>OY757914.1:15957449-16009949 GCA_963585895.1 Sepioteuthis lessoniana
CTGGCTTCTGGGCTATCTTTAAAGTTCTCCCTACTTTTGACAAATTTCTTTTATTCCTTCTTTCTTCCCTCCATCTCTCTCTTCTCCTCTCTCTCTCTCTCTCTCTCTCTCTCTCTCTCTCTCAGAGGATATTTATTTAATCCAACTTAGTTTACTAAGGGATTGAACAAAATCGAAGTAACAGACTGTATAGTACTCTTCTCCAAGTTGAAAGGGTCTGGTTTCATATAACTATCCCTATTTAATAATAATCATTATTATCATTAATCAATTATTCTTATCTAACACCAATATTAACTATTCTTAATATAAATATTTTGCAAAAATTATTCCAAGTATTTCTAATTAAAATAGATCTATTTTAGCAACAGATCGTAACATAACAGATACTACAACTCCGTTTGTTTCCCAAAACATTTTAAAATTTTTAGGTGAGCACAAGGCCCAAGGTTTTTTGGAGGAGAGGGGAGAAGAAGAAAAGACTTTGTTGTTCTGGGAGCCCTAGCTAGCTTCTTCACGACCAGTCACACAATAATTTATTTTCATTCATCTCTGATTCGCAACAATCACCATTTTGATAATCACTCTCTGAAACCTACTTAAAAACCCAGTGAAATGAAATGGTGTATGTACAATGAAAAAAAAAACATGATGGGGAAGGGAAGAAAATTCATGAAGGAAATTTTAGTAAAATTAAAAATGAAATAACTGAAACCCTGTTGGTTTCCCTTCCATTCTCCCGTCTATGATATGGAGAGACGACTGTTTTTCGGTTGAGAGTGGAGCTGGGAGTAATGGCAATAAAGGAGTGACTCAATACTCACCATGGATCCAGAACTGAAGCCTCACCTTTGGATGCAATTAAATGTTATAACCAGGAATTGTGGAGTGTCTAAAACTCGGTATTGTCTGTAAGATAATTTTACTCGTAAAATTCTATTTAGTATGTGCAAAAGTTTCCAACATCTTTTTCTCAGTTAATGCAGTGTTGAAAACCTAATTTTTGCAGGAAACTTTGTATATCATAGAACATGCAATTGCAGAAGACAAATAAAAAAAAAACCTCAAACGTCACGTGACTTACAGTCAAATCTCGCTGAAAACACCGGCTCTAACTGGATCAGAAAAGGTAAGCATCGATGAGCCTATTGGTGACCTCTAACTAGCAGGTGCAAATATTTGGGGTGTGATTGTTAGCTCCGTCGAAAATTGACACGGTGACCGATGTTCAAATTCTGGAGAAGGCTGTCTGCATTTCATATAGTGCCGACGCCCTTGGGAAAGGTTTGAATCTAATTACTCTCTCTCCCGCTATAGATAAATAGTAGGGCTGACTGTGCTCTTTAACCTTGGTATGAAAAAGGAAAACTATGAATTCCAACCTTTTAAAACCCGCTAGAAATTGACCTTGTGTCACATCCTGTTTATTCAGAGGGGTTATTCATATAAGTAAACCTGTGCTCCAGACTATAGAAAACTTTGTAAATAATGACTATCACAAACAGAATGGGTTGAGGTAAGGGTTGTTGATAACTGTGACATTATCCCTGATGACAGTTATGTCGGTGATGATGATTATCTTTTGGATAAAGGAAAATAAAAAACCACACCTTGCCTTTAAAATATTTCTTTTTGATGTTTATTTCCGCATTCAATTATCCAGGAAATTCGTAAAAACGGACGTGGGACAGTAAATTCACTGGTCTTCTTTTGTTCTACTTGGAACAAGCTATTCACGGATCTTCGGGTAGTACTCTCTCTCTCTCTCTCTCTCTCTCTCTCTCTCTCTCTCTCTCTCTCTCTCTCTCTCTCTCTCTCAGTTTATGCTTCGGCTTCGTTCGCTTCTGTCTCCAGTTTGAAAATATGGCGAATCAAAAACAGTTTCTTTTATTGGGGTTCTCAAGACATCGAAACCATACTCCCATCTGCGTGGGCCACACGCTTGACCAGCTCTTGTGACCATTTAGATGATTGATGGTATCTGAAGATTTCGGCATCTTTTGTTAATTTCTGTTTTCATGCCGGGGTATCTAAATACATTTATCCTACCGGATAAGTTAATTAATTTTGTCAACTTATCTCTTTTCCGGATGCTGGGTTACTTTTTATAACTTATCTATTTACACCTGCGACTACTTCGCTTCGCATTCGTTTACTAAGCCACATTACTGAACGATACAAGAATGAACCGTATTTTTCCATTAGAAGTCATGACAAAAAGTCTCGGCATGAGCATGTCACGATTCCCGTTGCAGCTGGTATTATGAAACCTTGGACTATCATATTATATTTGAAATATGGAAGATCATTTTTAATAGATAAATTTCTAATCATTTTTTTGTTGTCCCTTTATTCCCCCAGTGATTTTGTTCACTCGCTTTCAGTCTGTCAAAAGTGAAAGTCTTCTGTCTTACAGGTATTGAGTAAATGAATACTCACGTCTCACATAGAATTGGTGGGATGTAAATCTCGCATTACTCTCCTTCTAGTCGCAGAGATGTTGTGAAAGACAAAACAGAACTGAACACAAACGATATTCAGATTATTAAAACCGACAATATTTTCTGGGATTATTTCGACTTGAAGCGATTGTTAGATTGTCACGAAAGTTATTTGAGGGCAATAAAAGACAAAGCTAAACTTACAAAAACTATTGCTTCTTTACTATTTATTAATGTATATATATATATTTATTAATGTATATATATATAGGTGTATGTGAGTGTGTGAGAGAGAGAGTGAGAGAGAGTAATATATATATATATATATATATGTGTGTGTGTGTGTGTGTGTGTGTGTGTGTAGGTGTGTGTGAGAGAGAAAGTAAATACATATATATACATATATATATATATACATATTGGGGTGTGTGTGACAGAGAGATATATAGAGAGAGTAAATATATATATATATATATATCTGTAGGCGTGTGTGTGAGAGAGAGTATATATATATATATATATATATATATATATATATATATATATATATATATGTCTGTGTGTGTATGGGTGTGTGTGTGTTTAAGTGTGCATGTGAGAAAGAAAGAGAGAGAGAGAGTAAATATATGTATATATATATGTGTGTGTGTAGGTGCGTTTTAGAGAGAGAGTAAACATATATATACATATATATATGAGTGTGTGTGTGTGTGTGTGTGTCTGAGAGAGATAGAGAGATAGAGAGGGAGTATATATATATATATATATATATATATATATATATATATAGGTGTGTATGTGTGTGTGTGAGAGAGAGAGAGAGAGAGAGAGAGAGAGTGAATACTCAAATATGAAAAAACGAGGTATCCTGAGGATGATCTTATTTATAGTTGAATTATTTGCCAATGTTCAACTTTTGGGCTTTTCATATTAAACCATCGCCATAGAAATATGTTGAGGAAAGTTAAAAATCAGTTGAAAAATTAATTTACGAACATAAGAAAGATGTAAAAATTGGTGACGGAAACTAATCTCAACTTTAAAGATTCCAAAATGTTAGTTGGTATACGAGGTGCTTTCAATAGGTTTCCAGACTTTTTTCGTACGGGCAGTTTTATTAATAGTACACACGTGAAACTCTAGACCCCTTCAAAGTAATCTCCTCCGGCTGCAGTGCACTTGTTGTACTGTTCCAAAAACTTCTGGAAGGCCGCATGGAAGTCCTCTTGTGTGAGCGTGTCAATGACCTTCCTCGCAGCCTCTTTCATCTCCTCAATTGTCTCATAACGACAGCCTCTAAGTTTTTCCTTGAGCTTAGGGAATAACCAAAAGTCACAGGGAGCAAAGTCTGGACTATAGGGAGGGTGAGGAACTGTCTTGATGCCCATCTTGGTCAAATATTCTGTGACAAAGTTGAAGTTGTGGACTGGTGGAAATGCCACTGACTCGATTTGAAGATAGCTGGCCGCTTCCCAATGAATCTCCTCCTGAACTCCCTTAAAACCTCAACATAGTATTCCTTGTTGACTGTCTGTCCAGGGGGAACCCAGAGCATGTAGATCATGCCAGTGCTTAAAAAAAAAGGGATCATCAAAAGTTTCTGGGTGGATTTGCTCTGTCTGGCCTTCTTGGGTCTGGGAGAGCCAGCTTGCTTCCACTGGGAACTCTGTCTCTTGGTCTCTGGGTCATAGCAATTGTTCCAGCTTCCATCGCAGGTCACCAGAGTATCAAGAACTGTGGGATATGAATTGATCAGCTTGACCATCTCCCTGCTGTCATGACAACGTCATGACAACGTCTTTCTTTCTGATCTTCTCTGAGCACCTTTGGTACAAACTTCGCGCAAATCTTCCTTATCCATGAAATTCTTTATTTGGCCAATCAACTATGGTGTTCTGACTTCCTTACTCCTTCCACACCTCTCATCATCCCTCACAGACTCCCTGCCCTCCTTGAATCTCTTATGCCACACAAAAACTGATGCTCGATTCGTGCAAGATGGTCGAAAAGCAGTCTGAAGCATTCCATACGTTTCTGTGGCATTTTTTCCAAGTTTAAAACAGAATGTTATTGCATATCGTTCTTCTAAAGTGACCTCACGTCCAGATTGCATTTTTTAAATTCACCAGCTGTGACGATCGGGCTTTAGTAGAGTGTATTCCAATTCCTGCTGTAGCTGTTCATTTGAATCTGAAATCATAAAAATTGGTCTGTCATCTCATAAGATGTATAGCAATATGATACTGAATTTTCAAGTGTCTACAAGAATTTTAAAAAAGTCTGGAAACTTATTGAAGGCACCTCGTACATATTAAAAACGCGGAAAGATTGAAGTTGAATCTAATATTATTTGTATTCATAATATGATTTGGTCTGTATTTCTTAATTTATCTTCTATTTTGGTCAAATAGTGCTAAAAAGTTATAAGAATGCTTATTTAAATTAGATTTCATTTATTTTTTTATTCACTTTTAATGTTTTTCAAAAATAGTTCTAATTATTTGTCTCATTGAATTATAAGCTCCTATATTATCTGAAAATAAAAAATACGTTACACTAAAAAATAAATTACGAACACAAATTATGTCACATCGTTTGAAGCAGGATGCTACAAACGGTGGTGAATGCAAAAAATTTTCTCATTTTTGGGTTTCATTCTAAAGTTGAATATAATTCGAAAGATGTATTCCATATTAATATTGCCCTGAACATGGCTTAGTATAAAAAAAACAAACGTTTAACAACAGCAAATAACTGAAATGTAAATAAAATCATCTTCTGAAAACCCTGTTTTTCATATTTGCATATTTACATACCGTCTGATTAATTTGCATGTTCCTATATATATATATATATATATATATATATATTGTCATCCAAAGACAGACTGTTTTATTGTATCACAACTCTTCAGTGTGGCTAGACACGCAGGACGCTTGAAGTTGGGATCGAAACCCGCCCAACTTTACGTTAGACTTAGTATCAGACTGCTCGGCCGACAAGCGTACCACTTCAGCTAGGGAATTATAAGTTATTAAGTAGTTGGGCTCGTTTGTTTACATTTTATACCTTACCGGATACCAGAGTGCTCAATTCGTTCGAAGAGCTTTTCAGTGTGTGTGTGTGTGTGTGTGTGTGTGTGCATTCTGAAGTGTATCTATATCGAATCAATTAAAATTTTCACAAAACAAGTCATAACTCTTTGATTTTTAGACTCAATGTCCTAACTGGAACCAACACAGATAACTATTTTAACACTCTTTTATAACTTTGTTTTATTTTGATGTCTTAAAATAATGCTTGAGCTAATTTTGCTGACAGTATTCATTATTTAAAAAAAGATAAGATGACTATTTCTGGACCATGAAAATCAGCTCTAAAAAGGGTACAAAATCATTCTAATTAATATGACAATGACGAATAAATTACTGAAATAACAGAGAAAATCTTTAGAAATCTTGTATTTTACTCCAAGTTTTCCTGAGAATATATTTTGTTTCAACTTAAAATCAGTATTGTTGGCTGGAAATGGAGAAAACACCGACTGCATCTCAGCAGAGGATAAAACTACGCCCAATGAATGTGCTGGTAAGACATTAAACCATCTGATAGCGAGGCCTCAGTTCTGGAGCTTTGAGAAAAGTGGAGTACCCGTTTATTGCCATGACACCCAGGTCCACTCTAACCCAGAGTGGTAGTACCTTCTAGAGTCTCATGCGTCAAATAGAACTACTTAACCATTTAACTGGGGGCGAAAAAAGTGATTGATGTTAAATAAAATTATTAGTGTCACATAGCAATACTTGAAAATATCTGTGTTGAAACACATATGTAATGTTGAATAGAATTAGGCGTGTTTGATAGCAATGCTTGGAACAATTTCACAGTGTGTAAATACAACTCTTAGTACTGGATAGCAATACTTGAAACCATCTAACTGTATGCAAGTAAATAATAATTACTTAATAGAATTATTTGTGATAGATAAGAATACTTGAAGTCATTTAAGTATATAAAAAGAATATCAATACTAGTGTGCAAACAAATTAGTTATGACTCATTTGGAAATTAAATTAACGACAAACTAATCTCTTTCATATCATGTATATCTTTTTAAATACATGCAAACAAATGACTGATGTTGAATTGTAACTTACATAGCAATACTTGAAACCATTTAACTGTGTGTAAATAAAATGAGCTCTGGTTCGTTAAACACTTTTATCAACAAAATCATTTTACAAATCATATATAAATAAACTCTGGCTTGTTAAATATATCATCTATAGAATATTCGTTCACAAATCCTAGATTTCATATATGCATAAAGAGGATTTTGCATTAAATAACATACAAAGGGTTGATATCCTATAAAACCCAACCAACCAATCAATTTACTAGCTAAATTTTGACAGTAAATAATTTTTGTTTTGTGTGTTGCTCAGTTACCTGGGGTTGCAGTATACACCTACTGCATCTCTGTAGAGGGGTAAGACTCCCCTAACGAGTGTACTGGATATAGCACAAAACAATCTGATTGTGTAGATCCAGTAATACTAGAACTTTGGGGAATGCAGAGCATCCCTTTATTGCCAACGCTCCCAGGTCCACTCTGACCCGGAGTGGTTGCATCTGATAGGGTCCTATCGATATGTCAAATAGAAATAAATTGTGTACTTATGTTAAAATAAATTGTCTGAAATAGAACCGTTTTAACATTTAACTGTGTATAATCAAAAACTATACTTATACAAAACTGAATTGTTTGTAATAGAACTATTTACATGTGTAGAAATGGATTTGACATTAAATAACCTACAATGGCTGATGTGCCCTAAAACCAAACATGCAAACTTTTATCAAAATGACATAATTCGGCGTTACATAACCCAAAAAGTTTTGATATGCCGTAAAACAAAGCAACCAAGCAACCAACCTGTTTACTATGATATCATATAAGGGAACGTCAGACCCTGAAGATTCGAGCTCAATCTAAGTTTCATGAGTGTTTTTGTGTGCTTATATGTATGTCTATATACGTATGAGGGTAAGTGATATGTGCCATTGACTCAGACATCGTATGATTAAGCTTAAAGACTTTTGTAGCGACTGAGACAATTTCTTTAGCTGAGTCAAAGAAATTTGTTTAGAAAAACACAAAAGATAAAGAGAAAATATCAATTTTGGTTTTTGTAGAATGGTCAGTTGTCAAGTATCAGCAGTGCAAACCTAAATACACACATATATTTTATGAAATTAACTCCGAAAAAAGAATAGTGAACTTTATGAAAGATATTAGCTTGAGTAATATTGATGACCTATAGTCACAACTGATCTATCAAATAATAGATATATAATTCTGTATTTATGTAAAAAGATAAAAGAGTCTGTGGAAACAAGGGGATTAAGAAGTACCATTAAACACAATTATACAACGGTATCATCTTTTTCACTCTCCTTTTTTTTCTTCGAACCTTTTTATGTCCCAAAAATAAACGTATATATATATATATATATATATATATACATATTTGCTTATACATATATCAATAAATATATGCGCGCACACACACACACACACACACATATATATATATATATATATATATATATACATGAAGTCTAAATATTGTATACTCTGGCAGTAAATCATTATCTACGTACGTTTGGTCGGATTGTTTCTTTATTAAAATGGAGAAATTCAAGCTTTCATACTTGTCTTCTTATGTCTGGGTCAAGATGGTAAAGAAAATACCCTATAATTCAAAAGAAAAATAGAGAAAATAGTTTCCAAATGAATATAAATAAATCTTACAGCAACAAATGATATAACAAAACTCCCGATGATGACCAGCAAAATAAGCGAAAATGCTGGTGCTAATATCATTTTCTTTCTATATCAACTTGATCCAGACCTAAGAAGATTAGTGAGAAGACTTGAACGCCTTCACGTGAAGATTTACAAACCAATCTTTGGTATTCAACAAAACCTGTTTAGGAAGCTTTTCTGGTGTAATGGTAGTAAGTAGACACGGTGACCGGAGTTCAAATCCTGGACGAGGGTGCTTACCATTCAGAGAATGCTTATATCTTTGGTACAGGTATATATCCAACTATTCTTCCTTTAGCTATGGATAAATAGTAGGGAAGACTGAGCTCTTTAACTTTGGTGTAGCAACCGGTCTAGGAGATGGATGACTGAATTCGAACCTGTTAAACACCGATCAAAAAATAGACTTATGCGTCCATCCTGCTCTTCCGAAGGATCAATAAATACACAAACACAGACATTCAAAATTGGGATATATTTTAATAAAAACATGAGAGACTATAAATTATTGGTGCTTGTTGACTGTCAGTTTCTCAACTATGTAATTATCAAACAAGAATATTTTTCACTAAGAAAAGTATGAATCCATCCCTTCTGTCTCTGGCTACGGATAAAAACATTGAGTACACAGGGGTTTTTTTTAGCTTTGGCGAGCTAAGACTGTTAAAAGAAAAACAATTCTCAGTTCAAAAGTAGCTTTTTTCTGATCTAACAGGTCAACAGTGGATTCCATTAGTACGAGAAAATAAAAGAATAAAAAAACAAAATAGTCGGCTTCATCTCCCTGTGGCACATTTCCGGTCGGAACTGCAACAAAAACACAGAAGAAATCGTATACTTGGCTAGAAGAGGTACTAAAGTTATACAAAGGAGAGTAAAAAGTTTTGCAGTTTTCTGGTAACGTGAGGCATAATTCGCCATCTCTGGATGATATAGGCAACTTCATGAAGGTGGGGAATCCTATTTAACGGTGAGATGCTGAGCTCGATACTCTCCGACAGCTACTTGCTGGATTTGCCATGGTCATGAAGATGAGGAACAATATTCGACTGTGAGATGCTGAGCTCGCTTGACTCTCATCGACTGCTACTCGCTGGATTTGCCGAGGTCAGGAAGATGAGGAACCATATTCTACAGTGAGACGCTAAGCTCGCTTGATACTCTCCAACTGCTACTCGCTAGATTCACCATGGTCATGAAGATGAAGGACTTTATTCGACTGTGAGATGCTGAGCTCGCTTGATACTCTCCGACTGCTACTCGTTGGATTTGCCAAGGTCATGAAGGTGCAGAACCATATTCGACTGTTAGATGCTGAGATCGCTTGGTACTCACCTAATGCTGCAAGCTGGATTAGCTGAGGTCATGAAGAGGTGGAACCATATTCGACAGTGAGATGCTGAGCTCACTTGAGACTCATCGACTGCTACTCACTGTATTAACCGAGGTAATAATGATGTGGAACTTAATTCGACTGTGACATACTGAGCTCGTTTGATACTCTCCGACTGCCACTCACTGTATTAGCCGAGGTCATGAAGATGCGGAACTTTATTCGACTGTTTGATGCTGAGTTCGCTGGATACTCTCCAACTGCTACTCGCTGCATTAAAGAGGTCATGAAGATGAGGAACTGTATTAAACTGTGAAAATCTGAGCTCACTTGATACTCTCCGCCACCTATACACTGGATTTGCCAAGGTCATGAATTAGAGGAACCATATTCGACTGTTAGAAGCTAAGCTCACTTGATACTCTCCGACTAATACTCGCTGGATTAGCCGATGTCATGAAGATGAGGAACCATATTTGATTCTGAGACGCTGAGCTCGCTTGATTCTCTCCGACTGCAACTCATTGGATAACCGATGTCAAGAAGATGAGGAACCATATTCGACTGTGATATACTAAGCTCGCTTAATACTCTCCAACTGCTACTGGCTGTATTAGCCGAGGTCATGAAAATGCGGACCTTTATTCGACTGTGCGATATTGAGATCGATTGATACTCTCCGACTGCTACTTGCTGGATTTGCTGAAGTCATAAAGATGAGGAATCATATTTGACTGTGAGATGCTGAGCTCGCTTGATATTCTCCGACTGCTACTCGCTGGATTTGCCGTGGTCATTAGGATGATGAACCCTATTCAACTGTGAGATGCCGAGCTCGCTTGATACTTTCCGATTGCACTGGGCTGTATTAGCCGAGGTCATGAAGATGCGTAACATTTATTCGACTGTGAGATTCTGAGCTTGCATGATGCTCTCCGACTACAACTCGCTTGATTAGCCGATGTCATGAAGATGAAGAACCTTATTCGACTGTGAAATGGTGAACTTCCTTGATCCTCTCCGACTGCTACTCGCTGGATTAGCCGAGGTCATGAAGATGAGGAACCACATTTGACTGTGAAATGCTGAGCTCGATTGATAGTCTCGGACTGCTACTCGCTGGATTTGCCAAGGTTATGTAGATGAGGAACAATATTCGACTGTGAAATGCTGAGCTCACTTGATACTTTCCGACTGCGACTCGCTGGATTAGCAGAGGTCATGAAGATGAGGAACCACATTTGACTGTGAAATGCTGAGCTCGATTGATAATCTCGGACTGCTACTCGCTGGATTTGCCAAGGTTATGTAGATGAAGAACAATATTCGACTGTGAAATGCTGAGCTCACTTGATACTTTCCGACTGCGACACGCTGGATTAGCAGAGGTCATGAAGATGAGGAACCACATTTGACTGTGAAATGCTGAGCTCGATTGATAATCTCGGACTGCTACTCGCTGGATTTGCCAAGGTTATGTAGATGAGGAACAATATTCGACTGTGAAATGCTGAGCTCACTTGATACTTTCCGACTGCGACTCGCTGGATTAGCAGAGGTCATGAAGATGAGGAGCCATATTCGACTGTGAGATGTTGAGCTCGATACTCTCCGACTGCTACACGTTGGATTTGCCAAGCCATGAAGGTGCAGAACCATATTCGACTGTTAGATGCTGAGATCGCTTGGTACTCATCGAATGCTGCTAACTGGATTAGCTGAAGTCATGAAGAGGTGGAACCATATTCGACTGTAAGATGCTGGGCTCGCGTGATACTCTTCGTCAACTACTCGCTGGACAAGGTGCGGAACAATATTTGACTGCGACATGCCAAGCCAGTGCTACTTGCGGTATTTGCCGAGGTCATAAAAATGAGGAACCATATTCGAATGTGAGACTCTGATCTCGCTTGATACTCTCCGACTGCAACACGCTTGATTAGCCGATGTCATGAAGATGGAAACCATATTTGACTGTGATATGCTGAGCTCGCGTGACACCAACCGACTGCTACTCAGTGTATTAGCCGACGTCATGAAGATGAGGAACCATATTCGACTATGAGATGCTTATCTCGCTTGATACTCTCCAACATGTACTCGCAGGATTAGACCAGGTCAGGAAGATGAGGAAATATATTCGACTGTGAAATGCTGAGCTCGCTTGATACTCTCCGACTGCTACTTGCTGGATTTGCTGAGGTCATGAACATGAGGAACCACATTCGACTGTGCGATGCTGAGGTTGTTTGATAATCTCCAACTGCTATTTACTGTATTAGCCGAGGTCATGAAGAGGAGGAACCATATTCGACTGTGTGATGCGGAGCTTGCTTGATACATTCTGAGTGCTAATCACTGTATTAGCAGAGGTCATAAAGATGAGGAAATTTATTCGACTGTGAGATGCTGAGCTTGCTTGATAATCTCCGACTGCTACTCGCTGTATTAGTCGAAGTCATGAGCATGAGAAACTTTATTCGACTGTGACATGCTGAGATCACTTTATACTCTCCGACTGCGACTCGTTTGATTTGTCGAGGTCAAGAAGATGAGGAACCACATTCGACTTTGGGATGTTGAGCTTTCCGACTGCAACTCACTGTAATAGCCGAGGTCAGGAAGATAAGGAACTTTATTCGACTGTGAAATGCTGAGCTCGCTTGATACTCTCCGACTGCTACTCACTGTATTAGCAGAGGTCAAGAAGATGAGGAACTTTATTTGAGTATGAAATGCTGAGCTCGTTGGATAATATCCGTCTGCTACTAGCTGGATTTCTCGAGGTCATGAAGATGAGGGGCCATATTCGACTGTGAGATGCAGGGGTAGCTTGATACTCTCCAACATCTACTCGCTAGATTTGCCGAGGTCAGGAAGATGAGGAAATATATTCGACTGTGAAATGCTGAGCTTGCTTGATACTCTCCGACTGCTCCTTGCTGGATTTGCTGAGTCATGAAGATCTGGAACAATATTAGTCTGTAAGATGCTAAGATCGCTTGATACTCTCCGACTGCAACTCGCTTAATTAGCTGATGTCATGAAGATAGAAACCATATTTGACTGTGAGATGCTGAGCTCGCATGATACTATCCGGCTGCTACTCAGTGTATTAGCCGACGTCATGAAGATGAGGAAACATATTCGACTGTGAGATGCTTAGCTCGCTTGATACTCTCCAAAATCTACTCGCTGGATTAGCCAAGGTCAGGAAGATGAGGAAATATATTCGACAGTGAAATGCTGAGCTTGCTTGATACTCTCCGACTGCTACATTCTGGATTAGGCAAGGTCATGAAGATGAGAAACCATGTTTGACTGTGGGACGCTGACCTCGCTTGATACTTTCCGACTGCTACTCGCTGTATTAGACGAGGTCATGAAAATGAGGAACCATATTCGACTGTAAGATGTTTAGCTGGTCTGATACTCTCCGACTGCTACTCGCTGGATTTCTCGAGGTCCTGAAGATGAGGAACCATATTTGACTATGAGATCCTGACCTCGCTTGATACTGTCCGACTGCTACCCGCTGAATTAGCCGAGGACATGAAGATGAGGAACCACATTCGACTGTGAGATGCTGAGATTGCTTGATACTCTCCAAGTGCTACTCACTGTATTAGCCGAGGTCAGGAAGATGAGGAACTTTATTCGACTGTGGGAAGCTGAGCTCGCTTCTTACTCACCGACTGCTACTCGCTGTATTAGCCGAGGTCATGAATGTGAGGAATCATATTCGACTGTGAGATGGTGATCTCGCTCGATACTCTCCGACTGCGATTTCCTGGATTTGCTGAGATCATGAAGGTGAGGAACCATATTCGACTGTAAGATGCTTAGCTCGCTTGATATTCTCTGATTGCTACTCGCTGGATTTGCCGAGTTCATGAAGATAAGGAAACATCTTCGACTATGCTATGATGAGTTTGCTTGATGCTCACTGATTGCTACTTCCTGGATTTGCCAAGGTCAGGAAGATGAGGAACCATATTTGTCTATGAGATGCTGAGCTCGCTTGATACTCTCCGATTGCTACTCACTGGTTTTGCAGAGGTGATGAAGATGACGAGCCGTATTCGACTGTGACATGCTGAGCACGCTTAATACCCTCCGACTGTTATTTGTTTGATTTACCAAGGTCATGACGATAAGGAAACATATTTGACTGTTAGATGCTGAGCTCGCTTGATACTTTCCGGATGCTACTCGCTGGTTTTGCCATGATCATGAAGATGAGGAAGCATATTCGACTGTGAGATGCTGAAGTCGGTTGATAATCTCCAACTGCTACGTCGCTGGATTTCCCGTGCTCATGAAGAATAGGCACCATATTTCTCTCTTAGATGCTGAGCTCGCTTGATACTCTCCAACTGTTAATCGCTGGATTTACCATGGTCATTAAGATGAGGAAGCATATTCGACTGTGAGGTGCTGAGGTCGCTTGATACTCTCCAACTGCTATTGCTGGATTTGCCATGGTCCTGAAGATGAGGAACCATATTTGACTGTGAGATGCTGAGCTCGCTTGATATTCTCCAACTGCTATTGCTGGATTTACCATGGTCCTGAAGATGAGGAACCATATTTGACTGTGAGATGCTGTGCTGATACTCTCCGACTGCTACTCACTGTATTAGCAGAGGTCATGAAGATGAGGAACTTTATTTGACTGTGTGATGCTGAGGTCGCTTGAGAACTTCCAACTGCTACTCGCTGGAATTGCCATGGTCGTGAAGATGAAGTACCATGTTCAGCTGTGACATGTCGAGCTCGCTTCATACTCTCCGACTGCGACTTGCTGGATTTGCAGTGGTCATGAAGTTGAGGAACCACATTCGACTCTGAGGTGCTAAGGTCGCCTCATACTCTGTGTGTGCTACTCCCTGGATTTCCTCTCTATGATTTGGAGAATGACCTTGGAATCCACGACCCTTGACCTATTGACCTTGACTAATCTTCGATGTTCTGGCAAAAAAAAAAAATTGAACCATCTTGTTACTGCACTATGATCAAATACTCTTTTATCTTTTACACAAAAGATGTTTTGCTGACTTCTGCGACGTTATGGATGCCCCAGTTAAAGCTCTCAAAGAACAAATTCCCGAATTAGATAATATTGCACATTCCACTACACAGTTTTTAATCCCCCATACGCCATTTAAGGAATGTACAACTTGTCAGCGCATCAACTACCTCAAAGGCTACTGAAAGTGGTTCGATCACGTGATATACGCTTCCGAAACGACAATATCGTTAAACTGTGACGGTTCAGCTGTCCTTGCCAAACATGGGGAGGAGATAATCCGCTTCCAATCCGCTGGTCATTCCCCTAGTCGGATATATTTTTGGAGAATACGACCGATTCATTATTTGTCCCCGTTTAGCTTTTTAGATCCAGACAGCAGATCGATCGCAAGTCGGAGTAGCCGGTCAGTGAGTAAACGAATGAGACCGCACATTCAAGAACGTAAAATATATAAGTCGACTCCAAGAAACAGAAAACAAAACACGGCTTGCAAAATGATAATATTGAGTATATAAAAATGTCTTTCAAAATTGATAGATATATTACCCCATCCCCGATATAGCAAGTTTTAGTCAGAGACCTGTTCACGACTTAACAGTCCTTGAATTCCTCGTATAAATTTTAGGATTTTCGATTCTTGCCGACTATAGGCTGGAGCAAGGCAATTAAATGTTTGTTCTCCTCATCCCTTGGTACTACTTCACAAGTGCTTATTACGTTAAGTTTCTTTGCTTTTTTTCCTAGCGTCGTATTATGGTCGGCTTTCTTCGCTTTCTATCCTCCGGAAAGTCTGTTGCAAGGTCAAAGATATGAAATCTAGTAGTCACCTTTTTCTACTGACGCGCTAATTCGGGCTTTTCTCTGTTTATCTGCAGTTGTGTTTTCTTAATTCACATCGCTTTTTCTACATCCAGGGTAATCTGGTAGAAGGTCAGATCTCAAGACGACAGGAAATTCAACAAGCGTTCTAATTACAGACTCTCTCTCTCTCTCTCTCTCTCTCTCTTCTTATTGTGTTCTCTTGATTCACTTCATGTTTTCCATACTCAGGGCATTCTGACAGAAGGCCCCCATGAGATATCCTATTATCTTGATTACTCTTCGTTTCTTTATCTCCACAAGTCTGGCACAAGAGCATCGCTCGTCTGGTCTCTAAAGTATCATATTATCTCGACTCTTCGCCACTCTTTCTCCACGGGTCTAGCACAAGGTTACTTGAAGGCGTCAAATTATTTCATACTTCATTTCACTTTCTACTTTCACAAGTCTGGCACAAGTTTACTTCAAGGTGTTGCATTATTTCATATTTTACTTTACTTTTCTACTTTCACATCCAGGAATGCATGAAATCTTTTAACTGCCTCTCTCACGTCTGGTGTTTGTCTGCCTCGGTTTAATCGGCGAGGAAATTCCTTGCTATTTATATACATATTTCATCTGAGGGGTGGTACTGGGAATTTAAAAAAATCAATTTTCTCCTAATTTGGATTTCAATACTTTTCTGTATACGCGAATTATTTGGGAGTTATTTCAAGAAAATTAATTCCATATTCGAAATTACGGAAATTGGTTCATTCCAATTTTAGAACAATCGCTTTTGAGAAGTGACAGATCCTGGCTTGGATCTGGATTCGGCCTTTTTACCCGGAACATAGCGATGTGTCAAAACAATCCACACATATTCTGAATGCGTTTAGGTTAAACAATAAAAAAACATCTGTTACTCTTTTTTTCAATAACAATTCGTTTTGTCAAATTCCTTCTTATAATACACATTTTTTTCATTTCAAAATCATTTCTGTCATTACACATTTGTAATGTATAACTTTTTTCCAATATCCAAATCGGTTTCTTTTTCCTCTGGTTTATAAAATTTCTCTGACTGGTCTCTGACCCTCTATAGGCTTAAAAAAAACTTTTGTCTCATCCTAGTCCTACTTTTAACTGATGATTCTCATTTAGTAACATTTCGTTCAGCGTGAAATTCAAGAAATAAATATTTATGACTCAACAACTTTTATTGATTTTTAAGCCGAACAGAACCGACAAAAACATTCTACCCACTTGGTAAATAATGCCTTTCTCTTGTTCCATAGCGAAATACATTTTGATTTTGCCAGATATACTATACCCTTGAATTATGGCATCCTCATACCAACGAAAAGTTACGTGTTAAACTTCCTCGTGTTAAATCTATAATTGCAATAATGTATTCTCATTAAAAATGTTCAATATTATTCTTATTCTAAATACAAAATAGAAATTTCAGTTGAATTTTTTATATGTATCCAAGCGTCATTTTTACAAGAGTGAGTCAAAAGTTTTGCAATATTTGGTACGTGCTAGTTTGTGATATGAATATCACATGACCGAAGCAGTTCAATACGTGATAGGTACCTGCTATGGATGGTAGTATCATGCTAGTTGGTGTGCTGATATGCTATGCATTGCTTCGCTCTGTGCGGGATTTAAAATCGACAACGTTGAACGTGAAAAGTAGTCTCATTCAGGAAAGAGTTCCTTATGACTGAATAACTTTTAATAATTTTTAATCTAAACAAATCGAAAAAAAAAACAACCCATTCCTCCTACTTGGTAAATAATGCCCTATTGTTTCATTGCGAAAAACATTTTGATTGTGCTAGATATGCTTTACCTTTAAATGAGGGCATCCATAGAGGGATGAAAAGTTATGTCATCTTTCTGAAGTATATCAAACGAAAGAGACATATCCTCGTGCCTTTTTACTCTGCTCCATGACAACCACTAAAATCACTACCACACGGTCGTCCAGAATTTTCATTTTATAAGCAAGGGCAGAATATCCAGTATACGTACGTCTTAAACTACCAGAGCTCATATTTTCAGCATTTTTAATACATGCTTTCACTAACTGTATCATTGCCATGAGCTTCAGTGATCCGCAACAACTACCTTGCTCCTGAGACATGTGATATTCCACTTATGTCACCCACTCGCTGACGTTTGGAAAATTTATTATGCAGGCAAGGGCAAATGGTTCAATACGTACATTTATGTCATTGAGCTATAGATCTCATTTTCTTCTTTTATAACCATCTCTAACATATGCATTCACTAACAGTATAATTACAATGAGCTTCACGGGAAGTAACGGTGATGTAGAGGCTAACTGGACTGCTATATTGTAGAAAGCGAGTTCGAGCTTCAGTCGGGTTATTATGTTCCCTTTTGGATCAATACTCTTGAAAAAGAAATGAACTCCTTTATCCCCTCTAGTGATGATTTAATTATTACCGCTACTATTCTTCTACTAGGATGGCTTTGACATTTGTGACGTATACTTGGGTTGTCCACATATACAGCAGAAGTCAGCAGACACACTGTGAGAGGAGTAGCAGGAGTTTGCAGGCCGGCAACCCCTTGAGTAAAATAATGACTCACTTTTGCCTCTATCCGCTGCGCCAAGGGCTCCGAAGGGCGATCAAGGATGGATTTTTTGGTCTTATGAATCCTTGTCTGGTCTTCTAGAGTCGGATCCGTATCGAATTTTTTGTACTTGTCTTTAATTGGAATCATTTTGAGGTGAGGCTTTTAATCTGGGAATTAATTTTTATTTATTGCGGACTTTCAGATTAAAAGCCTCATCATATATTATATATTATTGAAATCGTCGTTGTGTTTGGTTTTACTTTTGCTAATATTTCTGATACATTGTTTCTGTGCAATAATGCCTCAACCTCTTGTCGATACTTTTTAATAATTATTATCGTATATTGTACCGCTGGACAAACAATGAAGACCACGTTGATATATAAAAATATAATTTATATTCTTAGCCTTCAGTCATAGAGAGTTCGCACATATCTTCCTTCTGTGGTGGGGAACCTTTGTGTGTATTCGAGCAACGGCCGAAGAACACACACGGGTGGGGGGAGCAGACAGGTTTGCTTTAGTGACCAGCGGGCCTCACCCTAAGTACAAATTACAGACCTTATATTGTCTTTCAACTTCCATGTTGAAATATGAACATGCCTCTTCACCCATATGTTTTCTGTTTGTGGCTGGTTATCGGAACTTACATACTTTCGTCTTTTTTCCTGTAGTTTGTTGATCTTGTCTGCGAACTGAAATATCTGTTACTCTATCAACAGGCAATAAATTATATTCCTCGCCATCCTCCTTCATATTTCTCTTTCCAGTGAAACCACTTTGTTGATGTTATCTTGCGACCGCATTAACTTTGCAAAGTTAATCCACAGCACTCCGTCGCCAGCTAAGCCAGTATATTACATTTTGAGACATCCCTTACGAGCCAACCTAGGCAAATAGGACGAATTTATGAATTAACTTTAGGAAATCAGAGGAGTAGAGAATACAGATCCTTTGCCATGACTTCCAGGTCCTTTCTGGTCAGTTAAACTCCCATCTATGGGCCAAAAAGATTTGCTTAAAATACATGCATTCAATAGAACCGAGTGCAAAAAAATACAACTCAAAATGTAGAGATAAACGTACAATGAACACGATTCCCTTACCTGTAGGTATATTATAAACCTGGACAAGTTGACATGCCGTTAAAATAAATAAATCAACCAAATAAAACCTAAAGCGTAAAGAGTGTCGAATGTGATAAGGAAAGAACTAAGAAAACTTCACAGACATTTCTAAGATTTCCCTTAAATTATGTCAAATACGTTATTCGGAACGATTGCATCAACCAAATAATTTTTGCCACCTGTCTTGCGACTAGGAGGATATTCTTTGCTCAATTTTTCTAAAAATGTTTCTCATGATATCCAGAATAATCTTTTTTTTCTTTTAAGAAAAAAGAAATAAAGCACCTATCAAATATCTAAACGTCAGACGAGAAAGCATTGTCTACAATAATTTTTGCCAGAGCAATCACTTCGTCTCGAAATCTTTTTTAAAACAAGAAACGAAAAAATCACAAAACTTATACTCCAAAAAAATCTTGAAACACGACACCAGTTCTAAAACACTTGATTGGCTATTTTTGCTATAACCAATAAATGTTTGATTTATTATACCAAGGTCTATACGGTATCTTTAGGGGAAAAGAAATAACTTGGCAGCACCCATATCCTTTCCATTGAGACACATAGAACTAGATTGCATGGTGTCAAAAGTAGTAAAAACGATTCCGTGTCTGTCAGCCATCGTGGCATGCAAGTCACGACGCATTTCTCAAAATATCTCCCAATATAGCAGGGTGCAAGGCGAGAGACATTCATACCTGTTCCAAAGGTTTTATTTCTAAAAAAAAAAAAAAGTAAAAAGCCTGTTAATGAGTTTTATGTTACTTTACATTTTCATTTGTTACGTACAGGGAGACGTGGATTCATGCCTTTCCGAAACGTCCTTGATCTAAGTGAACATATGCAGCTTCAGCTGAAATTCAAACTCGCTTTGCCGATCCCGGTTTCCGTGGTGATTAGTGCTCTATTACCAACACCAATGATAAGTAGATATTCAGAATGCAGGGAAATGTGGATCTGTGCCTTTCCCGGGGTCAATGGTGCGAACTATAAATGAAATTCAAACTTGTAATGCTGACCCTGTTTAATCTAATTCCTAAACGAGAAGTCTAAAAATCTATTCAGGTATTTAACGACATCAAACTGCGAAAAAAGGAAAAGAATCGGAGATTTTAATACAAACAATAAGAATATACAATCAGAATAGAGGAATGGAATTTGACATCCATATGGAATAAATTTCTAAAAGTTCTTTTAGTCTGATTTGTCAATTTTTTGGGGAAAAAAACGCGACAAATCGAAATTTTCATTATTAGCTCTATTATTTAAGCACTTTTTCATTAAAATTCTGTCCAATATGAGTGAGAAAAGAAAGGTACAACAAAGAAAATATGATTTGTTTTACGTCGAAACCAAGCTAGAATAATTGCAAAATAATGGGAGTTTCTTTATGGCCTCCATCAAGCCCAGACCATAAGCCCCTGGATTACGCTATATTAGCTTTTAAGAAAACAAAACACATACAACTTTCCATCCAAATATTGGTTCGCTGAAGACTGCTAATGAAGAGCAATGGAATAAAATGTCCGAAAAATTTATTTTGAAGGCATGCAAATGGTTTCAAAGGCGTGTTGATATAATAATTGGAAAATATGGTGGCCATATTGAGTAAATTTACTATTTTGTGTCTATATTCTTATTTTGTTGTTATTTTTTTTAAATAAAATTAAACCAAACTTTACAGTATGAATCTCAACAAAGCGATAAACACAGGGGATTTTCCGCTTGTAAGATACTTGGTGCCATTCTTGAAATAACTTACACGCAAAATTAATTCTTGAACGGGAAAATATCATAAAACCTATTTCATTTTATCCAACGAAATCTGTCAACGCGTTCCCAGGTGGTGGTGATGGTCATGGTGAAGGTCTATGTGCCTTACTTGAGAAACTCCTTACAACAATCTTATGTTGGAAATTGGGTCTAATTTCCCTTAAGATGTTCCCTAGTGCCAGTTCGATGTTGATTTCAATCTGGTTCTGGAAATTCCTGCGATGAGATTGGTGCAAGTCTGTATCGGCCCTTACCCCTTTTGGAACATCGGTGTCATTTGGAGGGAATGCTCAATGCATGGACAACTGCTAGTTTTCCATACAAATTTGCCAATGCCTGCTCCTAGATCCAGACACAGATCCACAGACTTGCGATACGAACGAATATATCACTAATACCGCGACCATTATCATCATCATCGTCACCGTATACACCACCAATATAACCACGATCATCACCACCACCGCAGCTACTACAAACACTACCACTACCACCATCGCCATCGCCATAAACAAAGTAACTTCCACTTTAACTATCACCATCACCATGATTACAATTACCCTCATCCTATCACTACCATTACCACATCACCATCACCAATATCATCATCACCACCACCAGGACCACAATAACGTTTATTGTGTCACCACTACCACTACCACCATCACTACTATCACCATCACCACCTGCCGCAAACGCTTATCTGTTGATGTTCGTTACAACTGTTTTCTCGATCTGTTTAAAGTTTTGATCTGATAACATTTTCCTTTCTCAGTCATGAACATTTTTCCTCTCATGAAAAATAAAATTGCTTCTCTTTTACTTGCATAAAAACTAAAACCGAAAATGTCATTTTGAAATTCGCGACACAAGATGCAAAACCTAGATACATAGGGAATTAAATGCCTTTTTGAAAACATGTTTCTATTTCATTATTAACTGGGATGCCTCGCTTCGTGTCTCACTGGGTGCTCGGTACCTCTGGCCTTCAACCAAACTAATGTTCCATAGTCGGATACGGCTATGCAAAATGGACATATAATGTTCATATATATACATAGAACATAGGAATCTCGAAACACGAAAAACACTTACGACTTCTTAGTTCTGGTACGAAAATTTTTATTACCTTTGAGTTTAAAGGTTCTTCGACATAAGGAGAGAGATACACATTCTTTCTATTCTGGCTTTTTCATCCCTCCCCCATCTTGTGCGACACCTGCCGAAGGCCTCCGCGAGCAAGCGAAAGTCAACCGTCTTCTCCCGAGGCAGATCTCAACTCCACTCACTGACTTTTTCAAAATCCCAAAAATCCTCCGCGCGTTTCCGGTGCGTGACGTCACCCGCACTCTGTAGCCCCCGTTTCCCATCTGGGCTATTGGGACATCTCTGAATGACACGTCTGCTCCGCAAACGCGTGAACACCTGTGTTAATGTTGCACCTAAGTAACCCATGCACTGAGCCGAAAGGTTCTCAGCCTAACTAAACCCGAAGGCATAATAGTAAATGATATAATGATTGCCTCATTATTAACAGGCAAATAGTATGAGTAAATATAATTCTTACTAACATCCCTGTTATCTTGGGCTGTAGAATACACCGACTGCATCTGTGCGTAAGATTGTCCTTGATATTGTTGTGGGAACCTTACCCATCTTACTATAATGGAAACTTCTCACCGTTATTAGTACTAGAGATTTCGCTGCCAGAAGCAGATCACTATCGGTGTTACACGAGCAGTACGAGACTTCTTACCTTTTCTATGTAACTCTATCTTTCTTGTGTAATATAATCTGTTATCTAATATCCGTGTTTGCGTTTTCATTAGTGACCCTTTCCGGGGCCACAACATACTGGCGACGAGGAACTCGAACAAAAAAAGGGACTCTCCCACAAGCAAAAGGGGTTAATTGCACAACATACTTGCGAAGATACATAGCAACAGCAAAGATAAACCCAACTACAAGTTGTTAAAGAATCTACAATAAAGTTCCAACATACAAAGAACCGAACAAGATTTTTGTTAAAACAACTACAAGGTATCAAATTGTACAAACGACGGAGTGTGATGGATAGCGGATTTTTTTTTTTTTTTTTTTAATCTGTTAGTAAGATTGTCACGTAATCAAAAAGGGATTTTCATATTTTTCTTTCTTCCCACCTCAGAAAGAAAATTTTAATTCGGCGCTCACAGTTTTGTGTTGTACAAAAAACACACATTCACAGTAATTATTCTTGATTTCTGGGGATATTTACTGAAGAAAAAAAACTTCCTCCCTCCAGAGAAAAAAATGGAAGACCTTAAAGAAATGTTTACACAAATAATGAAGTTCCGAATGAAGTCACAACAAAAAAAAAAACGAAGAAAGAATCTTAAAAAATGAGGAAAAACTCCTTCAACTTCAGAAAGAAAACAAAGAAAACGAGGAAAAACAACAAAAGTTCTTCCTTGAATTAAAAAAACGAAAAGAATCACTTTTTAAAAGTCTAAGTAATAACCAGCCTACAGATAGTACAACTATTTTCACTCAAAATGCAGTGTGGAACGCACTCGAAACATTTTCCTACGCACCAGATGAGGATAAGACCTTTGGGGCATATCACAGAAGATATGATGATATCTATATAACTGACTGTGCCGATTGGAATGATGCAAAAAAATCCGGCTACTTCTACGAAAGCTAGGAACTGTGGAATACAAGTTCATAGATTATATCTTACCAAAAAACTTGCGAACTTGGCTTTTTAGAAACAGTTAAATAACTGTCAGAATTATTCAGCTCCAAAACGCCTCTATTCCACAAAAGATGGAAATGCCTCAACTTAACAAAAAGGGACAGTCATGATTATTTAGGGTTTGCCTCAGTCGTCAATAAAAACTGCGACGATTTTATACTAGGCAAATTATCTGTGGATTACTTCAAATGTCTGATATTCGCACAAGGCCTAGTGTCGGCAAACGATGCGGAAATCAGACGCAGAGTTTTGTCATAATTAGACAAAGAACCCGATCCCACCCTTCAAAAACTGGCTGAAGACTTCAGAGGATAATGAGTGTCAGGAAAGACACAAAAAATATCGAGGAGTCTGGTGTTGCTTACATAAGGAAAGTCAAGCATAGATTCCAATCATACTCTCCGGTAAAAGAGAGAAAAAAATATGATTACTCAAAATTTCAATACAGACAGACTAGTGTCAACCAAAATAAACGACCCAGCGCTTGCTACCGCTGTGGAAAATTACATTGGGCCAAGGACTGTCCCTATCGAACAAAAAATGTCGAAACTGCGATAAATTCGGACATAAGGGCTCATAGTGTAGAAACAGAAAAAATAATTTAAATCAGAGTCAGACATACAAAAAGCAAGAACAAGTCAGATAAAGTCGTTCGTAAATACATAACAGTCAAAGTACTAAATAAGTCGGTAAGATTTCAGTTAGACTCTGGCTCTGATTTATCAATAATAAACTTACAAACTTGGAGAAAATTAAATAGGCCAATAATAAAGATGACATGCAAGACGGCGGGAACGGTAACAGGAGACAAAATAAAATTCGAAGGCGAAATAATTATCCCAGTATCACTAAATGGTATAAGCAAAAAATCAAAAGTCTTCGTACTGAAGAACACAGAAAATGTGTTTTGGTCGGACTGATTTCAGAAATTTAATCTGTGGGATCAACCAATTAATAAGTTTTGCTAAAAAGTAGAATGCATTACGACCGAAGCTGAAAAAATTAATATGGAACTAAAAGGTAGTTTCCCCAAGGTATTTTCAGCTGGTCTTGGGAAATGTACAAAAATTAAGGTAAAATTTGAACTGAAGAAAAATACACGCCCCCATTTTTAGAAAGAATCGAAACGTACCATTCGCCGTGACCGAAGAAATGAATAAAGAGCTAGTGAATATGGGCATATTATTGAAAGTGGAATCCAGTGAATGGGCTGCTCCAACGGTATAAGAAAAAAATCTAAGGAAATCCGGATATGCGCAGGTTTTTCTACAGTATTGAACGCTGCACTCATGGATTACCACTATCCACTCCCCGGCCCAGAAGAGGTTTTTTATAAATTAAATTGAGGAAAAGTCTTTTCAAAAATTTTCTTAAGCGAAGCGAGGCTTAACTCCAGATTCCAATAGAAGAAAATAGCTCTAAACTACTCTGTATTAACACACACTGAGGGCTGTACAAATTTGACAGACTAGTTTTTGGAATAAAAGTCGCACCGGCTATCTTCCAACAGGACACCATGCTAGGCGGCTTTGACTTCGCTTTCGCTTATCTTGATGATATTGTAATTATTAGTAAAAAGAAGGAGCTACACAGAGAACATCTAAACAAGGTTTTCGCACAAATACAGGAATTTGGGTCCAAGGTAAAGGAAGCAAAATGCGATTTCTGTATGAACAAAATCAAATATCTGGGACATATCATTGACAAAGACGGGAGACGTCCCGACCTCGAAAGGGCTACAGCTATCAAGGATATGCCTGCCCCTGATAATGTTACGACATTACAGAGCTTCCTTAGACTTGCAAACTACTACCAAAGTTTCACAAAAAAAGTACACGATCTCCGTGCCCCGCTAAACGAACAAGTAAAAAAAGATAAAAAGTGGAGATGGACGCCCAAATGTCAAACAGCATATGACCAAATTAAAAAGGCATTAACATCTGATCTTTTTCTCACGAACTATGACCCAAACCTGGAGATTATTGTCGCAAGCAATGTCAGCTCATATGGGTTTGGTGCGTGTATCCTACATAAAGTGCCCGGTGGGACAAAAAAGCCAATAGCCCACGCATCTAGAACCCTTCTTCCGGTCGAAAAGCATTATTCCCAGATTGAAAAGGAGGCCTTGGGAATATTATTTGCAGTGACAAAATTTCACCGATACTTGCATGGCAGATTCTTTACTCTACAAACAGACCACAAGCCCCTAATAACCATTTTCGGATCAAAAAAGGGTCTACCAATTTATACTGCCAATAGGCTACTAAGATGCGAAACGATTTTACTGAAGTACAATTTTAAAATCGAATACCTCCCGTCAAAACAGATTAACCACGTAGATGGACTATCAAGGTTGGTACCAAAATATAGTGAACCCTTCGAGGACACAATAATAGCAGTTTTACGAACAGACTGTGAAATTAAAAACATGATAGCAGCACCATCAAAGAAGTACCTGTGACGCTACTCGAGATAAAAAGCGAAGCAATGAACGACGACTTTATTACCAATATTGAACAGAAAATCACAGAAAAAAACGAAAAAGTCTCAGAAGTATTTTCACTATGTGACAACGTCCTCCTATATAGTGAGAGGGTCGTAATACTAAATTAATTGCAAAACAGATTTTTAAGAGATTTCCATACGGAACACCCGGGAATTAATAGATTGAAGAGTCTCATGAGAAACTATGTTTATTAGCCGAAGATGGATAACGGCATTACGTTCATGGTCGAAAAATGTAAAGGCTGTGCCTTAGCGGCAAAAGTACCCCTACTACTTTCAAACCTTGGCCAAAAACAGAACAACCTTGGTCGAGGATACATGTTGATTTTGCGGAAGATTTCTCCTACCTAATTGTAGTGGATAGTTGCTCTAAATGGCCTAAGGTTCTCAGATGCAGAAGACCTACTACGGGGACAACTATTGGGTTCCTACAGGAACTGTTTGCGCGGTTTGTTGCAGTAGATTGTGTGGTCAGCGACAACGGAAGTCAATTCTCATCAGTCGAATTCAAGGAGTTCTGCGAAATCTTCCAAATAAAGCACATAACCACACCGCATTATCACCCAAGATCAAATGGCCAGTCTGAACGTTTTGTAGAAACGTTAAAGCGAGCACTCAAAAAAGCATCAGCTACCCCGACGGACAAGGCACTACAGCAATTTCTGCAGGTATATAGAATCACACCCAATCCCAATACACCACTGGAAGTCTCACCAGCCGAGACGATGTTTGCCAGAAAGATAAGATCCGTCTTTGATAAGCTACTCCCGAAACAAAATAACTACGTAAGACCACATTAGCGCCTAAAAAAAGGTTCAACCCGGGAGAAAAAATTTACTTTAAAAAATATCAAAATAACACGTTCTGTTGGGAACGTGGAATAATTAAAAAAAAGAATTGGTGATATGGAGTACATTGTAGAAGGACCCAAATACACACATAAGAGACACCAGAACCAGTTACAGAAACGCCATTTGAACGACTCCAACGACGTACCATAAACAGAAGAAGAGCCAATAGACATCATTTTCGACATATTTGATTTAGATCATCCCCAACCAACACCTGAAATACGTCGATCAGGGAGAAAGAGGAAATTCATCGACCCGTTGATGATCAACCCAAAAAGAAAAAAAGTATTAACAGCACTTTCACGAAGTAAAAGGCTTGGAGGAGGGGTGTTGTGGGAACTTTACCCATCTTACTATAATGGACTCTTCTCACTGTTATTAGTACTTGATAGTGCTAGATTTCGTTGCCAGAAAGCAGATCATTATCGCTGTTATACGAACAGTACGAGAATTCTTACTTTTTCTATGTAACTCTACCTCTCTTGTGTAATATAATCTGTTATCTAATATCCGTGTTTGCGTTTTCATAAGTGACCCTTTCTGGGGCCACAACAGATATGACACAAAACCATCTCATTCTGTGGCTCCAGTAACACTGGAACTTTGGGGAATGTGAAGTACCCCTTCATTGCCATCGCGTTCTGGTCCACTCTAACCCGGAGTGGTAGTACCTGCTGGGTTCTATTTATGAGTCAAATAGAACTGTTTTGACATTTAAACTCAGGTCAAACAAATGACTAAGGCAAAATTGAATTGTTAGAAATAAAACTGTTTGATCATTTAACTGTGTGTAAACAAATGAATGATGTTTACTTCAATTGTTAGTGTTGAATAGCTGTACTTGTAACCACTTTACTGGGTACAAACAAATAATTAATATTGAATAGAATTATAAGTGTTAGATAACAATACATGAACCGTTTATCTTTAGAGAAAAAATAGCAATATTAGTGTGCAAACAAATTAGTTCATACTCATTACCAACAAAGTAATTTCTTTCATACCATGTATATATATAATTGTGTGCAAACATATGACTGGTGTTAAATTGTTACTGTTACATTGTAATACCCGAAATCATTTAACTGTGTACCAACAAAGGATTATTAGCAAATAGAATTATTCGTATTAGATTGAAATACTTGAAATTATTCAACTGTGTGCAAAAAATGAGATCATGCTCGTTCAAAAGTGTTATCAAAACCTTTACGAATCGTATATATTTAATATATATATATTTATAAACGAAATTAGGCTTAAAATAACTTAAACTGGTTGATATGGCATAAAACCAAACCAAACCAAACCAAACCAAATCCTATATACTTAATATATATGTATAAAAAGGATTTGGCATTAAATAACCTAAAATGGTTGATATGCCATAAAGCCAAACCAAACCAATACTTATTCACTAAAAAACAAGGAAATGAACTGACTTCATTAAATAAATAATCTAAACTGCTAAAAATGTCACTTTTAAGAAACAGTCGTATCTTATCTTTGTTAAAGAAATAAAGGCATTTACCACACGAGAGAATCATTGATGAAAAAGGTAAAACCTGACTTATAATATCAATAGGCTCAAAAGAGTGAGCAAATACAGTTTTAGCAGAAAAGGAATTATCATTTTCAGTCCCTGCATTACTTCCATTTCGAAAAATAGCAGACATTCTTGCATTCCCCGAAATTAGTATAGGATTCCTAAATCGATCACTTCCAGCAAACTTCAGATCAGTAAAAACCCTTTATTGACCTCTTGCTCCTAACCACAGCTAAGAGACCTATATTGACCTCTTACAGCTAACCTTAGATCATCAAAATCCCAATACAGATCTCTTACAGCAATTATCAGGTAAAAAGCCTATATTGACCTCTTGCAGTAAGAGCCCTTAATCAACTGCTTGCAGCTAACATTAGCTGAGTTAGAGTCCTTAATTGACACCTCGCAGCTAACCACCGCTAAAAGCCCAATATAAACATCTTCCAGCTAACCTCAGCCGAATAAGAGCTTTTAATCGATGTCTTGCGGCGAAAACCAGCTAAGAACCCTCTTACAGGTAACCTCTGTTCAGTAAGAGCTCTTAATCAAGCTCTTACGACTAACCTCATCTAAGAGCCCTATATCTCAGTAAGAACTCTTAATCAACCCTTTGCGTCAAATCTCAGCAAAAAACCTACGATCAACCTCTTGAAGATTATCTCAGATCAGTAAGAGCTTTTTATCACCCTCTTGCAGCAAACTCCAGATCAGTAAGAGCCCTATATCAATCTGAACCTGCTAAACTCAACAAGAGTCCAATATCGACTTCTTACAGCTAATCTCTGCCCAATAAGAGTCCTTAATCAACATCTTGTTGATAAACCCAGCTTACAGTGCTATATTAAACTCTTGCTGCTAGCATCAGTTCAGTAAGTGACCTTAATCGACCTCTTGCTGTTAACCTAAGATCAGTAAAATCCCGATATTGACATTTTGCAGAAAGCCTCAGTTCAGTAAGAGCCCTAAGTTCTCCTCTGGCAGCTACTGCAAGCATCAGCTCAGTAAGTGACCCTACTAGACCTCTTGCAGCAAACCTCAGCTCAGTGAGAGTACAATATCAACCAATCATTTTTAGACAACACGTAATATATGTACTTGAGTACACACTCATATATACACACATAGCAAAACGCCAAGCTTAGCACAGATCAGAATATAAAGTAAAAAAGTCAGTGACCTTAGTCGAGGGTGACCCGAAGGATCCCTTTCAATAGCTACTACACCGAGGCGTTAGAGGGGGCGCTACTCCATTCCCTGGATTGGCCCACTTTACCATTGATCCACACTATATAATGCTGAGTGTTAAGCAAGGCGGCATCAAATACCATTTTTTGAGTCTTTGGTGTGACTCGACCTGGGATTGAACCCCGGTCTACTGGATCACTGGTGAACACTGTAACCATTAGTCCAAAATGTAATCAAACAATAATAGATGATATTTATTTTGGCCCTTTTCTTTAACTTTATCGCTTGATAAATCATATATGTGTTGCATAATCATAGTCTTTAGAAAAATATACCTCTCACACTTTATTCGAAATGGTTGTGAAAAGGTTGCGAAAGGGTTATGTGTGAGAGATGAGTTGGAGAGTGAACAAACTGCAACATATTGACCCCCAGTTCCTTTGACTTTAGTAGCACTTCTTTCTTGTCCTGCTGGGCTGCTCAATCGGGGGTCCTGAGGGCCTCTCACCCGTTGCTGGGTGCTGGTTCTCTCTACAGCCTCTTATATCGAACTAACTGACTCCAAACTCACTGAACCTGTCTGTCGCAGCGGGTTATATAATTGTTTGACATCTACCTGCTTCTTGTGGGCGTCACATCTGCACCCAATTCAACACGTCCACCGTCAAGGTTATACCCTGATATCTTCGACCGGATGCACCTGTTTCTCGATTGACGGCTAGGTCGAAGGTCAATATGTTACATATGCATATGTTTGTAAATTAAAATATTTCTTTTTATTCAGAGGTAGCATAAAAGGTTCAATATTTCATAAAAATTTGGTAGGATTTAATTTGCATATGAAAATATTATCGCTCATTACTTGTTAAGGGATAGGGGAAGTCCTAGTTGTGTATTGACAATCGTGATAGATTTAGACATCCTAGTAATTGAGTTAGAACTCTAGTCACGTTATTACGTTCACTTACAAGCAAATACACTAGGAAAAGATATGAACTCTGTTCTCCCCACCCGAGCTATGGCTTAAATAGTACCACTACTGTTCTTCTACAATGGTTTCGTCAGTAAATAACCCACGAAGGTTGATATATCAGTAAACAAAGAAATCAAACCACTTATTTAACATATACTTGAAAACAAATTGAATACATTAAGCAGATAATTTAAACTAATTATATTTAACTAGTTTAAAAATTAATAAACAATATTTTTCAGAAAAGTAATTTCTCTTTGAATGTGTCCAATATTGAATTCCATTCTTTTCCCTTTTTAACATGAGAAATATATGCAAGTAATTTTCAGAATTAATATTAACCAGTGTCATTAAATGAATAAGGACAAATTCAAAACATTTTTTTTTCTTCGGGAATTTTCCTAAATGAAAACTCTGCAATGTTTTGAATTGGTTTACGGCAAAAATTATTTCAATCACGCAAAAGTTTTTCTTTTCAGACTGCTGAGCAGTGCAAACCATGTGCAATTTACAGAAGAATGTGAGAAACATTAGGAGAAGTATGTTTTTGCCAAGGAAATCCTTACAAATGGGTTTGACATGACTTTTCAACGATGTGACAGAGTCAAAAAGATAGTGGTGCCCGTGGTGTAGTGGTTATCGTCGTAGGAAATGGACACGAGTTCAAATCCTGGACGAGACTGATTGCATTTCACATTGCACTAATACCCTTGGGTAAGGTATGAATCCAATTATTCTCCCTTCAGCTATGGGTAAATAGTTGGACAGACTAGGTTCTTCAGCCTTGGTGAGGCATCTAGTCTAGGAGAAGGAAAACTCTGAATTCAAACCTGTTAAACTCCGCTTAAAAATTGACCTTGTGTCATATCCTGCCCGAGCGGAGTGGTTGGGTAAATAGGATAAAGTGGAACCTCACTGAGTCTCGTGTAATGAAAAAGTTCCGTGAATAAGGTGATACTGACAGTATCTTGGTACTTGAAAGGATATATCAAAAACGTTTCCCTTGAAAAATTTATCTCTCTGATCATTACTACCTAGTGCAAATTCCTTAAGCTAAATTCAGCTTTTTTGTTGAAAAACCCTCGAGGAGTATATATATATATATATATATATAAGTGTGTATATATGTATATATTTATATGTGTGTATATATAAGTGTGTATGTGTATATAATTATATTTGTGTGTATATACATATATGTGCGTGTGTTTGTGTAGGTGTGTGTGCGTGAATATATGAAAATGTGTGTGTATATATACATATGTTTGTGAGTATATATATATATATATATATATATGTATATATGAATCTGTGTGTGTATAATTTTGTGAGTAAATATACATATATATACGTGTGTGTTTTTATATATATATATATATATACATATGTATGTGTGTGTGCGCGCGTATGTATATATATATATGTGTGTGTGTGTGTTTGTATATATATATATATATATATATATATAAATGTGTGCATATATATGTATGTTTGTATATATATATTTGTGTGTATAGATAAATATGCTTGTGTGTAAACATATATAAATGTATATATATATATATATATATATATGTGTGTGTTATGTATATATATACACATACATGTGTGTGCTTGTATCTATGAAAGTGTATATATATATATATATATGTTTATAAATATATATATATATGTGTGTGTGTGTGTGTGCGTGTGTGTGTGTTTGTGTGTGAGTTTGTGTCTATATATATAAAAGTGTTGGTGTATAAATATATATATATATAAACTAGCTGTACCCGGCCACGCGTTGCTGTGGCTCAGTTTGTTTAAATGGGGAAAAAAGAAGAAAATACATGTTTCTAATATGTTTAATTTTCCAATACTTGTGGATACACAATATTTTTGATAGTTCAATTTTCTGTGTAGATAAAGAGATTGTCTAGATTCCCAACTCTGGAACAGGCAACATATAATTGCCCATGTGAGAAGCAATCAGTGTGTAAATATAAGCCACACAATTCTAAAGATTGTCCCTGTGCTTTGTTGATTGTGATTGCAAATTCCAATCGAATTGGGAGTAGCAATCTCTTAAATTGAAATGACATATTTGTTGGAATCATAAGGATTCGCGGTATGAGGACATCTTCACCTTTGAAAGGCCCTGTCAAAATATTTGCTTCTATGATGTTGGTCATTAATTTTTTTTCAAAAAGACGTGTGCCATTACAAAGCTTCGGCTGGTCAATATTTCGCAACAAGATAATTGGCACACCATATAATATTTATTAAACAACAGAATAAATGGGATATCAATAATGAAGAAAAAATTTAAGAATAAGTTTTTAGAATAAAAAGAAATTTACTTACAACTGGACCAACGAAATATGGTTTAAAGTTTATTAACGAAAGAAAACTTTTTAAGGAATGTCTTTCGTTGAAGTTAAACAACAAAAAAGAAAAGAAAATATTTAGTAAACAATTCGTTACTACTGAACTGACGAAATATGGTTTCCGAAAGAAAACTTTTAAATGGATGTCTTTCGTTGAACTTAAACAAAAAAAAAAGGAAAATATTTTGTAAACAATTCGTTAGAATAAAAAAGAATTACTTACTACTGAACCAACGAAATATGGTTTAAAGTTTAGTGTCTCTGTTTAAGTTAACCAAAAAAAAAAGAAAAGTGAAAAAGCAGAAAAAAAATCACGTGCAAAATTCTTGCAAAACGGAAGTAACGTTTACCTTCGTAATTCGCGTTCGGCTTTTCTCGGAGAAAAACGACTTATTAAAAATAATTTTTTTAACTATTGTAATATTTTTAGATAATAGGTATATAACAACACTCCTGAATTCGAATAGAATACTCTCAGAAAATTTAAAACCAATTAGTGGTATAAAACTGGAGATTATCGGTTAGTAACAAACATTTACATTTTTGTTCATATAGATATATATATAAATGTTTGTGTATATATATATATATATATGCAAGTGTTTATATACATATATAAATGTGTATATATATATATGTTTGTGTATATATACATGTGTGTGTATATACATATATATAAATGTGTGTATATAAGTTTGTATATGCATATGTATGTGTGTGTATATATATATATATATAAATGTGTGTAAATACATGTTTGTGTATACATGTGTGTATATATATGTAAATGTGTGCATATATATGTTTGTATATATATATATATATATATATATATATATATATATATATATATATATATATGATCTGTGTATATATATACTTATTTTGTACAAACATTTAAAATTGTGGTAGACACTTGAAAATGCACTATGTTATTGCTATACATCTTATGAGATGACTAAACAAGGAATTGGAATACACCCTAGTAAAGCCTGATGGTCACAGCTGGTGAATTTCAAAAAGGAATCTGGATTTCTGGACACTTTAGAAGAACGATATGCAATAAAATTCTGTTTTAAACTTGGGAAAAATTCCACAGAATGCCACGTATGGAATGCTTCAGACTGCTTTCTGACCACCTTGGATGAATCGAGCATCAGTTTTTGAGTGGCAGAAGAGATTCAAGGAAGACAGGGAGTCTGTGAGGGATGATGAGAGGTGTGGGAGGAGTAAGGAAGTCAATACACGAGAGTTGATTGGCCAAAGTGTTTTGGTTAGGGTTAGGGTTACTATGTTGAGGTTTTAAGGGAGTTCAGGAAGAGATTCTGTCGAAAGAGGCGAGCACTCTTCAAATCGGGTCAGTGGCATTTCCACCAAAACAATGCACCAGTCCACAACTCCATCCTTGTCACAGACTTTTTGACCAAGATGGGCATCAAGACAGTTCCTCACCCTCCCTAGAGTCCAGACCTCGCTCCCTGTGACTTTTGGTTATTCCCTAAGCACAGAGGCTGCCGTTATGAGACAATTGAGGAGATGAAAGAGGCTGTGATGAAGGTCATTGACACGCTCACATAAGAGGACTTCGATGGGGCCTTCCAGGAGATATTGGAACGGTACAACAAGTGCATTGCAATCGGAGGAGATTCCTTTGAAGGGGACTAGAGTTTCATGTGTGTACTATAAATAAAAGAGCACATACGAAAAAAAGTCTGGAAACTTATCTAATGATCCTCGTATATATATATATATATATATATATATATGTTTGGGTATATATATATATATATATATATATATATGTGTGTGTGTGTGTGTGTGTGTGTGTACATATCTATACTTTTATACATATATATATATATATATATATATACAAATTCGTGTAAAGAAAGTTATATGTATTTGTGTGTATACATTTGTGAGTGTGTGTATATAAATATATGTGTTTATGCATATATATATATATCTTTGCATATATATATATATATATATATATATATGTTTGTATATATATATATATATATGTGTGTGTGTGTGTGTGTGTGTATATATTTTTGATCATACATATATAAATATAAATATATTTGTATATATATGTGTATGTCTATATATATATATATATAAATATATATATATATGTGTGTGTGTGTGTGTGTGTGTGTGTATGTGTGTGCGAATATATAAATATATTTGTATCTATATAGATATATAAAAACATATATATAAATATATGTATGTGTGTGTATATATATGTTAATGTGTGCATATATATTTGTTTGTCTATATATATATATATGTGTGTGTGTATTTAGATGCATATGTATAAACGTATGTGTTTATATATATATATATATATATACATATATATATATATATACGTAAGTAAATGTATATATATATGTATATTTGTCCCTATACGTATGTATATATATATATATATATATATATATATATATAAATGTGTATATATTTATAAATATATATATGTTTGTATATATGTATATAAAAGTATATATATATATGTGTGTTTGTGTATATGTGTTTATATATTTATTAGTATATATATATATATATATATATGTGCATATATATTTATATGTGTATACGTATATATATGTTTGTATATACATATATGTTTGTATATATATATGTATATGTGTGTGTTTACATATATAAATGTGTGTATATATAAGTGTTTTATATATATATATGTGTCTGTGTTTATGTATATATACATTACTTTATATATGCGTCTACATATATTTATATATATTTGTGTGTGTATATATATATATGTTTATATATATATGTGAGTGTATATATATAAAATTTATAAATGTGTGTATGTTTGTGTGTGTGTGTATAAATGTATATATATATATATATTTGTGTGTGCATATGTCTAAATGTGTGTATATACGTATATCTATATATATATATATATACATTTGTGTGTGTGTGTGTGTGTGTGTGTGTGTGTGTGTGTGTGTGTGTTTAGTTTTATGGTATATCATCTATCTTAAGTTATTCAATGCCAAATCAATTTTATGCATTTCAACAGTTCTATTTTAAACAGTACAGTTTAGCCTAAGTACAGTTTCTGTTTACACTCAAGATAATTTCAAAATACTTTTATTTTAAACAATTCCGTTAAATATAAGTACCCATTTCAAGTGTCAAAAATAGTTCTTCGTAAGATGGTTTGTTTTTGTTTTATATCGAACATTGCCAATTTTTTAATCTTTAGATTTATATATTAAATGCACATGGTTTGTAATCATTTTTCTTATAAAATTTTAAATAGTCCTGACTCATTTTTTGTCCCAGTTAAATGATTTCAAGTATTTCTATCATGTACAAATCATTCTATTTACTTTTTTTCATTTTTTCGTACACAGTTAATTTATTACGTGTGTTGTTATGAAGCAGTAACAATTAAATATCAGTCATTTGTTTACACACAATTAAATACATACATATGACATGTAAGAGATTATCATTTGAAAAGATGATTGAGTTTATAGGTTTGCCCACAATTAAGTAGTTTCAAGTACCGTAGTTATATGTTTCCATATATATATATATATATATATATATGTATGTATATAGTATTCTTGGTCCAGTTGAACCGGAGTTGGGAGTAATTCCATCAGGACAAGAACTTATTCATGAATGAATATTTAAAATTTTCCTGGTAAAGAGCTCAATGTACCAATAATACAGAGCAATAAATTCGTAAAGAAAAAACAACGAAACCGGTCACATAGGGTTATATTTTTTTTTGTTTTTAGTTTAATATATCTATTTCCAACAAAAATTAAAACTAAATATAGAGTCCCATGGGAAACTTTAGCGGTGAGAGAAAAACGTGCACTAGTGAAAACAGCCTCCAAAAACTATCGAAAAAACCCAACAAACACAAATGCCTTAAAACTAAAAACGGCACAATATCAATTAGCAGGCATATATATAAAGGAACAGACAGAATACATTCAAAATCAGATAGATAAGATTAGAGACTCGGTGGAAGATAGACAATCTAGAATTGCCTGGCAAACAATAAACGAAGTGAGCAGAAGAAAGAACACAGCCAAAGCAAAACTTAAAGCAGCAAACCAACAAGAAAGAATAAAACTGTGGAAACAGCACTTCGAAAACTTACTTGGAAACCCACCAAAAATAACGCCTGAACCAATCACCAGAATAATTAGCAAACAATTAGACATTAAACCTGGACCGTTCACACAAGAAGAACTCGACTCGGTTCTCAGAAAAATTAAAAATAGGAAAGCTGCAGGACTGGACGAAATTCCCCCGGAAGTATGGAAGACCAGACAATTCGACGACATACTGCTCCGACACTGCAACGCAGTATACAATCAAAATCCGATAGATAGATGGACGAAGGGATGCATACTCCCCTTCCCTAAAAAGGGGGACCTCGGATTAGCCAAAAACTACCGAGGCATAACACTTACATCCATAGCTGCCAAAATCTACAATGCCCTACTACGAAACAGAATAGAACCCAAAATCGACAACATACTTAGAAAAAACCAAAAAGGCTTCCGAAGAAATAGATCTACGACCTCACAAATATTAACCATCCGCAGAATCCTTGAAGGTGTACGGGCAAAGAACCTACAAGCGACATTAATATTTGTCGACTTTACCAAGGCTTTCGACTCCATTCACAGAGGAAAGATGGAACAAATCCTACTAGCGTACGGCATACCTAAAGAAACCGTAGCGGCAATAACGATTCTCTATAGAAACACTAAAGTAAAAGTACGATCACCAGATGGAGACACAGAATACTTCGACATAGTAGCAGGAGTACTACAAGGAGACACGCTGGCTCCGTATCTCTTTATCATTTGTCTAGACTACGTACTTAGAACATCGACTAACAAAATCAAAGAGAATGGCTTCGAACTGACGAAGAAAAGAAGCAGAAGATACCCCGCAACAACAATTACCGACGCCGACTACGCCGATGACATAGCGATACTGGCAAATACACCTGACCAAGCTGAAACACTTCTGCATAGTTTGGAACGAGCAGCAGCAAGCATAGGCCTCCATGTTAATGCACATAAAACGGAATATATGTGCTATAACCAAACGGGGGACATCTCCACTCTAGAAGGAACCCCTCTTAAACTAGTAGACAAATTCACGTACCTAGGAAGCAGCGTCGAATCAACCGAAAAGGACATCGAAACGAGGTTAACGAAAGCATGGACAGCTATCAATAGGCTATCGACTATATGGAAATCAGACCTAACCGATAAAATGAAACGCAGTTTCTTCCAGGCAGTGGTCACATCGATACTGCTATATGGATGCACTACATGGACGCTAACAAAACGGCTGGAGAAGAAACTAGATGGCAATTACACAAGAATGCTGCGTGCAATCCTGAACAAGTCCTGGCAGCAACACCCCACAAGACAACAACTGTACGGCCACCTGCCCCCTATCACGAAAACTATTCAAGTTAGGCGAACCAGACATGCAGGACATTGCTGGAGAAGCAGAGATGAACTCATAAGAGATGTACTCTTATGGATCCCCACACACGGCCGCGCAAAAGCAGGACGACCAGCACGAACGTACATTCAGCAGCTATGTGAGGATACAGGTTGTTGTCCTGAAGACCTGCCTAGGGCGATGAACGATAGGGAGGAGTGGCGAAAGAGGGTCAGGGATATCCGTGCTGCCAGCACGATATGATGATGATGATGATGATGATATCTATTACTGTATCTTTTCGTGAGGTTATTTATTAAAGTTTAAATCTAATTTAATAAAAAATCTGTAATTTAGGTCTACATGTAATTAAAAGATTATTAATTAAAGATTTTTTTTAAAACTGTATTTACTACATTGCTAACCGAAATTTAAATTTAAAACGGAAGTGGGCTCAATGAAGAGGTAACTCTTCACCCCTCTTATATCCCCTACCACTCTTATGTGTCTATTCTAGTTTTTTATCAAAAAGATCTGAAGAAGTCCTGTTAATTTTTTTTCGTGTTTTTGGAAATTTCAAAAATGCGTAACAGGATCGAAATAAATTTATAATCCTATGTGACCGGTTTCGTTGTTTTTTCTTTAAGTATATATATATATATTTACAAGAATAGAGTCCAGTTAAATGACAAAGTTATGATGAAGCAAATCTGCTGCGCTCTGAAATAAAAACTGCTGTTTATATAGTCACCCAGAGAATGCATAAGTTTTGCACAAATGTATATATCCATAAACTAACGACTTGCCTTATCATTTTACGTATCCTGTATATTTTTCATTAGTTTAATTAATCATCAATCAGGATGTTTGAGTTGTAATTTTGGTGATAATGAAGACGACTACCAGTCAAGATGTGGTACTCATCATATATATATACATATATATATATATATGTGTGTGTGTGTGTGTGTGTGTGTGTGTGTGTGTGTTTAATTATATATATATATATATATATATATATTGAACACTAGCAAATAAACATTAATGCAGGATGACCAACAAAATACTGAAACATTTTAAAAATTCATAACTTCGTTGTTTGTATTTTATTTTTCATATATGTTTTTAGACATTAGAAGTCAACTGAGTGATTTGAAAATGTGAAAGAAAAGCCTAAAATAACAGAATTGTGCAATTCAATTGAAAGGTTTATAATTTCAAAAAAAAAACTTTCTGTTGCAGAATAATTTTAAGGAATCAAGAATTCAAATGACCACCCCATTCCCCTGCTTGGTCTACCCGACTTTTTTGTATGGTTATTTAAAGGAACATGAATATGGATAAGTCTAAGATATTGCAAGAGCTAAAAAAAATGATATTCACGCCGGTATAAAAAGATCAACTACAGGAACCTTGAGTTTTGTACTGTGGTCAAACTAAGGTGCAACTTTGTTGCCGCTAAAATGTGTTGCATATTGACCCTTGACCGAGTTGTCAATCAGAGATTCTCCGCACAGGACACAATAGGCGTAAGCGGTAACGTGGTTGAATGGAAATGTGTGGATATTATGAAATGATATATGCAGATGCCCACATGAGATACGGACAGCGGGAGTCTTAAGTCAATCTCAACTTTCGGTCACGAGAAAGCCAGCGAGTGGCTAGGCGCCTCGCTGGGAGAGCAGCGCATGCTGGGCTTCCGGCTGAGTACCCACTGGCTTAGAAGTAGAAGAAATGCTAAGTGGGGCCTTGAAAATAATACATCGTGGAATGGTCAAAAGAAGATGTTACGGGTCAATATAGCAGTCTATATTCGTCTCCCTCCGTCCCTCCGTCCCTCTCTCACACCACAGAAGCTTCGAACCCTTTCAAAAAATAAAGAGAGTTAAATCTTTATAACTGTCATGGTTATTTTTCTTTCATCCATGGAGGCCATCTACAAGATATCATTTTTCTCAGATAACTAAAAATATATTTCCATGTGTTATATTTTTCGACTCAAAAGACTAAATGATTAAACTTTTTCATGTGTTAGTCTTTTATATATTTTTACCTACTCCTCCGCTAGGATATGAAACAAGGTCAATTTTTAAGCGGACTTTAACAGGTTTGAATTCAGAGTTTTTCTTCTCCTAGACTAGTTGCCTCACCAAGGCTGAAGAACCTAGTCTGCCCTACTATTTAGCCAAAGCTGGATGGATAATAATTCGATTCATACCTTTCCCAAGGGTATTAGTGCTATGTGAAATGCAAACGGTCTCGTCCAGGATTTGAACACGTGTCACCGTGTCCATTTCCTATGTCGAGAACCAGTACACCACGGGCACCTGTTAGGTTCTGTGTTAGTCTTTTATAAGCCACCCTGTAGTTAGCTTCCAATGCATCATATTCAAATGCATTGGTATATTTGGTTGCGGAAAATTGATGTAAATATGCTTCTTTTTATGTATAGTAAAATTTAATAGAATTGGACAAAATTAAGTAATTATTAGATATAATTCCAGTACTATTGTAATATTTCAGTAAAAATGTAACTGCATTGTGGAGACCCAATGAATGAGAACGGTGTCGAGGTGAAATAGTCCTGGAGATTTTGCTGTGTAAATTCGTATATAATAACCATATTTACCAACCCCTCCGCTCGGGCAGGATATGATATAAGGTCATTTTTAAACGGAGTTTAACAGGTTTGAATTCAGAGTTTTCCTTCTCCTAGACTAGTTGCCTCACCAAGGCTGAAGTACCTAGTCTGCCCTACTATTTACCCATAGCTGGAGGGAGAATAATTGGATTCATACCTTTCCCAAGTGTATTAGTGCTATGTGAAATGCAATCAGTCTCGTCCAGGATTTGAACTCGTGTCGCCGTGTCCATTTCCTACGACGATAACCATTACACCACGTATTCGTATATGATTACTATGGTATTCATATCAAAGATATTTCTTTGGAAATAAATTATTTATCAAAGAGCAATTTCTGATAATATCTTGTATATAAAGAAACTATGAAACAATAATTTGAAAAAAAAGGAATGCGGAAGCGATCCAAAAGCTGAAATTTAAGAGATAAAATAAACACCTTATAGCGAACTAATCACTTGTTTACTCATATAAAACGGTTATACTTACCATTTACCAGTTCTTCTAGCTGATCCTAGCTGTGCTGTGGTCCTGATAGTTTTGATTTTATCTATCTCTTATCTTCTGGTCTCTTTTCCAGGTCTTTGGAGACCATTCCAAGGACTATAGATATAATTAATCTCACTGTCACCTTTACATTCTAAATATTTTACAATTCTCAAGCAAGATCTTGGTCTTTGTCAATCTTTACACAATTACGAGTAGATCACTGATTTTGCATTACTTTTGTGCCTTTTGTACCTCTCTACCTGAATAATTTGACTCAAGCACGAGATAATTATGATTGACTCGACGTGTAGGCTTCAAGTAAATTTTCTTTTGAAAGTTAATGAGGAAAAAGATTGAGAGAAATTTCCTTACTACAAATGAAGCAAAATAAAATTGAACAGTCATCTACTATGTACTTTTCTCATCTGGGGAAACGTTATGTGTCAAGAGCAATAAGAATTATTAAAAATGTGAAAAAAATACGTCACAGAATTTCGTGTAAAAAATACAAATAGCAGGTTGTCTCCTGTCTTCTGTCACTTCTTAAGCAAGGCACAACGAGAACCTCATTAATCTCTCTCTCTCTCTCTCTCTCTCTCTCTCTCTCTCTCTCTCTCTCTCTCTCTTAGGGCTGAGAATACGCTGACTTCATCTTCCCCTAATGAAGACCGAAGAATTCTGTTGAAACATTATTTTAAAAAGAGAGGAAATAATCGCTCAAAATGCTCAATGGGATTCGGAAAATACTTCTATGAGAATTTTTCCAGCAGTCGACGGAATAAAGGAAATAGACACAAGAAAACCAAAATATGAGAGTGAGTCAAAAGTTTTATAATATTCTGGTAACATAAGGTACAATTCGGGAGCTCGGGATGTTTTTGCCGAGCTCATGAAAGTAAGGAACGACATAGGAGTGTGAGATATCGAGCTCTCCTGATACTCTCCGAGTACTGCTCGTCGTATTTGCTGAGGTCGGGAAGTTGAACCGCATTGGACTATGACATGCCGAGTTCGCCGGATACTCTCCGATTGCTACTCACCAGATTTGCCGAGATCCTGGAGTAACGAACTACACTGAACTGTGTCATGCCTCATTCACCTAATACTCTCCGAGTGCTACGTGACAGATTTACTTCAACGGTTTAGAGCACGGCCTCAGAACTCACAGTTTTAGGCCTACCTGTCCTCGACTGATCGTCGAGGTTCTAGCAACCCTAGCAAAATTTCTTAAACAACCTGGTTTCTGTATCTTCACTTTTCTCACGATAAATTCCTTTGGCCATTTCGGCAATGTTATAACCCAGTTTGAATTTGTTAAGAATAAGTTTCCGAACTAGCCCACGTTGAGCGTTATTTTATGTAGCTTTCAAATCACACAATGCACAACATGTCAGTGCACCGATTACCATGATACTGCCGACCATACAAGGTACCAGTACCATGACTTGAACTGCTTCAATCACGTGATATGCGCACCGCAAATTATCCCGTAACAAAATATGGCAAAATTCTAGACTCACCTGTGTATTATCGACACAAATATGTTAAAAATCAAAACTTGATAAACAATATGTACGAGGTGTATACAATAAGTTTCCAGACATTTTTCGTATGGGCACTTTTATTGAGAGTGCACACATGAAACTCTAGTTCCCCTCGAAGTAATCTCCTCCGGCTGCTATGCACTTGTACCGTCCCAACAACTTCTGGAAGGACCCATGGAAGTCCTCTTGTGTGAGCGTGTCAATGACCTTCGTCACAGCCTCTTTCATCTCCTCAATTGTCTCATAACGACAGCCTCTGAGTTTAGGGAATAACCAAAAGTCACAGGGAGCAAGGTGTCGACTATAGGGAAGTTGAAGAACTGTCTTGATGTCCATCTTGGTCAAATAGTCTGTGACAAGGATGGAGTTGTCGACTGGTGTATTGTCCTGGTATATATGCCACCGACCCGATTTGAAGAGTGCTAGCCTCTTCCGACGAAATCTCTTCCTGAACTCCCTTAAAACCACAACATAGTAGCCCTAACCCTTTGGCCAATCAACTCTGGTGTATTGACTTCCTTACTCCTCCTACACCTCTCATCATCTCTCACAGACTCCCTGCCTTCCTTGAATCTATCATGCCACTCAAAAACTGACGCTCGATTCATGCAAGATGCTCCAAAAACAGACTGAAGCATTCCATACGTTTCTGTGGCATTTTTTCCAAGTTTTAAACAGAATTTTATTGCATATCGTTCTTCTATAGTGTCTGATTGCATTTTTGAAATTCGTAACTATGACAATCAGGCTTTAGTATGGTGTATTCCAATTCCTACTGTAGCTGTTCATTTGAAGTTGAAATCATAGAAAATGGTCGGTCATCTCATAAAATGTATAACAATAACATACTGAATTTTCAATTTTAAATGCCGATACAAAAAAGTCCGGAAACTTATCGTATGCACCTAGTATATTACAAAAATTCAATATATATATATATATATATATATGAATGTACGTATATATGTAACCATTCATAAATTGCGGATTGTTGCTAGATTTTTTATCCGTGAAAGGTACCAATACGTATATATTAACAACTTTTGAAATGAGTTAAAATTTTTTATGATGAATCATCGGTAAGGATTGCTCTAAAAATGAAGTCTCATATTTTGGTGGGGTATGTTTATTTTTCCTGCTCGCAGATTGATAATTAAAACAATTCGAAGAGAAGAGGCAAAAAAGCAGATAAGTAGAATCTCATGTCAAATGAGATAACATGCGCAGTTGTCATGTTTTGGAACAGCTAATATCGAAACAAACGGATGCGGTAATAAACTTAAACATTCAATTTTGTGTTGGGAGTTAATGAATGAAGAGATATGACCAGTAAAACTCGGCTACTGACATCCATTCGTTCTCAAGATGGAGATTCGACACAGGATGGTAGAAAATTCATTGACCACTTTAAAAATTGGATACTTTTTGAATAAAAGAAAAGTAAGGAAACCCAATAGTGTAGTGGTTAGCGTGCTAGACTATATCATAATAAGTGGGTTCGAACTCCTGTGGTGGTATTACATTTGCTTTAAGACTAAAACCCCAGAGAAAGTTATCAATACCTTTATCCCTCTTAGGTATGGATTGAATAGTATACTGCTGATCTTCTGCTTTGGCAGTAGATAACCCACAAAGGTTGATATACCATTAAACAAAGAAACCTAACAATAAAAAGTGTTCTTTTAGGTTTATTTTGACTCATAGAAATTACTTTGAACTAATTGGGCAATATAATATTTTTCCAATGCTTCCTGTTCTACATTAAGAAAATTGGATTTTAATGGTAAGAGACCTTTTTACCACCCTATATAAGAGATAAAAACTGTTCAAAATGTATGTGTTTGTGAGAGAGAGAGATATATTGATGTATATATAAAGAGAGGTGAAAAATAATTAGGGACTTTAGTCAATTATTTCAGTAATTAAGTGTTTCTAACTGGACTTGGGATTCAAAGTAAAAAGGCAAAGAGAGAGACACAATGATAAGGTTCACAGAGATACACAGAGTGAAAGACTATCCGAACAATAATAAAGAAACGAATAGGAATGTGACAGAAATTAATAACTGTAAGCAGAGATCCCAAGCTAAGTATAGAAAGTATCAGTCACAATCAACCTGACGAACGGTGGTTGGCTAAAACAAACTAGAACAGGAGCCGTTAAAGTGGGCGCTGAACAGAAAAAAGTAAATCCCACACCGGCCTCCGTGATGTGAAGATGTTCCGAAAAGTCGGCACCCATTTGGGGTGAGTTCTGCAAAGGAACCAACCTACGCCATAGCACTAAGGAAGGCGCTCATGAAGAAGCTTTACTGCTAAAAGAACGAATGAACCTCAGGTGTTCCCTCTGAAAATGCAAGAAAGGAAAATTAACGATCATGAGCACCCCGGAAAACTACAACAGAAAACGACCGGGACGAGAAACATAATAACAAGGTCTGTGTGTCTCTGTTGTTTCACGGAAATTTATTCTCTCTGTCTTAAGCAGACGACGTATCTTATACTCTATTTCTCTCTTTTCAATGATCACTATGAAAGGATTGCAGCAAATAAACTAATCGAATCAACTTTGTGTTCGTCACTTTTTATCATAGTTGGTTACCAAGAAGTCTGACTGAAACCTAAAGAGTAGTGCTACACCTATAGACTATTTAGAACCGTGTTACAGAGAGATAGATAGATAGATAGAGAGAGAGAGAGAGAGAGAGAGAGAGAGAGAGAGAGTGTGTGTGTGTGTGTGTGTGTGTGTGTGTGTGTGTGTGTGTGTGTGTGTGTGTTCTTAAAAAGTATATATGGGTAGATCAGTAAGCTTGTGACTTGGGAGCTGAATTTTAATCTGAAGTTTTCTTGCTATATAAAAAAATTTCAAGCGATATAAAATTTGATTTAAAATGTCAGAAACCTTTGCACACACCTATATACTGGGTGGTGCAAAAGTCATTTACCATTTTAAAAAACTGAACATCTGCTTCATAAAAAGGATAAAGAAATATTTATCTCAATCAGATTTATTTTCACTCCTGGAAATTATTTCAAACATAATATCCTCCAAATAAAATGGCATCGGAAATGTCCACTTGGCGTAATGGTTAAAGTGCTGGACCACGGTCTTGAAGTTAGCGAGTTTGAACTCATTACGAGGACTTTCAGACTAATACCATTGGTAAAGAAATGAATACCCTTATCTCTCCAACCAATGGATTGAATAGTACCATTACTATTCTTCAGCAATGATTACTTTAGTATTAGATGACTTTCAAAAATAACATATCATTAAACATGGATATTACTTAGTGCCAACTTAGGGATATAACATCCCACAAATAAAATAGATTATAAATTAAAAGTTGCTAATTATTTAAAACGTTAAGTGACTTTTGCACCATCCTGTCTAAGCAGTATGATCATATTTGGATCGTATTCATGTTTTTGGTTACTAGATTCTGATGCGGTGGAATTTTGTAATAAATAATACCTAATAATATCCGTTTTAGATACAGCGTGGCACAAAAGTATTCTACAATTTAAAAATTTGAACAACTTAAAATAAAAAATGTAAGTAAAATTTTCTTTTAAGTATATTCTTACTATTCGAAATTAAAATTAGATTACTTAAATAAAATATCCAAAAATTCCCTTCGTTTTCACCTTCAGAGCTTATTTTTCTTTTTTAAGTGACTTTGGAGTAACCTTTTATTAGTGTTAATAGATAGATAGATAGATAGATAGATAGATAGACATAGATAGATGTATATATAGCCTAATGATAAAGTGTTCGCCAATGGTCCGGAAGACCGGGGATCAATCCCTCCTCGAATTATACCAAAGACTCAAAAAATGGTACTTGATGCCGCTTTGCTTAACACTCAATATTATAAGGTACGAATCAATGGTAAAGCAGAGCAATCAATGGAATGGCGTAACGCCCTCCCCTTCATCTCGATGTAGTAGCTATTGAAAAGGGAGCCTTTAAGTCGCCCTCGACTACGGTCGCCAACTTTACAACTTATATATATATATGTATATATATATATATATCATCATCATCATATCGTGCTGGCAGCACGGATATCCCTGACCCTCTCTCGCCACTCCTCCCTATCGTTCATCGCCCTAGGTAGGTCTTCAGGACAACAACCTGTATCCTCACATAGCTGCTGAATGTACGTTCGAGCTGGTCGTCCTGCTTTTGCGCGGCCATGTGTGGGGATCCATAAGAGTACATCTCTTATGAGTTCATCTCTGCTTCTCCAGCAGTGTCCTGCATGTCTGGTTCGTCTAACTTGGATAGTTTTCGTGATAGGGGGCAGGTGGCCGTACAGTTGGTGTCTTGTGGGGTGTTGTTGCCAGGACTTGTTCAGGATTGCACGCAGCATTCTTGTGTAATTGCCATCTAGTTTCTTCTCCAGCCGTTTTGTTAGCGTCCATGTAGTGCATCCATATAGCAGTATCGATGTGACCGCTGCCTGGAAGAAACTGCGTTTCATTTTATCGGTTAGGTCTGATTTCCATATAATCGATAGCCTATTGATAGCTGTCCATGCTTTCGTTAGCCTCGTTTCGATGTCCTTTTCAGTTGATTCGACGCTGCTTCCTAGGTATGTGAATTTGTCTAAGTGGGGTTCCTTCTAGAGTAGAGATGTCCCCCGTTTGGTTATAGCACATATATTCCGTTTTGTGTGCATTAACATGGAGGCCTATGCTTGCTGCTGCTCGTTCCAAACTATGCAGAAGTGTTTCAGCTTGGTCAGGTGTATTTGCCAGTATCGCTATGTCATCGGCGTAGTCGGCGTCGGTAATTGTTGTTGCGGGGTATCTTCTGCTTCTTCTCTTCGTCAGTTCGAAGCCATTCTCTTTGATTTTGTCAATCGATGTTCTAAGTACGTAATCTAGACAAATGATAAAGAGGTACGGGGCCAGCGTGTCCCTTTCATTTTATAAACCTAGGATGGGTTCTTCACAAGGTCATAAGTAGAGGTGACCCAGTGAAAATCGAGCTTACAAACAACCAGCTACTTATCGAGAGTCCTAACGATTACACCACGTTATCGTTATATATATGTGTGTGTGTGTGGCACAAACAATCTCGGAGAAGGACAAAATCCGCAATATTTTTTTGTCAAAGTTTATCATAAATATCAGTAAGTCAGGAGTATTTGAACGTCTCATGTATTCGCACCATCTTCGAATTTTGCCTTTTTAATAGGTAAGGTTTGTAAACTACGCCCCGGATTCAACAAGAAACAACAACAATAATCTGAATATGCCAACTATTTTCCTTAAAATTTACTATAACTAGTTAAAAAGAAATTTAAAGTTTGATACAAGATGTCTTACGTACAGTAAAAAAACAGAAAGGCTTAAATTGTTTTTAATTTTTAAGTTTTCTGGGGGTTTTTTTGCTGTTTATTTCTTTATTTTTAAGTTTCGTTTACTCACATTTTTTCTTCTTGCCCTTCCTTTATACCTACAACAATTCTTTCAAATTCAACCACTAGATTTTATAACGCTATTTTCTCATAAAAAGCGACAAGGAAAAATAGATACAAGAGCAAATCACTGAATATCAATATAGGGACTAGATTTATTTTTTCTTTTTGGTTTTTATTCAAATCTCTTTTTTTATGCTTTTTAGTTTGTTGAAAGTGAAACAAAGATAAAACGAAAAATAAAAACCTGATGGAAGTCTGGAAAGTGCGGTTGTCAATATATTCAAAGTTCTCCATTAACTTTGCCAACAAATTTTGCAGCTTTTAAGCTGTTCTCGACGCTGATCGAATTTGTTTGTGGACGTGAGAAAACGTCACCAATGGCCGTCTGTTTTCCTCCCTGTATTCAGCTTTCGTGTTTGTTTTACAGTTGTTGTCATTGTTGCTGGGAGATTTATGCATTCATTTATTTATTTTGCTATTTTTTATACTATAATTTACTTTTTTCTAATGATTTTATCTGTTTTTATTTTGATTAGGGAGAAGACTTTTAGATTCTTTACGTCTTATGATTTTGCCTCATTTCCGTTTTAGATTCCAAATTAAGTTTTTATTTATATAAATGTTTAATGTCTAGAACATTTTTTAGTTTTGTTTATTTTTTCAGTTTTTTCAATCGGTTGTTTCTCTGTGGAGTCCACTTAACGTCGTGGCTCATATGTTTCACTGTGACATCGTAGTAAGCAAGTTCGAACTTTAGCTCTCACAGTTGTGCTAACTTTCAGGTTAATACTTTTGGGAAAAGTTTGGACCCCCTTGTCCCCCGCCAAGCCATAGGTTAAATTGTATCGCTACTGTCCTTCTATGAGCATAGCTTAGCCATCAAATCAACCCCGAAGTTTGATTTAACATTAAAAAGTTGAATTTTTCATTTTTTTTCTCCTTTTTCTTTTAAAATTTCCAATTTCTTTTAACAAATTTAAGGATATTTTTTCTTTTTCCCTTCCTTACTGGTTTTCTTTCTTTCCGTCTTTCTTTCTTATTTCTTTTTTTTCTTTCCTGTCTTTCTCTCTTTTTTTCCAGGGGTGTCCTCGTGGTGTAATGGTTAAAACGATGGACTGCGGAATCGTAGTACGTGAGTTCGTACTCCAGTCGTGCTATTACATTCACTTTCGGGCAAATGCTCTTGGGAAAGGTATAAACCCCCTTATCCTCCCACCTGTGGGTTAAATAATACCACTTCTGTAAGAAAGATTGATATGCCATTAAACAACCAAAACAACCATTAATTAAAGCGACTGACATAACCAAGTTATTGCAAATGATTTTCACTTCTTGGTTTGAATATTTTTATATTGGTATCAGGTTTGGTTTGTTAGGTTTTATGGTGTATCAATCTTTGTAGGTTATTTAACGCCAAATCCATTTTATGTAAATAATCTGTTCTATTTCAAACAATTCAGTTCAGCATAAAACATTTCTATTTCAAACTATTCAAGCAGTTATATGTAACAATTTAGTTAAGTGTAAATACAGTTTCAATGTCAAAAAACAGTTCTATTTCAAATAATTCAGTTTAGCATAAGCATGCAGTTTAAATGTAAGTACGGTTTAATTGTCAAAAGCAGTTCTATTTCAAGCTAATCAGTTTACTCAAACAATTCAGTTTAGCATAAGAATGCTGTTAATTCTATTGAACCCATAGAGAGGGCCCTATCAGGTACTACCACTCCGGCCGGAGTGGACCTGGGAGCGATGGCAATGAAGGGGTACTCTGCATTCCCCAAAGTTCCTGCACTGCTGGAACCTCACCATTTGATTGTTTAGTGTCATATCCAAGACTTTCGTTGCGGGGTCTTACCCCTCTGCAGAGAAGCAGGTTGTGTATTCTACAGCCCCAGCCGACTGGGCAAATATTGGTATCATGCAACGTTGAATTATCATGAATATACCTAGATTTGATCACTATTACTCTCAAATAGGCGAGAAGATAGTGAAGCTTCATTCAACGAGCTGGAGGAGGAGTGTTTAGTGCAACGATTATCGTTGTAGGAAATGAAAATGGTGACGTGAATTCCATCCTGGACGAGGCTGTTTGCATTTCACTTTACACTTAGGAAAGGCGGGAATCCATCTGTTCTCTTTCCAAGTATAGTGGGACAGACTAGTTTCTGGAGCCTTTTAAGTCCATCCGTCTCGGAGAAGAAAAACTGTAAATTTAAACCAGCTTCACTCCGGTTAAAAATAGACTTACATCACATCCCACCTGTGACAGAGGTGTTGAGTAAATACATCCATTCAACAAGCTCGTCATTTTCCAAACAAATATTTCCAGGATCTATCTATCTATCTATCTAATGTAGGTTTGCGTTATTTAACGCGCTTTTCTTTTTCTTTTCCTACCTTCTTACTGTCTTTCTTTACTTCATTTCTGACTGTCTTCAATTTTTTACTTGACGATCCGTAAACCCGTTGGTTTCCCGTTGTAATATCGATTATATAGATAATTCTATCCTTCCAAGAAATACAGGATTGGTTTTAGTTTTAACAAATTATTTTTTTGATAATTACAAAATTCGATTCAGTGTTAAAATCTTTTACAGAAATAAATTTCGTCGAGGATCCACACGTTTTTTTTTTTTTTTCAATAATCTCTTTAAATAGTTTCTTTCACTCAGAAAAAAAAAAAAAAAACAAGACACTAAAATGGATCCTGAAATGTAATGGTTAACAAACTACTTACTGGGTGTATTAATCATTGCCAGACTTTAAAGAACTGAAACTTGGTGATAGATAATGCCTAATAATATCCGTTTTCACTAAAAACAATGTTTCACAGGAAATAAAATCAGTGTTTTTAATTTAGAAGAAACTTCGCATTTTAAAAAATGGAAAGAATTTACTCATTTATAAGTGATAACTTTTTTATTTCCAAGAGGCTGTTGTAATGTAAAAATAGATAGATAGATAGATAGATTCTCTCCAATAAATAACACCACAATCAATGTTTTTAATAAAAAATAATTTTCACATAAACGAATGATACTAGGTTTTTCTTCGAAGTTTTTCCTCGTGGAAGATTATACGATCGATACGAATTTTATTCGGTATTATTTATAACTAAAGTCGAGAGAATTGAAAATGACACGATATCTTATAATCTTTCATTTCAAAAAAAAAAAATCCTTTTGGTTAAAAATGAATTGCTTAGGCGTATTTATTTATAGAGGAATTTTTTTTAATTTTTGGAAATTTTTAGATAGATAGATAGATAGATATTAACCAAGATAGATATTATATGGTTGATGATACCAGGGTAATACAGTATTTGCAGGTAACAAATATAGGGATTTGGTGAGATGATACCGTGACCGGCCATGTTTTATTTGTACAGACCGACAATATGAACAAGTTCAGATTGATATGAACCGAAATACACACAGAGAGAGAGAGAGAGAGAGAGAGAGAGAGAGAGAGAGAGAGAGAGAGAGAGAGAGCTTTGAACTATAGTCTGATTAAGATATTAACAGACTGGAATAGACGGATGTTAACTGAAATAGACGCAGCCCTATCCTGGGAGTCACATATCCGTTACTTATCATTGAAGGAGCATAATCTCACTGTCAGGCCCAATCATTAAAAAAGATCTTACAACACAGATATGGAATAATTTTCTTGGTTATATTTCTCCAATTCATTCAAGTTTACATACACCAACACCATCTAATATCTCGGCTAGTCTATTTTCTCGCGTTTCTTCAACGCTCAGTCTCAACCAATTATTATTAGCGATAAATCTTGCCTTTGGCTAATCTC
>OY757914.1:16012449-16112449 GCA_963585895.1 Sepioteuthis lessoniana
ATCGTGTCGTGTCGCTAGCACGGATATCCTTGATCCTCTCTCGCCACTTCTCCCTATCATGCATCGTCGCTGGCAGGTCCTCAGGGCTACATCCCGTATCCTCACATAGCTGTTGTATGTATGTTCCAGCTGGTCGTCCTGCCCTTGCTCGGCCATATGTGGGGGTCCATAGGAGTACATCACTAATGAGCTCGTCCCTGCTTCTCCAGCAGTGTCTTGCATGTCTGGTTTGTCTAACTTGGATAGTTTTCGTGATGGGAGGTCGGTGCTTTGTGGGGTGTTGTTGCCAGGACTTATTCAATATTGCTCCAGCATTCTTGTGTAATTGCCGTCTAGCTTCTTCTCCAGCCGTTTTGTTAGCGTTTAAGTGGTGCATCCATATAGCAGTATCGACACGACCATTGCTTGGAAGAAACTGCGTTTTATTTTATCGGGCAGGTCTGATTTCCATAGTACCACTAATACTCTTCTTCGAGGATAGCTTTGGCATTAGATAATTCTCAAAGATTGATATGTGTAGTGGCCCCCGAAAGAGTCACTAATGAAAACGCAGACACGGATATTAGGTAAAAAGATTATATTGCACAAGAAAGATAGAGTTACATAGAAAAGGTTATAAGTCTCGTACTGTTTTGGATAACTCTGGTATTGTTCGGCCGGTAGCGAAATCTCCCAGTACTAATAAAGGTAAGAAGCGTCCATTATGGTGACATGCTTATTAAACAACGAAACCAAATCAAACCAGTCAATATCAGTATCTGCTTCACCACTTAGACGCTAACAAAACGGCTGGAGAAGAAGCTAGACGGCAATTACACAAGAATGCTAGAGCAATATTGAATAAGTCCTGGCAGCAACACCCCACAAAGCACATACCTCCCATCACGAAAACTATCCAAGTCAGACGAACCAGACATGCAAGACACAGTATCTGCTTTTTCTAAGCATGTGCTAATATCGCTTACTGTAGATGAGATATTGCTACCGAGATTTTTGAAATTCATAACTAATTCATAAGAATACTGGAAGAAAATTGACCTACTTGCTAACACTCATGAATCAGGATCAAATTAAGAAGAGTGAGACACCCAGTCATTATTGCTGTTTGTGTTTGTAATGATACCTCTTAATTGCATCTTGAGAAATTCTTAAGAAGAATCACATCACGTCAAAGCAGTCAATCGATATTGACAATCAAGTCTCCACTTTATCAAAGAGAAGAGAGAGGGAAACATGCATGAAATAAGTAATTAAAGTGCTGAATTGGCTATGCAGACCCCATCAGCATTATCTCGACTGGCACTGATGAACTCCAGTGGTACAGAAAGACTGAAACGATCAGTAGATCCACGTCATGCTACATTTTACCAAACTTTATGTGTCTACTTATATATAATTACACTATAGTTGTCTGAATTTCTGAGACGAAGCTGGTTAATTTTTATCATTAAGGGTTTTCGGACTATTGTCTTCATCTTTATTGTTATTTTCACAACGTTCCGGCCGATATGTCCTCCAGACTTCTTCAGGTGTTTGTCGAACTCGGGAACCTTCACGGAACTTCGAACTACGTCCTTTATTGAAACCACGGGTGTTGCCTGTTCTGATTCCGTAAGCCATAACCGGGTACAAGTGTTAAGTATTCCTGTATTGATACTCGACTGTAGTGAAGATTGAACCTGCAACCTCCAAATGGTTGTCTTCTGAGAAGCTTACGGAACCAACGCCTATAACCGTTATGCCATGGGTCCTGCTGGACACGTGAAGGTTCCCGAATGCGACAAACACCTGAAGAAGGCCGGAGGACATATCGGCCGAAACTTTGTGGAAATAACAATAAATATGAGGACAATAGTCCGAAAACCCTTAATCATAAAAATCATCAAACGTTGAGGAAATATCAATAAAGATGAAGACAATAGTCCGAAAACCGTTAATGATAAAAATCATCAAATCTTGTGGAAATAACAACGCAATTCTCGATCAAAGAGAATACTTCGCAATGATTCACGACACAAATACTACCAGACTTACATATTCACTATTCCAAGTCATGTGACGCCTAGGAGCACAATCCATTTCAAATTGTGTTTGTTGCTTGGAGATACATGTTCAGCCACACGTCCCAGTATCAGCACATTCTTCTTACATAATAGCTTATTTTAGGGTTGCCTTCTAATCACTCTCCGTTGATTAGTCACGGACAAAAGAAAGTTAAAGGAGGTGTCCTCGTGGTGTAATGGTTAAAGCGATGGACTGCGGAATCGTAGTAACGAGTTCGTACTCCAGTCGCGCTATTACGTTCGTTTTCGGGCAAATACCATTGGGAAAGGTATGAACACCCTTTACCCTCCCATATATGGGTTAAATAGTACCACAGCGGTTCTTCTACGAGAATGGCTTTGGCATTAGATAACATACAAAGGTTGATATGCCATTAAACAAATAAACCAAACAAAACAGAGAAAGTTAAAGGAGAATACGGGAACTCACCAGCATAATATATAAAGTTAAAGCATAATATATAAAGTTAAAGGAGAATACGGGAACTCACCAGCATAATATATAAAGATTTCGAAAAGATCTGTTTGACAGTAATTAACTTTAGACAGGAATGCATGAAATTATAGAGTTATGTAGAATTGTGTAACCCACCCCTCCGTTCGTGCAAAATATGTTAGAATGTCAGTTTTAAAGCGGATTCTGACAGGTTTATATCCTGACTTTTCCTTCTTCAGGATTAGTTGCCATACCAAAATTTAAAAAATCCAGTTTGCCCAATTATTTGCCCATAATTTTCTCTTTTCTAACAAAAAGAGAAATTCCTTCTAAATCTTATCTTTCTATAAGGATAATAGCTTTGTGTTTGGTTAAATTACCTCAAAACAAAACATACATGTTTTTTTTTTCTTGGGTAAGGGAAATTCAGAGTTTTCTTTTTATTATATGCATAAAAAGAAAAAAATTCTCTCTCGTCTTTTATTGCATTTTTATCGGTTATTCATTTTCTTTTGAAAAAAAAAAGAGACACACTTATCATGGAGGATTTTAAAAGTGCTTTATTAGATTTTGTGAAATTTCAAAACGCACAGCAATTGCAACTCCAAGAAAGAATAGAAAAATTACTTATTCAAACTTTTATATCAGCGTATGGTTGCAAGGAAAGAACACAAACATAGTTGCAAAAACAAAGTACACGAGGGTAAGTAAAAATATTTGGACTCATGCCAATAGTACTAATATCCTTTCCAAGGATATTAGTACTACGTGAAATACAAACAGACACGTACAAGATTTGAATCCCTGTCACCAAGCCTATTTCCTTCAACGATAACCATTGCACCACGATCACCTCCAACGCAAGTGTGTACGTTATTGATATGAGATAGAAATACTTAGAAACATGTGAAAATTATTATTGCACTCCTTTTCAAACTGGCTTTAACTTGTGGTCTTTCACTGGATCCTAAGTGACAACAAGTTTTCTCAGGTTTCCAGGACTCTTCTAAGTATAATATCCTATTTTAGTAATGCTGTGGTCTGAATTATTTCAGTTCTTCCTCTGTTCTTCAAGCCATCGAGCCTCTCTTCAAGATTTATGGGGACTCTTCAAAAGGGTTCCAACTACGATTGTTTTCACTGTCTCCATGTTCGACTGGTATTTATATGGCCCAATCGGCTGTGGCTGTAGAATACACTGACTACATTTTTAAAGAGGGATAAGACTCCTCCCCCAAAGAGTGTCCTGTTATGACACTAAACAAGTTTATGATGCGGCTTTAGTAATGCTTGAACTTTGGGGAATGTGGAGTACCCCTTTATAGCCATCGATCCCAGGTCCATTATCACCCGAAAAGGTAGCACTTGATATGATCCTATCTATGGGTCAAATAGAAGTAAAATGTGGGCTTATGCTAAACTGAATTGTTTGAAATTGAACTGTTTTTGACATCAAAAAATTAAATATAACTGGTTTTCATTTAACTGTGTGAAAATAAATGACTGATGTTTAATCGAATTGTCAGTGATACATACCAATACTTGGAACCATTTAATTTTGTTGACTATTCTGAATAGTTCGAAATAAAACTGTTTTTGACATTTAAACAGCGTACTTATGCTAAGCTGAATTGTTTTTAAATAGAACTGTTTTTACTTTTAACTGTATGCAAACTAAAAACTGTACTTATGCTAAACTCAATTCTTTGAAATCGAACAGTTTATATGTATAAAAATGGATTTGGCTTTAATAACCTTCAATGGTTGATGTCCCATAAAACCGAAGAAAACCAAACAAAACAGCCTTTTTCAGGTCTTTTGCAAAGTCCAGATAATTGGGTATCTTTTCGCCTCCCTTAAATTTCTCTCTGATGTCTATTGGCTCAGCAAAATCCACGAGATAAGTTCTTTTCTTCAAGTTGACTAAAACAAAGTTTCGTATTGTTACCAAGATTCGGTAATCCAATTGTAGCTTAAGGTTTCTGATAACTTAATGCGTTTCATTTTCAAAGACAGATTCTAGTTTGCATATGTGCCAGTTGTTAGTATCATGAAATTTGATTTCCTTGTACAATTCTCAGTGGATCACCTTTCCCACCCAGTCGTGTGTGTTTTTGTATTTCTTTTGTGGCTGTTTGCTGCATTCAGTTATTACGTGATTAAATGTTTTTATTTCTATCATCAAATAACATCCACTTGCTATTCTCCCGTGTATTATAATGTTTTACTTTGATATAATTACTTCTTATGGCATTATTTTGAGCTATTAGAAATTCAGTTTCCTTTTTTAAGTTTCCACTGCATAACCATTATTCTGTGCCATTTGAGATTCAGCTTCACTTTTTAAGTTTCCTTTTCGTAATCATGTCTAATTTTTTCATGTCCAATTTCCTTAATGAGTTGTTTAAAATATCGATGCAGCTGTTTTTTGCTTTTTATTTTTCAAATTTTTGCTTTTTAGTTATTTTTTTGTTTGTTTTTGATTTTTATTGATATTACTGGCTGCATCAATTATTTTGTTACTGAGTCAAGCAGTTAGAGTTTCTCCCATGTCCAGTTTAAGAAAGAACCAGAGTATCTTTCCATGGATACAATTCATTTATTTATTCATTTGACAAGGATTCTGATGTAAAATTTGTTTTCAAGAATTTTTTTCCTGTTCTGAGATACTACTTTCTTATTTATTTTTATTTCCGTTTATTTAATGACTTCATATGACTAATATTCTCCGACATAAACTAGTTTTCATTTTTCTCCAAGAATTCAGTTCCTTTTTTGATTCGTCAGTTCTACTCCTTCAATCGTTTCTCGTTTTCTCTTTTTAATCATGGCGCATTTTTAAATTATCATGTTTACCCAACCCCTCCGCTTGGGCAGGATATGACACAAGGTCAATTTTTAAGCGGAGTTTAATAGATTTGAATTCAGAGTATTCCTTCTCCAAGACTAGTTGCCTCCCCAAGGCTGAAGAACCTAGTCTGCCCAACTATTTACCCATAGCTGGAGAGAGAATAGTTGGATTCATACCCTTCCCAAGGGTATTAGTACGATGTGAAATGTAATCAGTATCGTCCAGGATTTGAACTCGTGTCGCCGTGTCCATTTCCTACGACGATAACCATTACACCTCGAAGTACCTCCGCATTTTAAAATTATACATTCCATTACTACTACACTAACTAAACGCCTGGAGAAGCTAGACGGCAATTACACAAGAATGTTGCTAGCAATATTGAACAAGTCCTGGCGGCAACACCCAACAAGGCACCAACTATACGGCCACCAGCCTCCCATCACGAAAACTATCCAAGTTAGACAAACCAGACATGCAGGTGACTGCTGGAGAAGCAGGGACGAGCTCATAAGTGATGTACTCCTATGGACCCCCACATATGGCCGGGCAAAAGCAGGACGACCGGTATGAACATACATCCAGCAGCTATGTGAGGATACAGGGTGTGGCCCTGAAGACCTACCGGAGGCGATGAACGATAGGGAGAAGTGGCGAGAGAGGGTCAGGGATATCCGTGCCTGCGGCACGACATCATGATGATGATGACTATATCTAGGGTGAACATTCTAATTTGCATTAGAAATTTTAATTTTTTTTAGGCAACAAAAAATTAATATCATCAATGTTTTTTTTCTAACTTCTTAAATCTGTAGCCTTCATTGCATGGAATCATAGTTACTGCACATTGTAGAGGCGTGTGAGTCTCCTTGGATGTTTACATCGACTTGGGTTTTTTCTTCAAATAGTTCAACTCACCAGCTTTCCATCGCTCTCATGATAAAGTTTATAACTTTCCCTGATATCTTGAATCTTTTCAGACATTCTATTATCCATGTTTGTGAGATCACATAATGTGCTTTTCTGCCCTCTATCAATGGGATGCTTTAATTTTCCCTCCTCACCTTTCGCTAATTTATAATGTTTAGCTCTCTAAATAGTAGGTCGATTGTTCCTTTAGTTCCTTTGCAACATCTTTTTTGTTCCTTAGAAAATAGTCGTCAGTTCTCAAAACGGTGGTTGATTTGGTCTCTCATTTGTGCATTCAGCATCTTCCATATCAGTAATAAACATGTTATTGGCCTGTAGTTGCTAGAAATTCTTCCTATTCTTATATTTCTTGTGAGTTTTTGACACCAGCGTTAGTTGATAGTCTTTCAATGAAGTCTGAGTGACAGCAAGTCTGCTCAAGTCTTAAGGACTCTTCACGGTATTCTGTTCAATCTCAACAATACTGAAGTCTGGATGGTTTCGATTCTTCCGCTGGTTTCCGACTCTTCCAGCCCCATTTCCAAACTTTTAGGGACCGTTCCTCGCGCTGATTACAATTGGTAAGTATGGAGGTCCGAAGGGGTATTGTCACACCTTAAGAAATGTCCCTGGTATCTTACAAGGAGGGGACTTATCATTGTTTCACTTTTTTAGAGTATTTCACACCAGCGTTAGCAGGTGGTTTCTAACAGGAGCTTGATTGTCAGCAAGTCTCCTAACGTCTCCAATATTCTTCTCAGTATTCTGGCCGATTTTAATAATCCTGTCGTTCGAATGGTCTCCTCTCGTCCTATAATTTCCAAATCTTTCAGTCCAATCATCTTTCCCATTCGCCTGGGGCTGTAGAATACACCGACTGCTTCTCTGCAGAGGGGTAACCCCCACCAACGAGTGTCCTTGATATGACACTAAACAATATGATGGTGAGGTTCCAGTGATGCTGGAGCTTTGCGAAATGCGGAGCACCCCTTCATTGCAATTGCTCCCAGGTCCACTCTTGCCTGGAATGGTAGCAACTGATAGGGCCCTATCTATGGGTTAAATAGAACTAACTGCATACTTATGCCAAACTGAATTGTTTCAGTTAGAACTGTTTGACTGTACTGAATTGCTTGAAATAGAAATAATTTTGCCAAATAAACTGTGTACTTACACTTAAATTGCGTGCTCATGCTAAACTGAATTATTTGAAATGGAAGCGTTTTTGAGATTGAAACTCTACTTACACTAAACTGAATTGTTTAGTATAGAACTGTTTTGACACTTAGCGGTGTGTAAACAAAATCTATACTTATACTAAACTGAATTAGCTGAATTTGAACTGTTTGACAAAACTAAATAGCTTGAAATAAAAACGTTTTTGACAATTAAACTGTGTACTCATGTTAAACTGAATGGTTTGAAATAGAACTGATTATTTGCATGATTATGGATTATGCGTTAAATAACATGCAAAGGTTGATATGCCATAAAACCCAACCAACCTTCAATCAACAGTCCCATTATCAATCCTTTGGTTACTGTAACGATTACACCAGTTACGATTCGTATCACTGTTACTTTCATGCTCCAAAGTTTGTTTGTTTTTCAGTTCTCTAGCAAGGTCTACGTATCTATCTTTCTTTCAGTTTTACCCTGTGGCCAACAATTCGGCTGTTTCTCCTTTTTTGTTGTTGACTATCACTAGGTCCGGTCGTCTGACCAAGAATGGGTGATCCGTTTATATTTCAAAATCCCAGCGAAGTTTATGCGTCTCATTCTCTAGGACGGATTTCGGGTTGAACATATATCACTTTTTCGCACGGTCAAAGTTTAGTTTCTAGCAAAATTCCTCTGTAGATTACTTTCCTCACTCAGATCTTTCTACTTTCAGACAAGATCCAACTATTTATCTCTCGTTTCGCTTTCTCAACTGTTTATTATTAAGTCATTTCTGTTGATATAGCTATTACTAGCAGCAGTGATTCTTAGAGGCTCTAAAATTACTGCATTTACGCAGTTTTTAACAAAGCTGAGTTCCCTTCCTCCTTTTCTTGGTTTGGTTTGGTTTCTTTGTCAAATGCCATATCAAACTTGATATACTATTTAATATTAAAGCCATTCTTGTTGAAGAACAGATGTGGCACAATTTAAGCTATAGTTGTGAAGATAAACGGTTCATGCCTTTCTCATAAGTATTAGTCTGAAAATGAACATCACAGCGCGACTGGAGTTCAAACTCGACTACTACGATGTTGCTGTTCAGAACGTTAGCCTCTAAACCACGGGGACTTTACTTTCTTTTATTAACATAAAGTCTATGTAGTCCCTCAGGCGTAAAGCTCTATACATCGTCATCAATATCCTTCTTCTATGATTCATCTGTCTGAGATCCTCCCTTGTCTATTCTAAGAATGGTCCAGAGTATTTTAGGAAATAAACTAGCCAAGTAATTGGTATTATCATTTAACTCTTTGCACCACTTTTAACTGGAGGTTTTTCCCAGGAGTCTGATTGACGGTATCACTCCGGACTTCTGGATTCTTTTGAATATTCTTACCAGTCTTAACAATGGTAGTGTCTGTATATTCTGGGTTCTTCTTCTGGTTTTAAATTCTTCCAGTCTCTTTTCTAAATACTGTTTCAAGTACCAAAACTAAAGTTTGTATCACTGTTACTGTCATGTTCCATTGATTCCAAGTATTTGTATATCTGTTCGCTCACTTTTATTGCTTTTCTTGGTCGGTTGTTTGATTTTTTGTTTTTCTTTTTCTTTTTTTTTATGGTTTTCTCTATGGCCCGCTGAAAGGGCAAAATCCACAGACAGGCAAGTTATTTTCTTGTTCATTCACTTACTTTAAACTATATGATTACTTGAAAAAAAGCACTTTCTTTGATATTGATTACCCGGAAAGGCTTGACATACCGTTCGTCAAACCAAATCTTTTTTTGGTAAAGAATTGTTAACCCTAAGAATATTGCAGTCATAATATAAAAGTTGCAAAGGTAATTATGGCATGTCTATTAGATTCAATGCCATTTTTTAGCATGCTCCTTCCGGATAATCTAGTGCACATTCATTGGAAATTGGGAACATCGGCTTATGTAAAATATCTGGCCATAATATATCCAGAATTCTAACCTTCTTGAGAATTCTTTCCTTAAGTCGATGCCGAATGCTAATAAAATGGCTGCATATCTTGGAATAGAAAATATGCATGGAATATGTCAAATATGACATAAAAATTGAATCGGAATCGGAAAAGAAATGCCGAAAGTGAGAGGAAGTTGGTCATCTTTATTGTTCCGCTGATCTCTGGAACAAAATAACTTCATTGAAATGATTTTAGTTATTGCGAATGACGAATGATTAAGTTGAATTACTGGAAAGCTGAGATAGATAGATAGATAGATAGATAGATAGATAGATAGAATTCTGAGAGTTAGAAGTTTGACGCGTAATCCAATTAGTTGACTGTCATGTATTGAACTTTCAATTCTTCACTTGAGTCCAGGAACTGAATAAAAAATCCATAGTAGAAAGAAAGTGAGAAAGGAAAAAAAAAAGAGACCAAGACAAAAAGAATGATAAAAATAACTTTTAAAAAAGGGGGAAAAAATAAGAAAAGGTATAAACAATGAAGAGAACAGAAAGTAAAGAGAAAAAATTAAATATAACTGGGAAAAGAAAGAAAGAAAGAACTTATAGAGCGATAGAAAAAGCGTAAGAAAAATGTGAACAACTTTTTAAAAGATTTAAGATATTATAATCCGAGGAAATACGGTAAAAAACAAAGAAAATGGTTATCAATTAAGATAAATTATATATATATATATTACCTCCTCTCACAATGCCATTCTCCTTACACTAATTCTTTCTTGTTAAAGACACGTGCTTAGAAGAATTCAGACTGTTTCCAGCCGGAGACAGAATGTGTCACGTCCTGAAAATATAAAACTGAAGATGACTAAAACCATCACAGATTATTTTTTAATACTTTTATCCAACCAATAATAGCAAAAGGAGTCAAATTACGCTTAATTTTTCTGACTAATGCCATGCCAAGATATTAAAAATACGCTTAATTTTTCTGACTAATGCCATGCCAAAATATTAAAAATACGGACATTCTCCTCGACAAAGCTGCTGGAGTTGATAGATAGATAGATAGATAGATAGATTGTATAGCCATGAACAACTATACATACACATATGCATACAGAAACATATTCAACGCAATAAAGACAAGCGGACACAGTTCTTTAGAAAAATTTACCTCTCACTTTATTGAAAGGGTTCGAAAGGGTTACGAAGGGTATTATTGTGTGAGAGGTGAGTTGGAGGCTGAACAGAACTGCAACATATTGACCCCCCACTCTTATGGCTATAACAGCGTTTCTTTGCCGTTCTCCTGGGCTGCTCAACTGGGGGCCTGGGGCCCAGCCTCTACTGGGACATGGTTCTCCTTCCAGTATCTTCCCTCCAACTGATATGAACTTCCTGTCGCCGGGGTTATATAATAATTTGACATCCACCTACTTCCTGCAAGCGTCACAATTCGCACTCAATTCAACCTCTCGACAGTCAAGGTCACCCCTGATCTCCTGATATCTTCGACCGGATGCACCTGTTATTTACATTGGTGCTTTTCTTCTTCTGACAACTTGGCGGGGTCGGAGGTCAATATGCAACAGATAGATAGATAGATATTATATCTGTCTATCTCAGTCTATTCCGAACAAATTCATTTCATAATCATTTTGGTTTCTTACATATATGATGTTATTCGTATTACCAAGTTTAGTTCAACTGTGGTACAAGGCCAGGAGTATTGAGCATCAAGGGAAAAATTAACTCACTAACAATGGTCTGCTAATTGCTAACCTACTAGCTAACCCTTACCCAATGTCTAGTACCCTGATACTTTTCACATATCTCTCAGTCCCCCCACCGCAAAACATTATATATACGTATATATATTTTTTCTTGTGTTCGCATGAGCTTTATGACCTGCTTTTGCAAAATTTATACGGAAATTAGATTTAAAGTGAATTAATCATATTACCTTATTTTCTAAACTTTACTCTCGGGGAATTATGTGGTGATTCTTGGATATTTCAAATATTGGATATTCACAAATCTAATTATATATTCAGTAACATTTTTTTATGACCGCAAATTTCGCCGCTGTTTAAGCTCGCCGGTTATCTAATATCACTGATCATTTAAACGCGCGCTTATCAACGAAGTCACAGTCGACCATTTTTTATTCAATAGAATCCATATCAATGGTTATCGTAATGAAATCATTTTAATGTCTTCTGTGACACTTCAACTTTAGAATGATAAAGTTAAGTGGCATTGCAGAGGCAGATACGGAGATGATACGATGATAACCATTTTTTTTTAAAAAGAAAAAAAAACACAAATTGGCTAAAGTGGTAAATTTGTGGGCTGTGATATTTCTTTTAGTTCACCGAGAGAAGAGGAAAATCATATCGGGAAATAAAAAAGTCCGTCGTTCTATATAGACGAAACGTTCATATGATTAATAACAAAGATACAGATTTAAAAACAAACTCTTTTCATGAAGTCTTCTGTTTTCAAAGGTAAAATTGTTTTGTTTTTTTTTGTTTTGTTTTTTTGGTTTTTGTTTTTTTTTGCTTTCTTGCTTTTTTTTTTTTTTTTTGCAACTTAGTATCTTAATATGCATGCCCGGTACAAATAAAATCAACTCTAAAATATATTAAGATGTGAAGGGTATTGTTGCGTTCCCAGTGACGGCTATTAGGTTGACGATTGGCTGGGAAAGGGAAAACACTAAAAAAAATTGTTTTAGCTTTAGGACTTCACGTTATTTAATTATCAGTGTTCATCAGTCTATGGGGTAGTAGAAGCAGGAAGAAGTGGACAACAGTTATCACGTGGTGAACTTCTTCATTCTTCTCGGAAGAAAACTCTTCTAGTATCTTTGGTTCGTTTCTCGTTCTCCTTTACCTCAAATGTTTATCTCCTCGCACCCCGGCCACCAAAAGAGAAAAAGAGAGTAAATAAGAAAATCCATGATAGCATATAGATAGATAGATAGATAGATAGATATATTGGGGTTCACAGAAAACTTCCACCGCCACTTCTGTCTCGGGTGGGAGTATTTTGATGGTAACTCAGCAAGACTGGTACTGAAGTATAAGAACAAACGGAACATGTTAAGCCCATTAGAAGAGATCTAGAACTCTGTGAATTCGTGCTTCTTTCAGTGGCTAGATTTTTATAACTTATCTATTCCTGCTCTGGTAACATTTGCTTACAATGTTAGAGTATGAATGGTTTGGTTTAGTTTGGTTTCTTTGTTCGATGGCATATCAACCTTTGTAGGTTATTTAATACCAAAGCCATCGTTGTATGAGGATAGAAGTGGTGCTTCTCAACCCATAGCTAGGGAGATAAGAGGGTTTCATACCTTTCTTAAGGGCATTAGTCCGAAAGTGAACGTAATACCGCGACTGAAGTTCGAACACGCTTACTACGATGTCGCAGTCCAACACGTTTGGGACTACGGCACGGAGACAACAGTATGAATAGATTGGATAAAAAAAGAAAAGGCACCACCCAGTAAGGAAAAGTATTCTTCTTGTACTGATCCTGATCCCGGATTGGCCTTGAGTTATTTGGATCCATAACCCTCTTATTTACGGGAATAAACAATTCAAAAAGCACACAATGAAAAGACGAGGGAAATATGAATTTAGAGAAGAGATACACATTTTATTTCTCATACTCTGGGAAGTAGGCATTTCTTTCGAAGAATATTTGTAATGTATTTAGCAGTGTGGGAAGGGTTTGTTCCTTTTACAAGGGCATTAGCATGAAGTGAAATGCAACCTGTCTCATCCGCGATTTGAACTCCTGTCACCGATTCCATTCCCAACAGCGATAATCATTGCGCTTGTTACGCCTCACTTTAGGGGATATAAATCTATTTTATTTTTTTTAATTTTTTTATTTTTACTTTTTTTTTTCAGCTGTTTAATTTTTTATGTTGAGTCCTTATATCGTTAAGGTATAATCTTCATGGGTTTCTAGGATTGATGAGATTTTATTAGATGTGTTTTGTTTTGTTTTTTTGGTTCAGTTTGTTTTGTTGGGAGTTTTGTCGTTTCTATTTAGTGTCGTGTGAAGCGGGAATATTTCCCACTTAAGTAATTTATTATGATTAAATGATTTTACTCTTCGTTAATAGTTTTTCATCCTAAAACTGAACACGCTATTCTGATTCCCTTTATATCGTTTAGAGCAATCCATCTATTTTAAAAGGTAAATAAAATTTTGCAAAACACTGTTGTATAGCCACATACATATACATAATACAAATATAAGCGGAAACATAGTCAACAATAATGATGAACTTCAATGAACGAACGAACACACTTCTTTATAAAAATATAATCTGCCACACTTTATTCTCGAAAGGGTTGGTGCTGGTTGTGTGTGAGCGATTTGCTGGAGACGTAGACAGACTGCTATATTGACCCAGCAGTACTTCTTACTTGTCTTGGCTGGGTTGCTCAACCGTGGGTCACTGAGGACCCAAAGCCCTCTGTCTGCCACTGGCTCTCAATTTGGCATGTTGTCTCCAAATGACTCAAGCCGTCTGTGAGCTGGTTATATCATTGTTTAACTTCCACCTGCTTCCGCTTTTCTTCTGCTTATTTACATAGGTGCATCTCTTGATTGACGGCTCGGTCGAGGGTCAATATGTTACAACACTATTTGTGTTGTGCTACGTTTTCACTCGAGTGTATTTCTTCCATTCGATGGTTTGTGAAACCAATCATTTTTATTGTTGGCTAGTTTTCATTATCTCCTTTTTCTTTTTTAACATTTTCTTACTTTAAGATTTTTAGATCTACATGACGCATTGAGGACTGTCCGTGCCGTTGTGGCTAACGTGCTGCACTGCAGTATTATAGTTAGCAAGTTCGATCTCTAATCCTGATATTACGTTCACTTTTGAACTAACAACCTTTATTTCCCCAACTGTCAGTTAAATAGTAGAACTGTTGTTTTTCTACAAAAAATGACTTAGGCTTTAAACAATACACCAATGTTGAAATGCCATTAAACAAAGAAACCACAACAACCACAACAACTCAAGAATATCCATTTCCAGTTATAAATCACTTAATTCGGGTTTTAATTACTGGAAAATCCTTGTATTATTTCTTGATTATCTGAGTTTCTTCAAGAACTTTTATCTATAAGCAAACTTATTATTGCTTCAGATCATTTAAACAATAAACCATGGAGATTCAAGAAATTTTTTAGTGTTATCGAAAAAAAATGATATTAATCTTAATGCATGGGTCGGTACTTCTACGTAGGATCAGAGTGTAATTTCTGTTGGCTTTGCTTTATATCAAAGGATCGATTCGTATCACTTCTGCTTAAGATCAATGTTAAGTGTTAATGGGCTTTAAATAAGATCTAAAGTGTCGCTTCCTGACACTTCTACATAGGAACAGAATGTTGCATCCTAGAGAAAATCAATTGTTATTTGGAAAAGTATAAAAAATAATTGCTTCCCCAGAAAAAAATTAAATACAAAAGAGGATACAAGCAGGTAAAGAAATGTATACCATTATTTTAGATTTTTTAGAAAAGTTGATTTTATCTTAATTATTTTTTTTTTAAATTGATTGATTTCGGTTTTACATTTTGTATACAACTATACTATATATAAACGATGTGGTTTGATAGTTAAAGAGTTGAACTACAGCCTGAGTCCAAAGTTTTGTCGCATTCTTACATTCACTTTCGAAAAGGAATGAAATTCCTTATCCCCCACCCAGCTATTGGTCATATAGTATTGCTCTTATTCGTCTCCAAGAATGGTTTGGTATTAAATAACCCATGAACGTTGACATGTCTTTAACGTAAGAAACCAAGCCTTAGTAAAAATGTAGACCGTTTTGTTTCCATAACGCATATTGCACATTGCCCTTCTTGATAAAATTCGAATGGATTTACATCCTCAGAACCAGAGAAGTGTTGATCAAGAGAATCTTTGACCTATTGGTGCACCATTCTTCTATTATTTCCCAAAAATTGAACTAGTCATACACAAACCTTAACTAATATAAACAAATAACGTTTGTTGGTAGTCAAACAGTTCATATCTTTAACCAAACTGTTTGGCCCTCATATGTCGAAATAAATCCATTATTCATATAAACACACACACACACACATACACACACATAAATATATATTGTGATACATAGTTGTCACGATGCACTATATTGGCCTTAGTTCCGTGATTACTACATGCACTTCTGCGTAGTTTGTTTATCAATTCCCTCTGTGCCCATGTTGGGTTTGAAAGATCTATAGATGGGAAAGAAACAATTCATTCAGAACTTCTTCTGATGGTCGGAGTGATTTGTTGAAGCAAGCTTCCTGGGTGCCGACAACTCAAAGACAAGAAAAACTCTCTGTTAACAATTAACAATTATTTATTGAAACGTATTGATGTAACAATTATATATCCAATATAATTATAGAGAGAAATTGTTGCATTAATATCCGGAGATCATACAGTTTTCTAGCAGTCATCGAAGTACAAAAGAGAGAAAGAAAGAACTTGTACATGAACAGACACCCACCTCTCTGTCGCTGCCCCGAAGGGCTCTGCAACCAACTAAAGTCAACTGACAACTGACTCCCAACTTCCCAACTCTTCCGCTGACTAATTTTCCAAATTCGTTAATTTTAATATATTCTAAAATTCGTTATATCATTTGCTTGACGTCATCTCACTAACTTATTGCGTCATCTCATCATGATCATCACAAATGTCCCAAATTTTCATTATGGTTTTATCTTACTTCAATCAAACTTATGATACGGCATAAACCCATTTTATTTACATTTGTCCCAAGATGAAAGGTTTTTCCTGTCATATGTTTGCACGCGCTTGACCTTTCCAATTTGACTTAAATTACCACTCAAAGATTTTAGCAAAAAGAACCCTGAATAATTTGTGACCTGACCAAACGAAATAATTAAAAAAAATTAATACAATTAACCATCACAGTTATTATTTTATAATATGATTGAAAATAAAAACTAACCAGAACTATTTACAGAAATAACCAGTAATCAGGAACAAACTAAAACAATAATAAAATTGAAAACATTCTTGAACCAACAAAAACTAATTAAACAACCAAAAAATTAAAATGCACACAAACTTTATCTTAGTCTGGGGATCACGCAATATATGGAGTTTCAAAATACAAAAATAAAAAATGTGGAATATGTTATTGTTATGGGACCGTTAGCTACCTATTGATGGACTCTTCTAAATCCTATATTAATCAAGAGCCAAGTACTCTCGTCGGTCGGTCGGTCGGTCGTGAGATTGGATAGAGACTGGATATTCGACTGGCAAGTAAGCCTAGCTTACGCCACCACTTTTCTCTGTATCGTGTTACTTCAATATATCCTTAAACTTATACCGTGTTCCGAGTTGTCTTTTCGTGGTCCCAAACTAGGTCCACGTCAGTAATATAATCAAAGAATAAAAATCCTACATCTTCGAAAACCCCAAAACAACATTCATAATAAATAGAAATATAAGCTGAAATTGAAAAACCGTTGACAACATAGTCGGATCTTCTAACTTGCAAGAAAGCGTTCAGTGAATACACTCAAATTGACGGAGTCTCTTTACATAAAAGCAACATTAATTACCAGAAAAAATTGTTTCAAAGCACCTTTATGAATGCAGCAAAGGCTACTTTAAGATAATATCTATATACCAGACTGATGACTACTCGTTACTCCAAACAAAAGAAAAACTTGATAGATAGATTTAAACAATATTCAAACAGAGACTACCTTTAGAGACACACATACACACACACAAACAAGTACGCAAACATATACACATGAAGACTAGTTTAAAATATATCTATGTAAGGAGACAAATTAGTTCTCACACGAATTAAAATAAACCCATGCCATTAAAAAACATTCATGTGAACGAGAATATACATGAAGACGGAAAGGGAGAAAGATGTGTGTATGGGTGTGTGCGTACACAGGTATACGTGCATCTATGTGAGTGCACACACACGTGCGATCACACTCACACATTAAACGTTTCGATTTTAAGATATGAAAACATTCAGTTTTTAAATGGGAAAATATTAAACCTTTATCACGGCGTGTGAATTTTAAAACCATTCAATAATTCATACAACCTGATGAAGGTTTAATGTTTTCACATTCAAAAACCGAAACGTTTTACGTTGGCAAAGAATAAAATCATCATCTGAAGACCTTGGTTTTATTATATATATATATATATATATATATCAGTCATGTTTTTCGAATATATTTCATCGATTGTTGGTATTTTTCTAAGGCGTCATTTGGGAGTTTCTGGTAAAATATTCCATTGTTTAAATGGTTATTCGTTTCTTTGAGATATTCTTCTGTATCCACAAATGATTAGAATTCTTAAGTGATTCACTTTCGTTTTTTTATATAGATATGGGGCAAATGTCATTTATTTATCTATGTTTTACATATCTTCTCTTTCTGATATTTCCTATGTTTCGATGGTTGTGTCTATAAAGTATGGAATGAATGAGTCAGTAGTGTTTTTAAAAGGATTCTCAGTTGTTTGGTTCACAGTGCGATATCTGACAAAGCGGTTTTACTTTTTATGGTTCTAAAGAATGATTTAAAGTCATTATAGAGTGTATTCATACATATGTAAATATATATATTCATCAATATCAATCTATAGATAGATAGATATATAGGTAGATGGACTGAGTGAGAGAGAGAGGTGGATATATGTATATATCTATGTATGAAAGCATTGTAGTTATATATATATATATATATATATATATATATATATATATATATATATTTATATATATATATATATATATAATGCAGATTTCTATATCTATTTTTTAAACGAGTGCTAAATATCAATGAAGGAACATGTGTGGATCTTAGGGTAGCATAGAGCTCTTCATCTAATGATCACAAAGGAAATAAACAGACAATTGAGCACTCTGGTAGCCGATAGGGTATTAAAAAATGTAAACAAAGGTTGCTGCTGCTGTTTCTAAAAATAAAAATACCTTAAAATTCCCTTAGCGGACCCCGTTGGTGGACGAGTGGTCTGAAACATAGTCTAACGTAAAGTTGGACGGGTTTCGATCCCGGCTTCGAGCGTTCTGCTTGTCTAGCCACACTGAAGAGTTCTGATAGAACGAAACAGTCTGTCTGTGGATGACTATATATATATATGTATGTATATGTGTGTGTGTGTGTGAAATAGACATGATCAGGTTGATATCTACGTTTATAGATATGAGAAATCTGAAATAGATAGATCATAGCTCAGAAATAAGGACCCTTGCCAATTTCTTACAGAAAGTCAATTTTATTCAAAACGAAACGTCGGTATTTTGTCATTTCTAAAAGAATGGTACCTAATTAAAACAGATATTATTAGGTATTATCTTTTCTTTTAACTTGACAGCATTAAAACTCTGTAATCAAAAAAATATGAATATGTTGTCGGAATATGAGTACACGCTTTATATATGTGTATACAATTTTATTTTTGGTTTCAATGCTGTAATAAATAATATCCGTTTGGAATGTACGATGTTCCATAATGATAGATAAAACGCTTGTATCCTTCGTTTTAGAAGAAAATTGTTTTAATTTTTAAAAAATTACTCATGGATGACGCTGTAAATACAAATGAACTGATAGATAGATCTGAACAGGGATAGATAGATATATAGATAGATCTGACCAGGTCTAGAAAGATAGATCTGAATAGAGATAGATAGATTGATAGATAGATGTCATTTGTTAGCGAATCCTGCCAACCAATGCTGTCTTTTCTTTTCTTTTTTTTTTCTTCTTCTCTTCTCTTCTCATGCTTCGAAAAGATAACTGTTACAGTTTACCTGTTGTTTCTTGTATAGTATGATTCGTTTTGTCTATTTGCTTCTACACATTCAAAGAATAACAAAGTAATTCCCCAAGTGCTTTTGCAATCTATTTCTTTGTTTCTCTATCAAGAACTTCCTTGAGTGATGTTGTGGTTGTCATCTCACCACGAACTCTCACGGAAATGGGACGAAATTCTAAAAAAAAAAAGCTTCAGAAATAGGCTAGATTATTTCAAAATGAATAAGCCCAAAGCATTATCTAGTTGTGTAAAGCGAAAAGATTTACTTAGTTTAATCTGCCATAAGAACACAAACGCAGGGCACTTAATAAAAGTCTAATACACAAGCAAAGGTCCTGAAGAATGACGCCTTAACGGCGGTGTCTATAGAGTGCAGAAGCAAAATTAGGAATATTCTTGTATAATAATAAACGACTCTATTATAAAAGAAAATTAATTTTCTTGTTTAAAAAATAAACAGCGAAATAAGATAGACACAAAACAGTAAATTTACTCAATATGGGCGCAATTTTTTTTTCTTTTCAAACATTGTACCAACACGCTTTCGATATGATTCAAATGCTTTCAAAATAAATTGTGACGTTTTAATCCCTTCCCCTTTAACAGTCGTCTTAAGCGAACCAATATTTCGATAAGAAATTGTTTTGTTTTCCAAAACCCCCGATATTGCGTAATTAAGGGGTTGTGGTCTGGGCTTGATAGAAGCCATAAAGAAACTCCATTAATTTCAGAATTTTTTTCTGGCTAGAACCTCACCTTCACACGCAATTTAATATCATATCCAGGACAAGTTGGGCAGGAGGTCTTACCCCTCTCCAGTGATGCAGTCAGCATATTCTACGGCTCCAGCTGACTGGACTGATAAAGGTAAAAAAAAAAACTGTCATCCCTGCAGCTGTGAGTTAAACCCTACCACTATTGTCCTTCTATAAGAAACACTTTGGCATTAAATGACCCATGAAGGTTGATATGCCATTAAATTAAGAAACCTAACTAAACCAACCAAATTATCTAAGATAACCGTATACAGGTTCCTTAAAATAATAATAATATTGGATCTTCCTATTTAAATCTAAGACAGCCTTGAATGTATTTTTGTTAGTTACTTAGCTGCCGTCACTGTTGTCAGCGTATATGCTTTGGTTTTGACGTAAAGTATACGAGCGCTTTGAGGCGTAATATGTTTTCCACCGTTGTTGGCACGTGTGTATTTATATTGATGGTATGTTTATAGTCCTGGGTGTTCTATAGGAGTAGGAGTGAATGGGCAAAACGCTGCAGAAAAACTTAATCTTTCCTTTGGTATCAATGGTCAATATATGATTTATAAAAAGAAACCAAAAATGTAAGCAATATATTGTCCACACAAATTGACATGACGTTTACAACGACAGCAATGAATCAGCTGATAACATTAAGAGAGTGGCGCGCTTAACAGGATGTTTATCGTTATAGTATGTAGAATTCGCAAACCGAGTTCAAACCCTGGAGGAAGCTTTTTCTGTTTTACTTCACGCCAATGCCCTAAGGAAAGGCATTAATATATTTGTTTTTCCCATCCTTAAACTATAGCTAAATAATAGGAAAGACTTGGTTCTTCAGCCGTTGTTAACCATCAAATCTAGGAGAAGAAAAACTCTGATTTTAAACTAGACAATTGAACAGTAAAAAGCTATATACAAAAACAATATGTAAATACTAAATAGGTGAGTTGCGTATCAATATACATCGGATGGAATGAAATCGGAGACCCGAGTTCAAATCTTACTCGAAGTATTTGAGTTTAACTTCGCACTGATACCCTTACCAAAAGCAGAAATCCTTCTCTTCATCCATGATATAGGTAAATAGTAGAGCAGACTGGGTTTTTTTTTAACCTTGGAAAATCGATTAAATTCCCTGATCACATCATACAAACAAAATGCCAATCTTCCACGATACAGCCAGCCAGGTAGATATGTAGAAATTAACAAGTGGGAATTAAGAGATCATCTGGCGAAAGCACATGACAGGAATCCTACCAAATATCAAATGTGATAGAATAAGATTGTTGCAAAAGCTGATGAGCCCAATGTGAGCCAATAAAAGAGGATTTGTAGGTTTACAAGGCCCTCGCTCTGCAGTGCCCTCACTAGAAATGTTGCTCAGTGGAGGCCATTAGAATCATCACTGACGCTGCAGAAAAACCATAAAGAGGTCATAAATGAACAAAAAGAGCAAATGAATAGTCGTATCTAGGATGCAAGCTGAGAAGTGATCAGTCCTCGTTGTGTCAAAATGGGCAAGGGTTCTGATACTGAATAAACCGAAAACCTTGATGATGATGATGATGATGATGATAGGGACTTCATTGATCATACCACCTAATAAATCTTTTATATATATATATATATATATATATATATATATTAGTCCTTCGTTTTTACGCAAGTCCTGCTTTTAAAACTGTAATGCTCTCCATCTAGAAAATTTGGAAATGCTTACAAGAGCCAAAGAATCAAGGCTACAAATTAATATTGTTGTATAGCCACGTGCATATACAAGCGGAAAGATAACCAAGCATAAAGGACGAACTTCAATGAACGAACATTATAAAAGTATGTATCTCTAACACTTTATTCTCGAAAGGGTTGATGTTTCTGTTGTGTGTGAGAGATGAGTGGACACAGGGACAGACTGTTATATTGACCCAACCTCTTCTCCAGACCATAGCAGCACTTCTTCCATATCTTGGCTGGGGTTGCTTAACCGAGGGTCGCTGAGGGCCACAGCCCTCAGTCTGCAAGCTGGCCCACACTCTGGCCTTCCTGTCCCCAACTAACACAACTGCCACCGGCACTGGCCTATATTCTTTCATAACTTTCACTTGCTTCCGCTTCTTCCGCTTATTTACCCAGGTGCATCTCTTGATTGGCGGCTCGGTCAAGGGTCAATATATAACAATATCAAACTATCGAACAATTGTTTGAGATGCTAAACTACAATCAATCATTTTATAACTGGATTCTTTTGGCAGAAAGAACGTAGGCTTTTATTAAAGCATGTGATTCAATGCAATTATACACTTTTATCCGTTAGTAACGGTTCTTATCGGTCTTCTGCGACTCGGTTCTTGCATCCTTTTCGACGGTAGCATTTGCCATACCTTGCTGATGTCTGTCTGGTATTCACTTATTTCTTTTATGCCTTTATTATTGTGACACAAGAAAAATCTAAAGCTACCTGTTTGATTCCAACAATCATTCCACACGTACCATGTCTGATATACTGCCACAGCTTCAGTTTCAAAACTTCATAACCTTTCTACACATCACATATACCACCCCAGTTATATATATATATATATATATATATATATATATATATATGTATATATATATCTTCTAAGTCAATCTTAGTCGAGGGCGACCCGAAGGCTCCCTTTTCGATAGCTACTACACCAAGGTGTAGGGGAGGGCGCAACTCCATTCCCATGATTGCTCCACTTTACCCTTGATCCTCACCCTAAGTGCTAAGCAAGGCTCATCAAGTACCATTTTTTGAGTCTTTGGTATGGTTCGACCTGGAATTGAACCCAAGTCTCCCGGACCATCGGCGAACACTCTACTCATTAGACTAATGGCCCGGTGGGTTCTTTATCATATACTAAATGTGATCAAAATGTCTCGAGACAGAAACTTTTTTCTAATTTTAAACTAAAATATCATATGAAAATGTGCTCCAATTTTTTAAAAAATAAATAATAAATCCAGTGTTGATAGGTTTGATATTCAATTTTTGGTGAAAGTACAGAGTGTTCCACAGTTCAGCAGATTTAGTGCCGTGTGATAAAAGTTGAAGTTGAGGATGTGGAAGAGATTTAACAAATATGATGATGCAGATTTAAACCTTATTATTAGTGGACCTTCAGAGAAGCTTCAGCCAATGGAAAACTCACTGGATTGTACTAAATGCCAATGAGATTATTTTGAAGAAAATTATCGTTTAATTCATTCTTCGTTTCTGCCTTGATAAATACAGCTTCAGTTTCGATGTATTTTCAACACAACTGGTATTTAGAAGAAAATTAAGATTTCATTCATTGTTTATTTCTGTATTGATAAATACAGCTTCAGTTTCTATACTTTTTAGCTCAACTCCCCTATATATATATATATAGAGAGAGAGAGAGAGAGAGAGAGAAGTGGGAGAGAGAGTTCACCGTGTCTAATTTTTATAACCATTTGATTGGTTGGTTAGTTGGTTTTATGGTATATCAACCTTTGTAGGTTATTTAACGCTAAATCCATTTTTATGGAAATAGTCAGCTCTGTTTCAAACAATTAACTTTTGCATGAGTACATAGTTTAATTGTCACAACAGTTCTAATTTAGCTAATTCAGTTTCGTAGAAGTACAGTTTTTGTTTACAGACAGTTAAATGTCAAAACAGTTATATATTTAACAATTCAATTTAGTGTAGGTACAGTTTCTTTGTCAAAAACAGTTCCATTTAAAACAGTTCAGTTTAGCATAAGCACGATGTATACATCTAAGTCTACTTTAATTGTCAAAAGCATTTTTATTTAAGCTATTCAGTTTAGTCAAACATTTCTAATTGAAACAATTCAGTTTAGCATAAGTATACAGTTAGTTATATTAAACCCATAACCTATCAGGTGCTACCATTCCGGGCTAGAGTGGACCTGGGAGCAATGGCAATGAAGGGGTGCTCCGCATTCCCCCAAACTCCAACATTACCGGAACCTCACCATCAGATTGTTTAGTATCATATCAGGACACTCGTTTGGGCGGTCTTACCCCTCTGCAGAGAAGCAGTCGGTGTATTCTACAGCCCCAGACGGCTGGGCAATAATCATTTGGTCGTAGCAACGCGATGACATTCATTTTCCTTCACTAGTTTCTGATCCGGAAGATATTCCCCATGGTGTAGTGGCTAACCTGCTGGTCTGAGACATCGTAGTAATCAAGTTCGAACTCAAGTTGCTCTATTATGCTCCCATTTCGACTTATACCCTTGGGAAAGATATGATTTCCATTTATCCCCCATCTATGGGTTAAATAGTACCACTACTGTCATTGTACAAGTACGGTTTTGACTTTTAATAAACCACGAAGGTTGATATGCGATTAAAGAAAGAAACGAAACTAGTTTCTAGTCGCGTGTAAATTTTTATTACATTATGTTCATTTTCAATCGATTGTAATTCTCTTCCTGTATTTGCTTTTTAGAGTTCAAGCCGCGTTCGAAATAGAGCTAATATCCATAAAACTGTAAATGTAACCTTTTTTCTTTCTTTTCAGAATTCAGTCATCCAATTAATAGACTTTGGAAATGACTCAGACACAATTACTCCGGAGGACAATGTTGTCTGCCCAGTCACCAAAATTTTAATTCTCCATCAATTCTAGACTCAGGCTAATGTCAAGATTGTTGATCAGTTGTAAAGAAATTTCCCAGACATAAATTCTAAAAAATATAGAAAAATTCTATAACCTCAGATTACAAACACTACCTCATTTTAACGCCTATTTATTGGTTGTCTCATCGCTACTCTCCCTATCGGTGGGACTTAGAATACTCTGACTGTATCCCCTGAAGAGGATTAAGATCTTCATCAAAAGGAATATTCTGGGTAGAACACTAAACTGCAACTGGTGGGGTGGCTTCAGTTCTGAAAGTCTTAGGAGTGTAGAGTACCCCTTCATTGAAATTACTCCCACCCCAGATCCACTCTGATTCGGCATGGTAATACGTGTTAAGGCTCCATTAATAGATCGAATTGGTCTGATTGACAATTATTTGTATTAGTTAGGAATACTTGCTACTATATAACTGTATAAAAATCATTTGTATTAAAAATAGTTCCTTGAAGCTATATTGATTTACACGGGATTGTTTATTATGATTATTATTATTATTATTATTATTTCAGAGTTTTTCACAAGAGTTTGAGTGACAACAAGTCTCCTCAAGTCTCCACAACACTTCTCAGTATTCTAGTAATTTGGATGGTCTCCACTAGGCCGCCAACTTCCAAGTCCTCTAGTCCCTTTAGTAATTCTTTAGTTACTGTACCCAAAGCATCAATCACAAGTGATATAATAGTTACCTTCATATTCCGAAGTTTTTTCAATTCTCTAGCAAGGTCGAGGTATTTATCCTTCTTTTCACTTTCTTTCAGTTTTATTCTGTGGTCAGCTGGGACTGCAAAGTCGACAATTTTGCAAATTCTCTTTTTTATTATTATTAAAAGGTGTGGTCTTCTGGCCGAGATTAGGTGATCAGTCTGTACGTCAAAGTCCCATAGGAGTTTATGTGTGGATCACCTTGCCCACGTAGGTGTGTCTAGTCTTATACTCCTTATGTGCTAATTTATTATTATTATTATTATTATTATTATTATTATTATTATTATTATTATTATTATTATTATTTACTCCTTTAGAGCTTTTCACACCGGTGTTAGTTGATGGTTTTTCACTAGAATTTGAGTGACAGCAAGTCTCCTCAAGTCTCCAGGACTCGTCTCAGAATTCTGGCCGTTCTCAGCAATGCTGTCATTTGGATAGAGTCTAACCATCCGCCAACTGCCAAGTCCTCCAGGCCTTTTAATAATCCTTTTGTTATTATGCCAAAAGCACCAATCACAATTGGCACAATCGTCACTTTCACGTTCCACAGCTTTTTCAATTCTCTAGCAAGGTCGAGGTACTTATCCTTTTTTTCACATACCTTCAGATTTATTCTTTGGTCCGCCGGGACAGTAAAGTCAACAATTTTGCAAATTCTCTTTTTTTCTTTTTTGTTTTGTTGATTATTATCAGGTCTGAAACGCTATAACTTTGTACAAACAAATGATTATGACTAAAAGTCTCTGATAAGAATTTTCCTTTTACGTATCAGAGTTTAAGTAGCCACAGAATTGGTGTTATATAACAAATGACATGGATTTTCGGTTCGTTCCTAGTGACCCCGTGTGCTTTTGTAAGCTGTCACAGTTTTTTGTAAACAGGAAGATGACTGCGCGCCAGGGCACTCAGGTCGAACAGGTGTGTAACCAGAAGGGGATCCGATAATGAGAACCACGCGGTCAGATTTAGACAGAGTGCAGAAAATCGCAGTCGAGCGTGAGACACGCAGTCGATCAGAGGCGTCTCTGACGAGCTTGCATTGACACCCCCTGGTTTCCGGGAGAAGATATGGGAAGAAGAAGTCCTCTCTCTGAGTATATGTCTCTCCACCCATCTCTCACACACCACAGAAACATCAACCCTTTCGAGAATAAAGAGTGAGAGATATATTTTTATAAAGAAGTGTGTTCGTTCGTTTATTGAATTGCCTAAATCGTAGGTATACAACATTGGGACTTGGTTAATTTATTGTCCTTGCCCACACCATATTGGTGGAGTATCCTTTTTCGTATTAACCAAAAATTTTAAAAAAAACGAATAAAAAAATCTAATTAATCTATCCGAAGCGCAAATGTGACCTTTTAATTTTAACTAGTGGCCAAAAATTAATTTGAGATGATATGAGATTGAATGGGTCATGGACCAACCGACTCCTCATGAGATCCTTGTCACCTGCTTACTTTGTTTTAACAACTTGCAGGTGTGCAAAATGCAAGTTTTCACTGACTTTTTAAATTGACATTTGGATTTCTTTAAGTGTAAACAAGTAAATATGTTTGTGTTCTAAGATCTTTACATGAGAAAACTAGAGTTTCCTGATCTGTGAAAATTACTATTATTTTCATAAGTGTTTAGCAACAGCGAAAATAGCTCATATTGTCCTGTGCAGTCGACTAGGGCCGTAGACTACTGTAATATAGCCATAATAACTATATGTAAATATACAGATATGTAAAATGTTCATATGCATGTGGAATCCCGATACACTGACGACTTTCTTTATTTCAGGTACGAAACTTTTATTAACTTTTTTTTTTACTTTTAGTTTTTCGATATGAGGGGAGAGAGACACAAATTTTACCATGCTGACTGTTCCTACATCGCCCACAGTCAACTCCCCAGCTGAACTCTCAGCCCAGAATCAAAATATCAACTAACTGACCCAACAAACGCACTGCGCATCCCGTAGACCTCAGCTGGACTGGCCTTGCCCAGGTTCGAATCTCAACTAGCCTCGCCCAGGTTCAATTCTCAACTAACTGCTTTTTCAAAAATCACCAAAATTCCCAACTCATTGCTTCCGGGCATGACGTCATTCACACCCCAGTCGCATTTCCTATCTGGGTTTTTTATTATGACATTTGTGATTGTCACATCCTTCATGCGCGAGCGTGAACTGCACTCAATGTGTGCACTTGCACGTGCACTAAGCCGAATAGTTCTAAGCCTAACCAAACCGAATGATAAGATGTAACCAACGAAAAATGATAATATAAAAAAATCCTTTGCAATTATATAACATACCTTTCCTCCCCGCAAAATAAAATCATTTTTTATAGAAGATAATAAATTATTTTTCTCAAACTAATGTACCGCTCTTCCTCATGTCGAATTGATTAGCAAAATTACAGCAAAACAATTGTAATAATCAAATATAAAAAACAAAACAATAAAACATGCAACAGTCCTAAAACTCAAAAGTCAGTGAAAACAAAAAAGTGTCCGTATCGTCCTTCATTTTCTTTTTTTCCTTTTTTTTTTTACAAAAACATTTTCTGGTTCTTCTTTTCTTTTTTTTTTAAATATTTTTTTTGATATTTACTGGTTCTTTTCTGGAGATTTTACTTTATCAATAGGTATGTATTTTTTCAGTCTTTATTTTTTTTTCTTCCAGATCAATTGCTCCTTATCTGTCTTTTTTCTCTTTTGGCTTTCCTTCTACATCCGTAACTCATTACTTCTAACCTTATATCTGCTTCTCTAGTAATCTCTGTCATTAATTAATATACATATTTTTAATAACGCACGCTGTCATTTTCCGTACCCCAGTACATTTTCCATTAAGCGTAACGGGGTACTCTATTTATAAATCTATTAGGCCAACTTTATTTCTCCCTCAAGAACAATTCAAAAGCCGAGTCCACAGATTTTCTGGTATATACGATATCGTCAAAATTTTGCGCATACACTTAATTATCTCCCACCCATTGTTTCAGAATATCCTCTTCAATAAAATCTCAAACCCCACTCCAGGGGAGGGGATTCACAAAATATCCATCTGCCTCGTCAGACACAAAATAAAATATTTGCCTTTTAGTTGCTCTGCCCCAATGGCGAGATCGTGCGAGACAATTCCAGTTGATATCGGACCAGAAAAAGGGTCCGAGGCAATCATCCATGCCCCCCGAATGTATTCGGTATCAACAAACCTTCACAAAGCCTGGTATGCTTCGACCAGTACCCCAAATCGATCCCATTCTAGGTAGACTCTACAAAACACTTCCAATTTCCACAACTTACACAAACATCGAAACCCGCCCCACAGCCTTAATTACGGACACAAAAGTATACGAGTAATCTCCAGACAACATCATCGATGCTCCGAAATCATCCCTGATCTCGGACTAAAATCCTAATTTCCAATTACTATTTGCTAATTTCACAATTATATTACACTACACTGACTGCATCTCTGCAGAGGGATAAGACCTCCCCACTCGAACGAGTGCCCTGGATATGACACAAAACAATTTGATGGGTAATATGGAGTACTTCTTCATTGCTTTTACTCTCAGGTCTATTCTGGCCTGGAGTGGTAGGACCTGATAGGGCTCTATCAATGCGGCAAATAGAATTGTTTGGCATTCAAGCTATGTGCAAATAAATAACTTATGCTAAACTAAATTGTTCGAAAAGGAACAGTTTGATCATTTAACTGTTTTTAAACAAATGACAAAACTTTAATTGAATTGCTAGAAATAGAACTGTGTGTAAACAAATGACAAATGTTTAATTGATTAGCTAGAAATAGAACTGTGTGTAAACAAATGACTAATATCTAATTGAATTCTTCGTGATACATTGGAATTCTGTGTGCAAACAAATAAGTAATATTTATTAAAATCATTAGCCTCGTTTAAAAATGTTATCAATAAAATGTGTTCACAAATTATATATATATATATATATATATATATTTGATAGATATGAATAAATATGATTTGGCATCAAATAACCTGCAGGGGTTGATATGACATAAAACCCAACTGTGACACGATGCGTAGCAATTCGTTTCCGTTTATGTTAGCACCACTCAGACGATCTCTTTGTCCCTTTTGACGGGAAACCCACATAAAGGGCCTGAGGATGAGATCTCCCGCGAGACCGGAAGTGGAGGAGGGAAGGAATATCCGAGAGCAGACAGAGAGAGCAGTGGACAACGGAGGGCAGAAGAGAACAGTCGGCTTGAGATATCTGTCCAGAGAATGACACAGCCAGCAGAAGGAGGCAGTGAGAAGATGGGGGTAGGGCAGAGAAGAGAGTCAACAGAAGTCAGAAAGGTGACTGCTAAGACGTGTTGACCTACAGAGGCCGGGTTAACCAACGCGAGAAGATGTCAGCATTGCTAGTGGCTTGTGAGAATTTCGTTCGAGTACACGCTCACGTTAGAATGTAGTGTCACAGACTTCCCCTTTCTTGCACCGGGAGCTGACCCAAGTCCGTGTTTGTTCGTTTGTTCTTTTCTTCCTCTCTCTCGGTTGTTTTTAACGTATCTGTAAAGAAATGTGTAATACCCCTGGTCGGAAATGAGAAAAAGCCACTAGATGAATCACTGGCCATGAGTAGTTTGGTTTAAGGAAGCTGATATAGTAGGGTGTCGGCCAGGGATGTTGTCACACAACCAAGCCAAACCAAATTCATATTGTCAAATAAATAAAAATTTATTTTTATACTTCTGTTACAATGGAAAATTTATATAGGAATCAAATTTTAACATTAAATAACCCATACGTATTTGATATACCGTTAAACAAATAAAACAAGTCAAACCTCTTCGATGCTTCAGTCTAATGATCAAATTATTTTCAAAGTAAACTTGAAATTGAATAATTTCTATCTTCAATTAGATTTATCTCTCCCTGTATGGGTTTAATAGAACCACGACAATCCTTCTATAAGGATAGCTTTGGCATCAAATACTCCACGAAAGTTTTATATGCCTTTAAAGAAAGAAACCAAACTACATCAACCAAAAGTTTTAAATTACTTACAGTATCTGCTGTCACCCATCTAAGGCCTGAGAAGGTATCTCTCTGCTTAACTTCAGAAATCTACTTTTCGGTGTGATTTGAACATAAATCTTGACTTAACTAAGCTTTATGTTATGACTTGCTGTTATTAAATGATCACCCGTCTAAGTACTGAAATGGGATATCCTTTGCTTAACTTCGGTGCCTTTAGTGGGATTTTTCAGGTTTAGTTTGGGTTGGTTTCTTTGTTTAATGGCATATCAACTTTTGTAGGTTATTTAATGCCAAAGCTATTCTCCAAGAAGAATAGAAGTGCTACTATTTAACCCATAGCTAGGAACATAAGGGGGTTCATGTCTTTCTCAAGGATATTTGCCCGAAAGTGAACATAATAGCGCGACTGGAGTACGAACTCCGCAGTCCATCGCTTTAACCGTTACACCACGAGGACACCCCCTGATTTTTCAGTAAATCTATCTTAAAACTAAGCATAGCAAAGACTTGTATGACTCAGTGAGAATCCAACTCACTAGTAATGATTTTCTGGTATAGTTCGAGAATCATGACATCATATGAGGAGGATTAGTGCGACATACAGGGACCTTCAAATTTGATAAGGCAAGCCTGTATGGGAGGAGGAAAACTGAATTCAATCCACCTATACACCGCTTAATTATTGACCTTTTGTCACGTCCTGTCAATTATGGATGTGTCACGTAAATAAATACCCCATGTGAGACGCCCACCTAAAAAAGAATTCTTGAATCATAAACACAATCGAAATGAGAAAACACATTAGCTGATATATGTCCTACTGGCCCCAGTTAATTGCGATTGTAAAAGCACCCAACATTAACCGATATTACCGGATGAAATGAAGGAATTATGGGATGTAGTTTTCCCAAAATTCTCACTCACCAAACTTCTCGGTCGAAACTGCCAGACGTGGGTGCCGAGGAAGTCCAGCCTTCACGTTATGCGGTTGACCCTCCTCGAGTCATAGGGAGCCGTCCCCCCAGATTCTTACCATCATTGGAGGGGCTAGTTTTATCGCCTGGCGCGTGAGGCGCCCCTTTTAAGGGGAATGTCTCGGTCTCCCTCGGCATTTTTTATGCCGCCGGGCGTTTCTGGGCTACGGCCCTGCGCCCAGATCCACCTTAAAAATGTCCTTGTGCCATACTCGCCCGTTAGATGGGTCTCGCGACAAATAGCGTAACATGCTAGTGACGAAACGTTTAATGAAGACACCGGGTACTCTCTGATGATCAAACTCACAACGATAATGTTTTTGAACTACAACTAAGAAACATTTTAGATTGCTACTAAGAAATAATTTTGGACTGCTACTGATAATAATTCTAGAATGATACAAAGTAATATTCTTAGACTCCTACAAACTAATATTTTTGGAATGATAGAAAGTAATACTTTTAGACGCCTCAGTAATTTTCGTGACTGCTATGAAGTAATATTTTTGATAGCTTCTAAGTAATATTTTGTACTGCTATGAAAGTATATATTTGGACTGCTGCAAAGTAATATTTTTGGGCTGCTAATAATTAACTTATTTGAACTGTTACTAATAAATATTTGTTGACAACAACTAAGAAATATTTCAGGAGTGCTACAAAGTAATATTGCAAATTGCTTATTAATACATGCTTGCTAAATATCTCCCTTCAGTGGGCACCCAAATATTTTATTATCTTACAGCGGGAAGTAGGAGCCAGACATATCGTCAGAACTGACCTCGGTGAATGTTCCGAAAATACACCACATGGCCATATTTATTCAGTTTAGCTTTGCCTGGCACAAGGTTTCAAGTATGTAGTAGCTAGTGAAGACTGATCTCATAACACAATAGATAATTATACGCTAGTTAATATTTTAAGTTAATTTTCTTAAAAACTAAAGAAGATTTTATAATTTCTAGTGGAACGTAATGCAGTTAAATGGATATCATTGTGCATTATTTATTACCAAATTCTAGACAGTTAAAACTCGGTATCTAAAATTAAATTGTAAGAATTCTGTAAACATGAATAAAATTAATGTTAAGTAATATTTTTGGCCTATGAACGAGCAAAGGCTGGACGACCAGCAAGAACCTATAAACAACAGCTCTGTGCCGATACTGGTTGTTGCCTTAAAGACCTCCTGGGAGCAATGGATGATAGAGACGGGTGGCGAGAGAGGGTCAGGGAGATCCATGCTGGCAGCGCGACATGATGATGATGAATATTTTTAGACTGCTATTAAATGTTTTTAATCGGTACTAAGTTGTATTTGAGAATGGTACTATGTAATATTTTTTGACTTAGGAAGTAAACTTTTTAGATTGCTGCTTAGTTAGATATTTGGACTAAAGCAAGGTACATTCTTGGACTGCTAATAGGTAAAACATTTCGACTGTTATAAATATTTTTATTATAACAAAGTAATATTTGAGGTGCCCGTGATGTAATGGTTATCGTCGTAGGGATTGGACACTGCGACACGAGTTCAAATCCTGGACGAGACTGATTGCATTTCACATAGCACTAATACCCTTGACAAAGGTATGAATCCAAATATTCTTCCTCCAGCTATGGGTAAATAGTAGGGCAGACTAGGTTCTTCAGCCTTGGTGGGGCAACTAGTCTAGGAAGGAAAACTCTGAATTCAAACCTGTTAAACTCCGCTTAAAAATTGACCTTGTGTCATATCCTACTCGAGCGGAGGGGTCGGGTAAATATGATAACAAAGTAATATTTTCAAACTGCTACTAAATAATATTTTGGACTGCAAGGAAATAATATTTTTGATTGATATTGAGTAGAATTTTTGAACTGCCTTGACGTAATATTTCTGACTGCGATTCAGTAACGTCCAGCAGTACTAATAATCAGCATTTTTGGACTACTACAATCTACTTTTAGATTTCTCTTAAGTAATATTTTTGACTGCTAATAACTTACATTTTCGGTCTGCCATTAACTAGTATCTTTATTATTATGATTATTAAGTAGGATGCACTACATGGACTCTAACAAAACGGCTAGAGAAGAATCTAGACGGCAATTACACAAGAATGCTGCGAGCAATCTTGAACAAGTCCTGGCGGCAACACCCCACAAGACACCAACTGCCTTCTATCACAAAAACTATTCAAGTTAGACAAACCAGACATGCAGGACACTGCTGGAGAAGCAGGGACGAGCTCATAAGTGATGTACTATTATGGACCCCCACACATGGCCGTGCAAAAGCAGGACGACCAGCGCGAACATACATTCAGCAACTATGTGAGGATACGGGATGCTGTCCGGAAGACCTGCCTGAGGCGATGAACGATAAGGAAAAGTGGCGAGAGAGGGTCAGGGATATCCGTGCTACCAGCGCGATATGATGATGATAAATATTTTGGGGGTTTAATTTCGTAATATTCTTTTGCCTGACACTGAATAACGTTTTAGAACTGCGACTAAGTATCTTTGTTTAATTGAGTTTAATGACATATCAACCTTCTTGGGTTATTTAATGCCAAATCCACTTTTCTAGAAGAATAGCAATGGTACTATTCAACCCATAGCTGGGAGGGTAAGGGGGTTCAAACCTTTCCAAACAGTATTCGTCCGTTACGTAATAGTGCAACTGGATTTCGAATTTGCTTACCTACGATTCCGCAGTTCAGCGCTTTAACCATTACATCAAGAGGACACAACCGACTAAGAATCATTTTTGGCTGGTAATTTGAGCAATTTTGCTTGTAGACTACAATTATGTATTGACTAATATTTTTAGAATGATACAAAGTAACATTTTTGACAGCTACTACGTAATAATTTTGGACTGTTACAAAGTAAAATTTTTAATTACTGCTAAGTAATATATTCCTGGGCTTACGAAGGCATGGACAGCTATCGATAGGACGAGCTCATAAGTGATGTACTCCTATGGACCCCCACATATGGCTGAGCAAACACAGGACGACCAGCTCGAACATACATACAGCAGCTATGTGAGGATACGGGATGTAGCCCTGAATACCTGCCAGAGACGATGAACGATAGGGAGAAGTGGCAAAGGAGGGTCAAGGATATCCGTGCTAGCGGTACGACATGATGATGATGATGATGAATATATTCGTACTGCTTATGTAATATGTTTGGACTACTAAAGATATTTTGGAGTACAAAAATTTAAAAAAGAATATTTTAATTGCTACTAAATAGGTTTATGAATTTTTACTAAGTAACACTTTCGGACTTATTAATTAATATTTTTGAAGTAACACAAAGTTATATTTTTGATTGCTGCTAAGTAATCCTTTTGAACCGCTTCTAAGCATTTTTTTTAATTGTGGAGTTATAGTTTTTGATTGCAACTTAATAATACTTTTAAACTGCTGTTGAATAATATTTTTACACTGAGACTAAGAAATATTTAGACTGCTAACTATTATTTTGATCTTTTAAGTATCTTTAGGATTGTTATTAACAAATATTTTTTTAACTGATGTTAATTTTCTTTTACTGTTACTAAGTAATAATTTTAGAATGTAATTAAATAACATTATTAAGTAATATTTATTCAGCAATTTATTATTATATTTAGACTACTAATAAATAGTATTTCTGACAGCTAATATGCAATATTTTGGGACTTTTAAGTATATTTTGGACTGTTACTTAGTAACATTATTTGACTGATAAAAAAAAATATTTTAAGGCTTTTTTAAGACATTTTTTAAAGCTATGAAGTTTTGTCTTACAACTGCTAAGAAATATTTTTAGACTACTACTCAGTAATGTTTTTAAATTGCTACTCAGTAATATTTTTCAAGGTAAAAAGTGTATGTTTTCCAGAGATGATCATACGTTTAAGAAGTAATGGACTGCCAGATAAACATGATACTTTCTCAACAAAATAAAAAAAAATTCCTGTGTAGTGTATAATCATTTTAATAGTTTTTTGCTTCGTTTTGGCATGCGTCACCCAGTGAGACTCGAACTCATTATTAATGGTCAGATAGTCTTGCTAGCTAAAAATTACAACACGAGAGGTTCCTTTCTGTTGTAGTCAGTAGCAATATTTTTGGATACGATAAACACTGGTGATGAAAAATAGATTATTTACAAGTACCCTAAATAAATAAAATAGTTTTAAATCCAGAAGAGCGTTTCATATCTTAGCCTAAACGAAACTTGCTGATATGAAACATTCTTTTTGTTTAACAGGATACAAATAGCCCGGTCGGCTGGGACAGTAGACTACTCCGGCTGCATCTCCGCAGAGAGATAAGACCCTCCCAATGAGTGTCCTGGTTATGATATTAAACAATCTGATGGTGAGGCTCCAGTAATGAATTTTAGAGGAATGCGGAGTGCCCTTTCATTATCATTGCTCCCAGGTCCACTCTGGCCCGGAGTGGTACCATCTGATAGGATCCTATCAATGGGGCAAATAAAACTGTTTGACATTTAAACTGAGTGCCAACAAATACGTTACGCTAAATTGACTTGTCCGAAATAGAACTGTTTGATCAGTTTACTGTGTGTAAACAAATAACTGATGTTTAATAGAATTGCTGGTGATACATAGCAATACTTGAAACCTTTTAACTGTGTGCAAATGAATGAGTAACGTTGAATAAAATAATTAATTACTTCTAAGTCATTTAAAATTGAAGATACCCACAAATTATATGTGGAAACAAATGACTGATGTTAAATTCTGACTGTTATATACCAATACTTGAAACCATTTAACTGTGTGTAAATAAAATGACCTCAGGTTCCTTTTAAAATGTTATCCACAAAATGAGTTTAAAAATCATACGTTTATATATCGAGAGAGAGAGAGAGAGAGAGAGAGGGGGGGATTTAAGATTAAATAACATACAACGATTGATATGCCATAAAACCCAACACAAACCAAATTAGGTGGTGTCCTCGTGGTGTAGTGGTTAACGCTAAGGACTGCGGAATCGTATTAAGCGATTTCGAATTACAGTCGTGCTATTACGTTCACTTTCGGACTAATGCCCTTAAGAACGGTATGAAACCCTTTTATCTCCCTAGCTATGGGTTGAACAGCACCACTTTTATCCTTATACAACGATGGCTTTGGCATTAAATCCTATTTACTAACCCCTCCGCTTAGGCTGGATATGACACAAAGTCAATTTTAAAGCAAAGTTTAACAGGTTTGAATTCAGAGTTTTCCTTCTCTTAGACTAGTCGCCTCACCAATGCTTAAGGACCCAGTTTGCCCTACTATTTACCCATAGCTGGAGGGAGAATAATTGGATTCATACCTTTCCAAAGGGTATTAGTGCTATGTGAAATGCAATCAGTCTCGTCCAGGATTTGAACTCGTGTCGCCGTGTCCATTTCCTACGATGATAACCTTTACACCACAGGCACCTCCAATTTTGGCATTAAATAACCCACGAAGGTTGGTATGCCATCGAACAAAGAAACCTTATCCTCCCAGCTATGGGTTAAATAGTACCACTACTGTTCTTCTAGAATGATGGCTTTGGCATTAAATAAACCACAAAGGTTGATATGCCATTAAACAAAGAAACCAAACCAAACAGGATGCGACGAAAAATAAATTTGAAACACCACCAATATGTGTCTAAATTTACTTAAGATTAAAGATTCAGGTAATATAGCTAGGTTGCAGTTAATAATTACGTATACAGCACAATAAATAGTTGGTACCAAAATAACTGGATATATCAACAGTACTCAAACTCCATACTGTACAGTCATGTCGGTGGGGTTTATAATACTCTACAGAGGGGTAAGGCTGGAAACTTTGCCCTCAGTTTGATAAAATGGAAAACTCAATTTAGCTGAGTAGTGCAATAAGGTTATTGAACACCAGGGTAAATTGTTGGATGACTTAATAATGATGCCATGATGTTGTATGAGTAATAGATTTTCTCAAAAACAAAAGCTGGCAAATTTTTCGCCAGACTAATACGGTTGAATAAGACCAGTAAGCTAAAAGGCGGAGTTGAGTTAAAAAGAACCCGGAAAAATACTTTCATTGATGAATAACGAATTTATATAAGTAAATGATTTTTGCCCAAACAAATGTTCATCTTGCTATAATATAATACACAATTTAGCCGAAAGCTGGTGTAAACCCCCCCAAAAAAAAAACATATGAATATTTGGTTGACTATATATGAATGTAATGAATTAAAAAGAATAAAAGTTTTGTTTAGTTTTGTTTTGTTTTTTTCACGAATACTAAAAAAACTTTTGCTTTAACCAAAAAGTTTTCTGTACAATATATAAACAATTGTGCTTATTTTGCGGCCAAAGTTCAAGTCTTTCAATTCGTTACTTCTTAGCGTTTATTATTCATTTGTCTACGCTTTCTAATTGGTCAATATCGATTCAAATTCTTCGTTGGGAAAAAAATGTGTCTCAGTACCAAATAAAACGTTTCCACCTATCAAACGGCGTGTGAACCACTTTCATCGAAAATGAACACATATGTCAGGAAATGTCTTTCAGGTTTTCTCTGTTCACAAGGCCATTTTCTTTCTTTCAGGATTTCATGCTATTTATTTTATTATGATTACTTCTTCAACTTTTTCTTAGTTTATTTCTTTCTAAAGGTTAAAACAGGCTTAAGTGAAACTCAAATCATTTGAAAGACTCAAAAACAACGTCTATTAATAAACTTTAAAATGAATCGCTACAATATTCACTGGCGTCTGCTACGATTCTATTGTTTTCTTTTTCTTTTACTTTTTTATATTCGGCCATTTTCAAAGATTCGTTTTATCAATTTAAAATTTATTCGTTTTGCTTTGCAACTCTTTTCTTTTTAAAAAAAAGAATTTTCGAAGTGACTTAAATTCAATATACGAAATTGAAATAAAGAAAAAGCTTTCTCATTGGTTCTCTTTACACACCGGTCTCTTCGGAAGGCATTGCGTTTGAAAAGTTACACCTCGTTCCGATAAAAAGACTTATGTATTCTTAATGGTCTTGGTCGATTTAAATTTAGAATGCTTTTATCCTTTATATTGAAACAAGTACGTGCTGGTCACCAGTTCCGATTGACAATAAGGTGGGATTCAATTTAAGAAAGAAAGAAAGAAAGAAAGAATAGCAATAAAACTGGAAAGAGGGTAAGAATGGAGATACGTTATTAGAAAGAAAGAAAGAAAGAAAGAAAGAAAGAAAGAAAATATATACAAATCAAGATAGCAAGAAAAAAGTCGAAGATAGAAACAAAAACAATGAGAAAGAAAGAAAGAAAGAAAGAAAGAAAGAAAGAAAGAAAGAAAGAAAGAAAGAATAACACTGAAAATGGAAAGAGAATGAGAAGGAAAGAATGAAATTTGAATAAAAGAAAGGAAGGAAAAGAAAAAAGAACAATGGAAAGTGACTATTAAACGATATTTAAAAGAAAGAAAGAAAGAAAGAAAGAAAACCTAAGAAAAAACAATAAGACGAAATAACGAAAGAACGAATTTAATTAGTAAGAAAGAAAAGTTTATTAAGGATAGTCTGTGCCACACTTTTGAATACAGAACAGCAATTGAAACAAAACAAAAAAAATATATGCTGAGAATAAATTTTTAATGTCACATGATTTTCGAAATGCTCTTATGAGATTCCTAATTAAAATCCTTAATTAATCACGAATCAATATTCTCCACATTCGCATATTAAAGCGAATTATTTTTTCCTTTCTTTTCATTCATGAAAGAGAAGAATAGAAAAAAATTCCGAACGTCACATCTTTTGAAGCCAGTATTTTACATAAGGTTGTCTTCTTTTTCTCTTGATATATATCTTTTCTTTACTGCAGTCTTGTAATTCATTTTGTCGTAAAATTATTCACAACATTTAAATACTTTACAAAGTTGTCTTCGATCCGTCTCTGGTCAATGAATTAAGTTTACTAAAGATAATTCACCTCTAAGTTATGAGAAGTTCTATAAAAACTTTCAATTATCATTTCCTTAGCTAAGTATGGCACAATGATAAACGGTGAGAGAGAATGAGTGTGTGTGTGTGAGAGAGAGAGAGAGAGAGAGAAAGAGCGTACACTGACTGAAAGACTGGGTAGTATGTATGTATATGTATTTACCCAACCCATATATCACGGATAGGATGCGAAAACAAGACAATTTTTAAGCGAAATTTAACTGATCTGAATTGCTTCTACAAGAGTGGTTTCTATAAAAGTTAAAACGTCCAGGCTGCCCTTCTAATTACCCTTAGTTAAAGAGGGAATTGCTGGATGTATACATAAGGTAAAAAAAGTAAAGTTTTCTCCCTTTAGTCGAAAGTTACCCGTAGGCTCCCTTTTTCGATAGCTACTACACTAAGGTGTAAGAGAGCGCGCTACTCCTTTCCCTGGACTTCTCCACTTTATCCTTGATCCTTACCTTATAATGCTGAGTGTTAAGCAAAGTAACCTCAAGGACCATTTTTTGAGTATTTGCTATGACTCGACCTGGGATTGAACCCAGGTTAAAGAGCCTAATCGCCTTTATTATTCACTCATAGCTGGCGGGAGAATAGTTGAATGCACAACTTGCCAAAAGGCATTTGCTGAATATGAAATGCAAAAAGCGTTGTCCAGGATTCGAACTCAGTTTTCCGTGTCCATTTCCTACGACGATAACTATATCGGTTATGGGTAATTGTCAGATGGGGAAGAAGAAACAGAAAAATACAATTTATGTAACAATGTAACGAGACGTGAGGAGATAAGTGATAAAAAAAGCCAGTTGCTAAAAGACGCTTAATCAATTAATTTTAAAGGCAAGACAACCCATATGGAGGCGCACTTGGCATAACGGTTATAGCCGTTGACGTTATATAAGATTATTTAGAATTTTTAATTAAATTTAAAAAAAATCTTCTCAGATATTATTCTTTCATTCAAAAACCAAAATGTGGGAGAGCCCCGTGGTATTTGTGGTTAACCTAATGAACTGCGACATCGTAGTAGGTGCGTTCGAATTCCAGTCGCTTTTACTTTCATTTTAATACCCTTGATAAAAGCAGGAACTCCTTATTTCCCGTGCTATATTTCAAATTGTACCAATTCTGTTCATCCACAGACTTTGGAATTAAATCACCCAGGAAAGCTGATATGTCATTAAACAAAGAAATCAAACCTGCGAGCGTTGCAGCTATATCAAATGTTATATCAAATGATATGTTTAAAATAATTAGTATTAGAGTGAATGGTAGAAAACATTTTTTAAAAAGTGTGAAAGTTATTTTTATTAGATGGGAATCATCATCATCATCATCATGTCGTACCCCCAGCACGGATATTCCAGACCCTCTCTCGCCACTTCTCCCTATCGTTCATTGCCTCTGGCAGGTATTCAGGGCTACATCCCGTATTCTCACATAGCTGCTGTATGTATATTCGAGCTGGTCGTCCTGTTTTTGCTCGGCTATATGTAGGGGTCCTTAGGACTACATCACTTATGAGCTCGTCCCTGCTTCTCCAGCAGTGTCCTGCATGTCTGGTTCGTCTAGCTTGGATAGTTTTCGTGATGGAAGGTAAGTGGCCATATAGTTGGTGCTTTGTGGGGTGTTGCCTCCAGGACCTGTTCAATATTGCTCGCAGGGTTCTTGTGTAATTGCCGTCTAGCTTTTTCTCCAGCCGTTTAGTTGGCGTCCAAGTAGTGCATCCATATAGCAGTATCGATACGACCGCTGCTGGGAAGAAACTGCATTTCATTTTACCGGTCAGGTCTGACTCCCATATGATCGATAGCTTATCGATAGATGTTGATAAGCTAAGATGGGAATACTCTGATACCAAAATAACTGTGTGCAAACAAATGATTATTAGAGATAAAGATCTAAACGAAAATATTGTTTTTATAAGATATGTATTTAATTTTAAATGCAAAATTTAAATGAAAATGTTTACACAGCTAAGCAATTGATATATTAAAGGGACTGTCTAGAAAATCAAGACACTAGTATAGACATCTCAATGCTAATCCTGAATACATTTTTGTCAAGAGTCCCGATACTGTTTGAACGAAATGTTTTCGGTGAAACACAGGATTGTATAAGCACTTCATCAAATCACTAGACCCCCTTTCTATCTGCTATATTTTCTTATTTCTGAAACTAGAAATTCATCTCAAGGGTAAAATTTGAGGATTTGGAGAACACCAAAATACGAACGATGACGTCGCTTTCGTGCGATAAAAAAGTGGTTTGAAAGATGTTTTAACCAATGGAGAACTGACTGGAATGAAAGATGGTTGGCTTGGTTTAATAGTATATCAACCGTTGTCGGTTATTCAAAGACAAATTCTGTTTATACATATATTAGATATTTGATTTCTTTGCACATTTTATATATAACATTTGTAATCGAGCCTGTGATCATTTTCTACACGCCGTTAAATAGTTTCATTAATTTCTATTTAATATGCATTTACTATTAATCATTTGTTTGTGTTGTGATTTGATGTGAAAGTTTAGCACTGGATAGTGCGTAATCAAACTTTTTAGTTCTTGCACTCGCAGAAAAACATCATAGCCACATATCGACAGAATCGGAATCCTCGAGAGACAATTGGTATCCTATAAGCGACGCCATTGTTGTGATATGAAAGGTTAGCACTGGTTAGGGGCTAATCTAGCTAATATTTGTCTGTGCCTCCCACCAGACACCACTTTCCCTTGGTCAAATGACCCAAAGGTCGGATGATAGTAGAGTTATGGGGTGTAAAGGTTGTGCACGAGACGTTGCTCGAGCCCTGCTGTTCTATGCTGGTCATAGGCCCACTTAGTGCAATATGGGACTGATGAGCCTAAATGGACATGGACCTAAACATGGGTCCAGTCACAGATGCCTGATTATAGCTTAAACTAGACAGCGAGGTCCAGTGCTATCCAAAGGTGCCAAAGGTATCAATAATGCAGGTTGCCCACCCAAAGGTGGCCCAGCCAAAGACAGAGGCCTATCAGTCTCAAGTCAACAATTGAGCATTGATCGTCCAGCACCGATGCCAGACAGGAAGCAGAAAAGTCTCTGCGCGAAGCACAGTGGCTGACCATGCTTCCGATATTTTTCTCTGCCTCCCAGCTGACAGGACTTGATACAATGTCAAATGACCCGAAGGTCTGATTATAGTGAGGGATATGGGAGGGGAAGGTTTGACACGAACCGAGGCTTGAGCCCTGTTTGACTATGCTGGTCATCAGCCAACTTAGTTCAATGTGCGTCTTAGCTGGATATTGGATCCAATGTGGGTCCAGGCACGGATGCCTGATTATTGCTTAAACTGGACAGCAACGTCTAGTGTTATCCAAAGGTGTCCGAGGTGTCAATAATGCAGCTTGCCCAGCCGAAGGTGGCCTAGCCGAAACCGGGGGCATCTCGGTTTCAGTCTACCATTGAGTATTGAGCGTCCGGCATGGATGCCAGACAGGAAGCAGAAAAGCTTCTGGATATTTGTCTCTGCCTTCCACCAGACAAAAATTGACACAAGGTTAAAAGACCTGAAGGTCGAATTATAACAAGTGATTGGGAAGGGGAAGGTCGAACACGAGATGAGGCTTGAGCCCTGCTGGACTACGCTGGTCATCGGCCCACTTAGTGCAATTTGGGCCTGATGAGCCTAGCTGAACATGGACCCAAACATGGGCCCAGGCATGGATGCCTGATTATAGCTCAAAATAGACAACGAAGTCCAATGCTTTCCAAAGGTCTCAATAATGCAGCTCGCCAAACTAAAGGTGGCCCAGCCGTAGCTGGGGGGGTGGCTTTCGGCCGCAAGTCTGCCATTGATCATTGACCGTCCGGCACGAATGCTAGATAGTCTGCTGAACAGCCGTTGTTTGTCTCTGCATCCAAACCAGACAGAGGTTGACACAAGGTTGGATTATGTTGGGGGTTAGGGGAGGGGAATTTCAGGTACGAGCCGATGCTCGAGCTCTGCTAGACTATGCTGGTCATCGGTCCACTTTGTACGATGCTGGCCTGATGAACCCAGCTGGACATTGACCCAAACATTTTTTTCTATTTTCCTAAATACAGTTTCGGCCTCCATACCTCATGAGAGTGCCGCAACGAAGGTAACGCTTCCGTTGTATTTTCACAGAAACTAAAAAGAAAAGGATTTCGATAATACTCGTGAATCAAGCAATTTTCCGTGACCAGATACTGTTTATCCACATAATCTTAACCATAGACTAGCCTAGCCGTATAGGACTGTAGAATACAGCAACTACATCTCTGCCGAAGGGTAAGAACTCCCCTCAGCGAATATCCAAGATATCACACTGAAGAGTCATGAGTTCTCAGTCATGGAGTAATGGGAATGTTGCGTACCTCTTCGTTACGATTGCTCTCCGGTCCACTGTTTGACATCTAAAATGTGTGCAAATTAATCTCTTATGCTAAATCAAATTGTTAGAAATTGAACTGTTTGACCATTTAACTGCGAATAAATAAATGACTGATGTTTTATTCAATTAACCGTTTAACTCTGTGCTAATGAATGAGTAGTATTGAATAAAATTATTAGTGTTGATTAGCAATACTCGAAACTCTTTAACGTTGTACCTAAATTCAATTATTAGTGTTACATGGCGATTCTTGAAACCATTTATCTATGTGCAAATAAAAGTATTTATCTTAGTGATATTGAAAACCATTTAAGTGGGTCAAACAAATGATTAAACTATTCGTGTTAGAATATTTAGAAACATCTTACTGTGTGCAAACAATAGTAATGAGAACAAACGAGTTCTGAATCGTTTAAAAATACGATTATTAACAAACTATTGACTTACAAATCATATGTCTAGCTATTTAACTGTGTACAAACAAATGAGCTCGAGCTCGATTAAAAATTTTATTTCAAAACTTGGCATTTACAATCTATGTATCATTTGTATAAAGAGGATTGGTATTAATATAATCTAGAGAGGTTGATATGCGATAAAATCCATCCAAACCAAATTCAACTGTCGGCTCAGGAAGAATATATGCTATCAATGGCAATTCCTGTGATCACCCAGCGTCCTATTTTCTAGCAAAAAGTGACTGCATCAAAAATTTTACTTTGAAATTTATAGATCACAGTGAAAGATTATGCTAATCGATGGAAATGGAAATATTTTCCAAATAAAATCAGTAAAATTTATTGTTTCCCTTATTTTGTTTCTAGTTTCTTTTGTTTGTTTGTTTGTTTGTTTTCTGAAGGAGGATTCGTCTTATCTTTTGTGACTAGCGTCTGCAGTATTTGATAGTGTATTATTAGATAAAGCAATTCGGAAGACACGAAGACCTAGATTATCCTTTTTTTCTTTCCTATCCTACAAGTCAATTCATTTATTGGTTATGATAGGCTGTCACTACATAAAATACAGTTGGGTTTGTAATTTGAATCAAGAAACAGAATAGAATATCAATGTTCTTTCAAGCGATTTTCCTCTTGAAATTTAATCATACATGCACACGTTAGGACGTTGGGAATTTTACAATTGACGCACACGGCACTAGGAATTGTTCTATTATTATACATAGCACACGTAATTTGACTATAGTCGCATACGGCAGGGTAAGTTAAGGGATTTGGCCATGGATTATTATCGCATACGACACAGGAGGTTACGGCATTCGGAATTTGATTATAGTCGCATACAGTACGGTAAGTCATTACACATGGAATTTGACTATTATTGCATAGGGTAAGGTAAGTTACGGGACTTGGTTTGTTGGTTGGTTGGGGGTTTTATGACATATCAACCTCTGAAGGTTATTTAACGCCACATCCATTTTTATACAAGCAATTCAGTTTAGGTTTGGTTTGGTTTGGTTTCTTTGTTTAATGGCATATCAACCTTTGTAGGTTATTTAATGCCAAAGCTATTCTCCGAGAAGAACAGTACTGTTACTATTTAACCCATAGCTGGGAGGATAAGGGGGTTCATACCTTTCCCAAGGGTATTTGTCCGAAAGTGAATGTAATAGTGCGACTGGAGTACGAACTCGCGTACTACGATTTCGCAGTCCATCGCTTTAACAATTACACCACGAGGACACCCCCCCATCAGTTTAGGATAAGTACGCAGTTTAAATGTAAGTACAGTTTGATTGTGAAAACATTTCTATGTCAAGCTATTCAGTTTAGTCAAGCAGCTCCAATTCAGCTAATTCAGTTTAGTATAAGTACATATTTTGTTTACACACAGTTAAATGCCAAAACAATTCTATAATAAACAATGCAGTTTAGTGTTAGTACAGTTTCAATGTCAAAAAACAGTTCCATTTCAGATAATTCAGTTTAGCATAAGCACGCAGTTTAAATGTTTAATTGTCAAAAACATTTCTATTTCAAGCGATTCAATTTAGTCAAACAATTTAGTTTAGCATAAGTATGCCGTTACTTCTATTTAACCCATAAATAGGGCTTTATCAGGTGCTACCACGCCGGACCAGAGTGGGCCAGGGAGCAATGGCAATGAAAGGGTGCTCTGCATTCCCCAAAGCCCCACCATCACTGTCATATCCTGGACACCCAATGGGGGTGTTACCTCTTTGCAGGGGTGCAGTTGCAGCCGCCTAGGGGTGCAGTTGCAGCCGCAGAGTGGACCAGGGAGCAGTGGCAATGAAAGGGTGCTCTGCATTCCCCAAAGCCGCACCATCACTGTCATATCCTGGACACCCAATGGGGGTGTTACCTCTTTGCAGGGGTGCAGCCCCAGCCGCCTAGGCAAACGGTTCTTGGAATTTGACTATAATTGCATATGGCACGGTAAGTCACAGCACTCGTAATTTGTGTCTAGACACATACGGTATGGTAAGTTACGGAAGCTTAGAATTTGACTTTAGTTGCACTCGAAATGACTCTTAGAATTCGAAGACAGTCGCACTAAGCACAGAGCAAGAAATTCAAATATATTTGTACACTGCACGGTGTCAGGAAATTGATTATAGTCGCATCTGGCGGTGAGTTCGTTATAAAAAAAATGTCGGACACTGTTGGTAATTAGATAAATTTTCCCTCCTGATTTTTGTTTAGTACAATGGAAAAAATAATGAACGCGGTAAGACTGTTACACTATGAATAATTCCTTATCACAAAAATCACCGCCATATCGAGTGACAAACTGTTCCCCGCAGATTTCTTTTTTGTGTGTCATTTAATAAATAAATAAATAAAAGAATGCGAGGAAAAAATAAATAAATATTCAGAGTCTTAACAAAAGAAGATAAGTAAACAAAAAGACTTGAAAAATATTGTCTAAATAGCCTGAGTTAATATTTTTTCATTCTTTTATTTTATCAGGAAACATTGAAGAAAAGAAATCAAAAGAAAAGTCAGCTTTCACTATTTGGTCATGATATTTTCGTGTTATTTTGTTGGATGATATAGTTTCCATTGTCTATGCTCTCTCTCTGTCTCTGTCTCTGTCTGTCTCTGTCTCTCTCTCTCTCTTGTTTTCTTTGCGATTTTTTCGTTTGTTTATATTTTCTCCTTACTTTCTTCAGCTTTTTCGTCTTTTTCCTTTCGTGCCAATTACCGGAAATAATCAGATGCAGGAACAGTTATCATTAAAAAAACCAAAACAACAAATAATATTTGAATTCTAGCTGAGCCTATTTAGGTTTACTTAGAAGTAACACCCGTGGAGAAGGCATGAATTTATTTCTCCCTGCATTCTATGATTATCTGATAAATGGGGTTGTGAGGAAGCATATCAGTAGAGAAAACAGAATCGACAGAGTTGTAATTTGACTTGGATTGCTTACGTTCATTTGACTTTGAAAAAAATCATAAATCGACCTCTCCCTGCATCTTATAAATGTTCGAAATGAAAACGAGTGGCAGAATTATTGATTCTACAATGAAAATAGTATTACCAAACGGAAATCTAATTTCGAGAGAGGCTGCTGGTACAGTAATATTTTTTTTAGTATTTTAGTTCTGGGTGGTCGAATAACGGTTTTTTTCCGGGAGTCGGGCACCTAAGTATTCAAGGAAGTAATATTCCAAGCAGCGATCGTGTCGATACTGCTATATGGATGCACTACAGGGACGCTAACAAAACGGCTGGAGAAAAAGCTTGACGGCAACTACACAAGAATGCTGCCAGCAATATTAAACAGGTCCTAGAGGTAACACCCAATAAAGCAGCAGCTGTACGGCCACCTACCTCCCATCACGAAAACTATCCAAGTTAGAAGAACCAGACATTCAGTACAGTGCTGGAGAAGTACGGACGAGCTCATAAGAAATGAACTCCTATGGACCCCTTCACATAGCCGAGTAAAATCAGGGCAACCAGCTCAAACCTACATACAGCAGTTCTGTGAGGATACGGGGTGTAGCCCCGAGGACCTGCCCGATGCTATGAACGATCGGGAGAGGTGGCGAGAGAGGGTCAGGGATATCTGTTCTGATGGCACGATGAGATCATGATGACTGTTAAACTAGGGTAGTGGCAGTTGGGTTGGCTGTTGGACTATGCTGTCGGACTGGGTCGTGATTCCTTCCCTACTCCACTGTCTACTCTAGTTTCTCACATGAATTATCAAATCCTTTAATATTTTGAATCTATGGTCTTCTCACTTGAACTCACTTGAAAGCAAAGAGAAACATGACCCTTTTCCCCATGAAAAGCCAGAAGAGAGAATAAAAATGACAATACAAATGTATTCCTTGGTTCTTTCTTTTTCTTTCATGGATTTAAACCATGGTTTATTCATTTTCGACCAAAACCTGCAACCGACAAAGTTAGGTTAAGATTTTGCTGGCAAAGAAGGGAAGGCCTCGGACAATGCTAGCACTGATAAAAAAAAGATTGCAAACTAAAGATGTATATCATTACTGGAGCAAGTCAAAGAAAACATTTATAAAGTTTCCTTTATTCATTGTGTTGGGAGAGAGAAAAGAGGTGTGAAACCGTTTATTTTTTAAAAACACGAAGCGCATAATGGAACAAAGAGTTGTAAAAGGCATCAGTTATACGGTAATCTCTGTGCTGATATGGCTCTTTTAATGACTGCTTCAACAGACTTAAGTCACCGGTATCATAATTCAATAAAGGCAGACTCTTCTTTTCACTATCGCTCTGTTGGCTGGGCTCAGAATATACTGATTACAACTCCAAAAACGGGATGTCCTGATTATGAGACTAAACTGCATTTGGCGGTAAGTCTCCAGTTTTGAATACCTGGGGAGTGTGAAGTACTATGTTATTGCCATTTCATCTTTGTCAAATGTGACTTCGAATGGTAGTGCCTGTTAGTGCTATATACCAGAAGAAGATACCGGAAGAAGAAAAGACAATGACTCTAACATATAAAAATATAATCTGCTTCATTTCTTTGAACGAAAAAGTGGAGTGAAGGTGATAGTCGAGGAAAGGCTATGATATATACATAAAGGGAGATACAGAATATTCAATGAACCGTCTCTTCTTCATTCTTCTTTCTTGAGTCAGGTACAAGGCCAACTCAAAACATCTAATCATCTCAGCTTCTATAAGTTTTTCAATTTCAGGGATTTGCAAGGCACATACCCGCTTTTGACTTTAACGAGTCTGTTTCTTAACATTTCTCTGCATTATTTAAAGGCATTAAATCATTTTAGCTTCCTCATTTTTAGCGTGTCTTGTACGGCCCAGACCTTTCTCTACCTCTCAACCTAGGGACGTCTGACAAAAGGCCTGTGCCTAGAGCGGTAGACGTCTAGTGACTATTCTGCCGGCTCCTTCGTTCTCCTTCATTTTCCCTTTATTCTCACCGCGTTTTCCGTTGAGTAAAAAATCTTCAGTCGGACGCCCACGCAATCTTCGAGGTCACTCATCCTCCCGGCATGCCCCCTACATGCAATTCACGTCACATTTCTGCCGTTTTTTTTTTTTTTTTGCTTACTTTAAGACACAGGTACATATCCTGTTTTCCACCCACGTGACTTATGCAGCCTGTCAAAGAAATCCTTCTCTATTCAACATTAGGGTCTCGTCTATGGTTTAAATAGACCAATTTGCAAATGATTTTTATTAGATAGGAATACTGTCTTATATAATTGTGTACAAAAAAACATAAAGATATAATTACAAATATACAGTGTATGCAGTTATCTAACTTCTGGGCATAAAATAACCCCAGACGGTTTTACATGCCGTTAAAATCTTTTTCGTTTAGTCATTTTAACTTTCAATACAACAAGTCCAAATGAGGAAAAAATAAAAGTAGGAAGATGAGGGAATCTTCATAGTGAAATGGTTAACGTACTGGACTGTGATGTTGTTATGAGTGAGTCTAAAATCTAGTGGCACTATTATGTTCACGTTTAAACTAAATACCTTTGCGAAGGTATGAATGCACGTTTCCTCCCTCCCCAGTGTTGTATAATATGATAAAGAATGAATGATCATAACACTTTTCTTTACTAAATTATAAGTCTCTCATCTTTATTACTCGAAAGAGTTGAAACTTCTATAAGTGTGAGAAGGAGATGAAAGAGATGGGTAGACAAAAGATACAGACACAGCCTCGCAGAGGACTGCTATGTTGACCTTTTCGAAACCCACGTTGTGATTCTACATTCAGGGCTTTACGTCCTCTCTTCTTTAACGAGAGGTTCTCGACCTGGTTTTGTCGTCTATCACTGCCTCTCCCGTACGCTTGCAGACCGCTCTCCGAACCTCTTAACTGCCCAACCGACTGACTGACTGACCATGACTCTGTGGGTAACTCTGTATATATAATTTCATGACGCCAATTTATTCCGGTTATTAACCCACGTGAACTATTTCCGGTTGACAACTCACGTGAGCTGTCCTGTTTACACAGCTGGATCATCCTGTCCCAGAAAACCCAAATTGACAGTACTGTCAAAGGTCAATATTCAACACCTAGCATTGGGTTAAATAGTTTTCTTCTACAAAGATGGCATTGGCACTAAATCCCCTATGAAGTTTGATATGCCATTAAAGAAAGAAACCAAACCTCAGAAGTAGGAAGACCGTGGGAGGAAAACCTGCCTTGAAAATCATAATTTGAAGTCCTGATCTTTAACTAGGTATGAACTCTGACTACTGATACCTGTTGGAAATATTCAGACATTTTACAAGCATTTACTAAGTTTAGCTTTGAGCGGGGCACTTCTTTTCCAAATCTGTTTTCCGTATTTCATACAGTTTTTTACTAATCTTAGATTAGTAGAGGCGAAACATCAAAAGTTTGCTGCATTCAGTGAGAATGGAACTCACTAACAATGAACTGCTAATCTTACATATTGACCCTTGACCGAACAGTAAGTCAAAGACGCACCTGTGTAAATAAGCGGAAGAAGATCATGTGATCTAATCGGAAGTAAGTGGGCGTTATGAAATAATATATGCAGGAGCTCGCAGCAGTTGAATCAGTTGGAAGCAGTGAAGGCCAAAGTCAGAGCCAGTTTGCAGTCAGTGAGAGTGCCGCGCTGAGGGCTGCTGCCTCCATTTGGGTGGCGTCCAGTTGAGAGACTTGGAGTCAGTGAAGGGCAAATCAAAGCCAGCTTGCAGTCACTGAGAGCGCACCCGCAGGGGCCTGTGGCCCATACCAGGCCTCTGGTTGAGCAACCCTGGCAAAGAAGCAGAAGGGCTAAGTGGGACTTGAAGATAACACAGCATGCTATGGTCAAGAGAAGAAGTTATGGGTCAATATAGCAATTTGTCTTGTCTCCCCACGTCAGTCTGTCTCATAAACCACAGAAGCTTCAACTGCTTTCGAAAGAATAAAAAGACGTAAATATTCTTATAAAGAAGTGTTGTTCTTCCTTATCCCCTCATCATGCTATACAACACTAATCCACCTTGCTCAGCATTTTATCAAGTAAGGCACTCCTATCGTATTTCAAATACATTTAAACACTTTTTGGTCATTGCATTCTTCCTAAAATATACAAAGTATTTGAATGAAGTGTAATCATTATTTCCTTTATAAACCAGTATTCTTGTCTTCATTCTTGGTAACGCGAGATTTCGCAAGACTTTCAAAAAGATTCGATCTTGTAAGGAAAAAAAAACAGATATCGAATGTCCCAGCCTGGTCTCATCTGTTGGCTGTATGGTCAGTTGGTTGGTTTTCAGCATGTCATACTTTGATGGGTTATTTAATGGCGAAGTCCTTTTTTTCCTGCAATTATAAGACTATTAGTAACTAATAACTATTATTTGTAAGTAATTATGTCTTTTAGAAATATTCGCACTACAAATAATTTTCATAGTGTTATAGAGTCGAATATATACGTATACTGACAATTGGTCTACCCTATCGACAAAGCTTAGAATATACAGCCTGTATCTTTTACAGTGTACATATTTACCAACCCCTCCGCTCGGGCAGGATTTATGACACAAAGTCAATTTTTAAGCGGAGTTTAACAGGTTTGAATTCAGAATTTTCCTTCTGCTAGACTAGCTGCCTCACCAAGGCTGAAGAACCTAGTCTGCCCTACTATTTACCCATAGCTGGAGGGAGAATAATTGGATTCATACCTTTCCCAAGGGTAATAGTGCTATGTGAAATGCAATTAGTCTCGTCCAGGATAAGAACTCGTGTCGCTGTGTCCATTTCCTACGACGATAACCATGGGCACGGGCACGGGCACCTCCACTTTTTACCTATGTCTCCCACCAGACAAGGCTTGACACTAGGTCAATGACCCGAGAGCCGATTAAAGTGGGGATTAAGGAAATGGGCAGTTTTGTATATTGACCTACGACTCGGCCGGGCTGTCAAAATAGGAAATGTACCTGTGTAAATAGCAGGTGCATCCGGTCGATCAGGATATTATAACCTTGACCGTGGACAGGTTGAATGAATGCCACCAGAAGAAGGTGGGTGTTGAACTATTATATAACTTTGTGCATAGGAAATTCAGTCAGTTTGGAGACCAGACCAGTTGGAGCCAAGATGCGGTAGAAAAAGCCAGCACCCAACAGAGGGAGCCCTCGGCCCCCGAGTAATCAGTTGGGGATCAGACGAGTTGGAGATAAGATGCGGTAGAGAAAACCAGCACCCAGAGAGGCTGGGCCCCAGGCCCCCGGTTGAGAAGCCCAGGAGAACAGGAAAAAAACGGTGAAGGCCATAAGAGTGGGGGTCAAAATGTTGCAGTTCTGTTCGGTCTCCAACTCCCTCTCCCTTTCAAATAAAGTGAGAGGTATATTTTTCTAAGAACTGTGTCGCTCGTCTTTATTGTGTCGTCGTTATGATTTTGCATGCAGATGTATATGTATTTGTATAGTTAGTCATAGTTGTGACTATACAACAGTAGGTCGGGAACGAGCCGAGACTGGAACCCTTCTGTTCTGTGCTATTCATTGACTCACTTAAAGCAATGTGTGTCTAATGAGCCAAACTGTTTCATGAACCCAAATTTTACTGTATATGGTTTGGTTTGGATTTATTGCACATTAAAATTTTTGGTTATTTAATGCTAAATCCTGTTTTTTCATATATTAAATATATGATTTATAAGTAAAGTAAAGTTAGCGACCATAGTCGAGGGTGACCCGAAGGCTCCCTTTTCGATAGCTACTACACCAAGGTGTAGGGGAGGGCGCTACTCCATTCCCAGGATTGCTCCACTTTACCCTTGAACCGTACCTTATAATGCTGAGTGTTAAGCAAGGTGGTATCAAGTTCCATTTTTAAAGTCTTTGGTATGACTCGACCTGGGATTGAACCCAGGTCTCCCGGGCCATTGGCGAACACCCTAACCGCTGGGCCAATGTCCCGGTATATGATTTATAAGTATATCAAAATATGATTTGTAAATACATTTTGTAGATACACACAGTTAAATGATACAACAAATTCTATTTATGGCATTTAGCATAAGTTGATAAAGTTAAATACCTCTAAGTATTACTATGTTTCATATCACTAGCGATTCAATTAAACATCAGTCATATGTTAAATGATCAAAGAGTTCTATTTCTAACAATTCAATTTAGCATAAATAAATCATTTGTTTGCAAACAGTTCTATTTGACTCGTAAATAGGACCCTATCAAGGGCTACTACTCTGGGCCAGAGTGGACCTGAGAGTGTTTATAATGAAGTGGCACTCCACATTCCCCAAAGTTCCAGCATTACTAGAGCCTCGCCATCAGATTGTTTAGTGTTATATACAGGGCATTAGTTGGTGGGGTTTTACCCCTCTGAAGAGACGCAGTCGGTGTATTCTTCAGCCCAAGCCAATTGGGCTAGCTTACTGCAGAGTATCCCTTCATTGTCATTACTCCTAGTCCCACTCTGACCCCAAGTGGTTGTTCCGAAAAAGGTCCCATCTATGGGTCAAATAGATCTGCTTACAAATTAGTTGTACTATATAAGGATAGTTGGTTTTATTTAACCGTGTGCAAAAGCTCTAAAGAAATTTTACAAAAATAAGCCAATACAAACGTAAAATTTACACAATTGTCTAACTTCTTAGCATAACCCCAAAATGAATTATATACCGTAAAATTTCAATCAATCATATAATAATTTGTATGCAGCTATATGATTTAAAATAAGTATTTCTATTTAATAATAATCGGCATTTCTTTGAATGTAGTTATATAGGTCCAAGTATACTTATGTAATGATAACAATTTTCAAGCATATCTATTTGACACTCAAATGGGAATATAACAGATACTGCAACTCCAGCTCACGGTGGACCTGGTTTGGTTTGATTTTATGGTATATCAACCATTGTAGGGTATTTAATACCAAATCCATTTTTAAATATACATATCAAATTTATATGACATGGTTTGGTTTGGTTTGGTTTGATTTGGTTTTATGGCATATCTACCATTATTCCACAGCCCTAGCCGAAAGAGCCAAGAGTAGACCTGGAAATAATGGTATTGAAGGGGTAATCTTATACGCAGTAATGCTTCAGAAGGGGAGCCTCACCATCAGATGCAGTTCAGTGTAATACTCAGGACACTGGGTCAATACGCTAAGAACCAGTAGATTTAATTAAAACTACGTCTTCTGTCATATGTTATCCACTTTTCTTCAGAAAACTGAAATTAGTCATTTTACTAAAGTTCAGTAATTTATATATGGAACAGAGCTGGAATGATCGTGAGACTGAGCTAAAAAGGCAGAGGAAAATACAGACTGATGAACTGATTAGATAGATAGATTACAAGAAACATAGATAGATAGATAGATAGATAGATAGATAGATAGATAGATAGATAGATAACAGACTGTGAGAAAATAAGAGAAAGATTATGGACAGACCAAAATTGATATATTGATAAATATAGAGAGAGAGATAATAAGTAGACTGAGATAGATAGATAGATAGATAGCCAGCCATTAATCTTGACCTTAGTCATAAATCATATTTTACTGTTCAGGGTGATACTATTTTAAGACTGCAAGGATAAATAATTTTTGATATTTCCAACGTGATTATCACTATTCTTCAAATATTATCGGGGTGGGGGGAATATTTTGATTTATTTGATCAAGTTGAAACAAAACTTTAGTTTAATATCTGAGAGGATTATTGATGTCTCTGCCGCTGAGTGTAGAGCAAAAGTCTCATCTATTGAGATAGGAGAAAGACAAGAGGAGCCTCTGATTGACAAGTTGATGGCAAACTGCACAATAGGAACTGGACACAAAATGGACGCAGGTACACACAAAACCTTTTCCATAGATAGATAACGATCATGTGATAGAGAAAGGAATGATGCAGAGAGACAGTTTAAGTCTAACCTTGAACTAGAAGCCGGGACATGCCAATCTCAAGAGTCAGTGCAATTATTCCCTTTCACAAGTTGCAACCAAAAAAAAAAATTACAAGTAAATCCATAAAATTACAGAAGAATGTATAAAATAAAGCAATTATTGTCAAAGTGTGTTTGTCTACTAATAACCAACAATGGTTGATATGCCATAAAACCTAACCAAACCAAATCATATATATTTAATATATATGTGTAAAGATGATTCGGCATTAAATGATCATAAAAATCAACCAATCAATGAACCTAACGTTACGTTTCATTAAATTTGAAAGACCGAAATTCCTTCCTTATTTTAATTGTTTCACATTTGAAAATCCAAAAAACTATTATCGGCATTGTTTTAATTTGCATGTTTTTATTTTAATCTTAATAATTATTACGTAAATTTTAATTAATATAAAGTAATTATCAATTGATCATCATGTTATTATTAAATAATCATAAATTATTTTGAAAAAATAAGAAGAAATCATTAAGTAACTATTAAGTATTAAAAAAATTATTAAGCAATCGTAAAGAAATTAATAATTTTGAGTATTAAGTAATTTTTAAGTCTACAGTAATTATTAAGTAATCATTAAGCAATTAATAAACAATTATTAAGTATTAAGTAATTATTAAGTATTTATAAATAATTAAGTATAAAGTAATTATTAAGCAATCATTAGGTAATTAATAAGTAATTATTAAGTAATCAAAAAGTAATTAGTAAGTAATTGTTAATAAGTGATTATTAACTATTAAGTAATTAATAAGTGATTATAAAATGAAGCAATTATTGTCAAAGTGTGTTTGTCTACTTCTTGCTAACATGACGATCAAAAAGTATCAAGACTACTGATTAAAATACTCTGCATGTCTGTTTGTCGGGTGGGCGAACTGCATCCTCTGTCCCCTTTGTATGGCACTAGACCTTGCTGTCCAGTTTAAGCCATAACCCGGCATACGTGCCCGGTTCCAAATTTAGATTCGTGAAACTGCTTGCCTCATTAGACCCACATTGCACTTAGTGGGTCGATGAGCAGCACAGACAAGCAGGGTTCGAGTCTCGGTTCGTTCCCGACCTTTCCCTCCCCTTTATCTCCACTTTAATCGGCCTTCGGGCTTTTGACCTTGTGTCAAGTCTTGTCTGGTGGGAGGCAGCGACAAATACTTACCTACGAGCGTGTGTCAAATGTTTCGCAGAGTTTTGGAATGCGTTTTTCACCATACGTATATCACATGATCAAAGCTGTTCAATCCATTAAAGATACCCTTGGTATTTTGTAGTATCATGGTAGTTGGTACGTTGGGCTTTGCTTTAACAATGTTGATCACAATACAGTATGGTTCAAGAAATTTTGCTCAACTTGCAAGAACCTCCATAATCACGCAAAGTTTGGTAGAGCTAAAACCATATATTCCGAAGTTGTTATCCAATCCATTGATGCAAATATGGAAGGTAACGTTTAGAGAGTATCAGGTGAGTTCGGTATCTCAGACTCTAGTGTGGTTCGTCAACTTTACCTCTTCGGCAATGCATCCAGAACGGCCGAATTGTGGGTCTCGCTACCAAAATATTGAAAAAATTTTGGCTCACACTACAATCTATTTATATATCAATCAATCAATCAATCAATATATATATATATATATATATATAGTGGGGTACAAGATGTGATGGTTAAATTGTCATCATTTTAAATTATTTCTTTCTCACATGCGCTCTGTTTGTTTCAGATTGTGTCTACTGTGCATCAAATTAGAGTCGATTGAGTACTGTCAGCGAGGAAAGCAGCATCACGACGCAATCCAATCCTCCAGAGAGTGGAAACGACACGCTGTATTACATGTCATTCATGCAAGAACCTCCAATACGAAGATTTTTCAGGGTTTCAGAGTCAGTCTGTGGACATGCATATACATATTAATGAAAACCAAACAACCAGTTTATCTCATGATGTTTTGGGTGTTCACTAGCCTCCATTCATCTTTCCTCATAGCCATAGACTCAACACAGAAGCCTATATCAAGTACCTGAAGGAGGTAGTATTGCCCTAGTTTGATAAAAGTTTTCTGGCAACAGGACTCAACACCATACCACGCAAGTAGGATAACCCAGTCTTGTCTGAGACCACATCACACCTAACATCTTGCCGGAAAACTCCACAGATTTCAGCCCTCTTGATTATTATGTGTAGGCTCAGTTAAACAAGAGACCAACAAAATTGGAACTCAAAGCAAGGATGAGAGTAGCATTTAACTATTTAAACTAAGAGACCATCGGAAAGGCTGGCTGAAGATTCTGAAGTCATCTGGAAGTTGTAGATGAAGCTAATGATTATTTCTTTGAAGAAATTTAATCTATTGTATTTCAAGAGAGTTTAACGCAATTCTGTTAAAGCTATTTTTACTTTTCTTAATTTAGACAACAATTCACCCATCGCACCCTATATATATATATATATATACATATATATATATATATATATATATATATATATATATAATAATGCAAAGTGATAAGACCAATAGGAATATTTCTTTTGAGTTATTTAATGTTTGACTGTTCTAAACAAGTTTCCACCTTAGGTCCGGGAGAAACGTTTTTCAAAAAAAGATGTTCTTTCTTTTGAAAGTTTTTGCAGTTGTTTTTAAGAGTGGCATGCTACAAAAGAAGCGAAGAAAAATGAATTGATGATGTGAAATATCCATTCGTTGAATAAAAATGATTGTCTTCAACTGACCTTTGTTGTCTACAACTAAGATATATATATACGCTGTCAAGACACCTGGCTCATTGCTCTCTTTTTTGGAGGTTATGTTTGACATGAGAGGGGTTATTATTAGCGATGATTACTTGGCTTGTTTACCAATGTGTTTTTGTCACCCCAAATTTGTCTGCCCTATTTGAAAGCAGCACCTTTAGGGCTATTCTGCTTGATGTTAAAGCCATAAGAAATAAGTATTCGGAAACTATTTGTTGATTTATCTTAGCATGTTTCTATTACGACCGTTTTATTTTAGTCTAAGCAGGTGAAGTTAGTATCTCTCTTAAAACTTTGACCATATGAGTGGACGAGTACACATTAGTATGATAATGATTTATTACTGAGACAAGAAACTAAAAAAGTAGCATGTCCTGGAAGCTGATATAATAAAAATTAAAAAAACATTGATCTGATGTCTCCTGCTCAAAAGATGAATTTTTTACAGGACGGGTTCCAAATGACCGCCATTGCGCTAATGGAGCACTTGAACTCGTCGAGCAAACTTGTCAATCACCCTGACGCACTCATTTTTCGGTATGACAGGAATCTTCAGATTGAGGGCAACTTTGAGTTCAGCAATTGATTGAGTATTGTTCTCATACACGCTATCCTTCAAGAACACCTGAAATAAAAATCTTAGGGATTCAGATCAGAGGAATGCGGAGACCACTCGGGTTCGTGGTGCCTGATGATAAGACGATAAGTGTATCTATGGTCGAACCAATCCATCGTGATGTTGGCTGTTTGTGGAATTGCCCCATCTTGTTGGAACTATTGCACATGTCGATTCATACCATGACTTGTTCCAAATGTCCTCCAGGATTTGTTCAGCAAATCAATGTAACGCTCTTTTTTTTTACAGTAACTGCTGCCACGTCTGCGTTTTCATACCAAAACGGTCGGATTATTCTATATTTTGAGATGGCCACCAAAGGCGTGCAACTCACGGCGTGCAAGGACATCTGTAACACCTCATCTGGGTCTTCTGCACCCCAGCAAACAGAGTTATTGTTACTGACATGTCCACAGAGCCAGAAAAGTGCTTTGTCACTGAACCAAACATCATCAAGCAATCCAGGTTCCTTTTCAGTCTTGTTCTCGAACCACCGGCACATCACTAAACGTTTTTCCATGTCAGCTGGGGTGAGTTTATCATATTTACCCAACCCCTCAGCTCGGGCAGGATATGACACAAAGTCAATTTTTAAGCGGAGTTTAACAGGTTATGAATTCAGAGTTTTCCTTCTCCTAGACTAGTTGCCACACTAAGGTAGAAGAACTCCTTTCGCCGTGTCCATTTCCTACGGCGATAACCATTACACCACAGGTGTGAGTTTATGCTTGATTTAGATTATGGACGGGTACAGCTAAAGATCATTCTTTAAGATTCTTTACATCGATGCACATGAAAGACCAAGTTGTTAAGAACGTATTCAGAGGGACTTTTCGGGACTCTTTTGGACAGAATCTCTCACTGCATCCACATTGTCAGGACATCTTGCAGTCAACTTCCTGTCAGATCTGCGATTTTCTGCCTTCTTATAGTGGTTGTTTACTGACCCAGTGGCTTGAAATTTGTGAACCCAACGATAAATTTGGCTTTTCTGTGGATAATTGTAAAAGTTAAACTTCCTGTGAAATTTGGCTTGAACAGTCTTAAAAGATTTTGTCTCTTGAAAAATAGTGTCACAAAATATTTTTCCTCTCTTGTTCAAGGTATTGGGATCGAGGATTAATAGTTGTTACAATATACTATTTTCAAATCTGAAACGAAAAAGAACACAGCATTATCATTAGTAGAGTTATAAGCTATCACATGGGTCCCATCTATATCGAGACAACCTGTTTCTATTTGAGAAATACAGTTGAAATACGCAAACGTTGAAAGTAAAGTATTTTATTTTCTTGTTCAAGTTGCGACTGAATGATCATTTTCAGGAACAAGCATTGAACACTGTTTTTTTTTTATTCTGATAACCATATGATGTATTTCACTCTTTTTGAATAAAAGCCTCAATACCATCATGGACCACTGTTACTAAGATTGACTGGTTGTTTGAGTTTTATGGCATATCAACCTTTGTAGGTTATTTAATGCCAAATCCATTTTTATACAAATAATCAGTTCAATTTAAACAATTCAGTTTAGCATAAGTAAACAGTTTAATTGTCAAAAACATTTCTATTTCAAGCTATTCAATTTAGTCAAAGTTCTAATTCAAACAATTCAGCTAAGTATATGTATAGTTTTTGTCTGCACACAGTTGAATGTTTAAACAGTTCTATTTCAAACAATTCAGTTTAGCATAAGTTTACTGTTTGATCAAACGATAGGACCCTATCAGGTGCTACCATTCTGGGTCAGAGTGAACCTGGGAGCGATGGCGATTAAGGGGTGTTCCGTATTCCACAAAACTCCAGCATCACTGGAACCTCCGCATCAGATTATCTAGTTCATATGCAGGACAATCATTGGGGTGTGTCTTACCCCTCGGCAAAGATGCAGTCGGTGTATTCTACAGCCCTAGCCGACAGGGCAATGTTACTAGGAGAATCCAACATACATATATCAACTTAATTAGATGCCATTAAAAGTAGGATAAGATACTGTGACAGTCTATCTATATCAACACTTATTAACAATAGTTCAATTTTTTGAAATTATTCTTTGTATATTTTTAATGGTTTAAGGAAAGTTACACAGTCGCACATGGAAGAAAGTGTTGCCAAAAAAAAGACGAAATACTTTTACAAAAATCTTGTTCCTCGTTAAGTTTTAAATGAGTAAAATATCCTTTTCTGTTGTTTATTTATTTAATTTGTTCCTATTATTTTGTTATTTTGTTTATCTCCAAGACAATCAATAGATGCTGGACACAATCGGAGAAGCAAGGCCGAACTTACAAGCAACGTTCTTCTGTGGACTCCAACACATAGATACACTAGTGTTAGCCGACCAGCAAAATCTCTGTACGAACACAGGATACCGTAGAGAGGACAGTCAAAGAATGAAGGCCAATAGGAACGGATACCAAGAGGGATTCAATAGAATCCGTGCAATTAGCACCACTCTGGAAGAATGATGATGATGATGATAATTTTTTGCATGTATTATAACAACCCCCGCAATTCCACATATATCATCTTGGCATTAAGCATCTAGTTTTTGTTTCTGTTAACGTGCAGCATTCATTTTGGAATCAGTTCGTTCCGATATCCCAATCTCTGTACAGCTGCCGTCATGGGAGGGTGTTACTATTTTAAATAGTCAGGGCTTGCTACCTGTTCAGTCATTTATTGTCCAGTCTAGTTCTTCAAAAGTATATTGATTCTTACCGACGAAGAATAAAGCCTTTTTTTCCTGAGTCAGTAAACTGTGGTATGTTTTCTTTTGACGACTTCCCTGAAGTTGAGTTTTGCCGATGATATAAGAATTCCAGTTTTGGTTATATATCATCATCATCATCATCATGTCGCGCTGGTAGCACGGATATCCCTGACCCTCTCTCGCCACTCCTCCCTATCGTTCATCGCCCTAGGCAGGTCTTCAGGACAACATCCCGTATCCTCACATAGCTGCTGAATGTATGTTCGTGCTGGTCGTCCTGCTTTTGCACGGCCATGTGTTGGGGTCCATAAGAGTACATCTCTTATGAGTTCGTTAATAGAAGTGAATTAAAAGAATCTACAATCGAATATATGTTGGAAATCTATTCCACAAAAGAATACAAAACATCGATCTGGAATCTGATCTAATGTGTCAACATAATTCAATTAAAAGATCAATGAATGCCTGGGTCATTTGCGGGTGTTCACCTTTTGTGTGTATTCGTGTCTGCCTTCCTTCGCTTGCAAAGCCCGTCTCTTGTCTGTCTTCTTCTTGACTTCTTCTCTGCCGTCTCTCTGAGCCAAGAAAAATGCCTGCTTATAAGCATAATTATCCGCCTACATATCAAACTGATTCACACGCCCAAAGAATTCAATTTTCCATTGTTTAAAGTCTGGGTGAAAATATAATTTCCTAAACGTTGATTTTTTTCAACATTTCATTCAGAGTTACTGTTCACAAAGCCAAAACATATTCAGCTGATATCTTCGTCCGAAACAACACCAAAAGCACATGTTCGAGGTCACAACTAACTTCGCCAAAAACATTTCCGATTGGGACTATTAGTAATATCTAATCCCACATTATCTCTTCCAGATCGTCACCTCGTTAAAATTACGACCCTTTCTCACCACCCCTCCCTATCGTCTATTGCTTCCGGTAGGTCTTTAGGGTTACATCCCGCATCGACACAAAGCTGCTGTGTGTAGGTTCTGGTTGGTCGTCCATGTGAAGGATTCCATAGGAGTACATTACTTATGAGTTCATTCTTACTTCTCTAGCAGTGTCTCGCATGTCTGGTTCGTCTAACTTTGATAGTTTTCGTGATGGGTGGTCGGTGGCCGTACAACTGCTGCTTTGTGGGGTGCTGCCTCCATGACTTGTTCAATATTGCTCGAAGGATTCTTGTGTATCACTCATAATAATTCAAAGTAAACAATTATAGCTAAAAGTAACAATTCTTAATAGAAATGATTGACAGTTATATAGTATCAAACGTTCCAATGTGATACTAATAATTTTCAAACGGATCTATTTGACCCATAGATGGTACACAAACAGGTACTACGATTCTGGGTCAGAGGAGCTCGTGGTGTAATGGTTATCGTCTAAGGAAACTGACACGGCGATACGAGTTTAAAACCTGGAGGAGCTGATTGGATCACACATAGCATTAATAACATTGGTATTGTATCTCATAATTCTACTATCACCAATCCTTGGTTAGGCAACTAGTCTAGGAAAAGGAAAACTCTGAATTCAGACCTGCTAAACTCCGCTTAAAAATTGACCTTGTGTCACATCCTGCTCGTATGGAGGGGTTGATAAATATATGCCATTCCGGGTCAGAGGTGTCGTGATGTTGGATAGCTCTCTGCTACCTTACAATGACCGACGATCATCTGGACCTCAACGTCGTATTCGTTGATGATAATCTAACTCTTTTTATTGTTGATGTTTTTGTTTAATTCAACTGTTCATTCGAAGAACTTCCTTGCCAAGAAAAATAAACAATTGATCTTTGAGTACATCCTTTATTGTCTTTTTGACTATGACGTCCTTTTACATATAATCCGATGTACTTTGGGGAGTGGTTCTCAGAGCACGGGTGGAAAATATAGTAAGCTATCGAAAAGGGAGCCTTCGGGGCACCCTTGACTATGGTCGCCAACTTTACTTTTATTTAACCTATAGATGGGATCCCAACAGGCACTACCAATCACAGTTTGAGTAGACCTGAGATTAATGGTAACGAAGGGGTAGTCCTCATTCCCCAAAGCTCATGGAATAGAGTCTCATATTGTCATATCCAGGATACTTTGGGGGCGGGGTTTACCCTTCTGCAGATATGATTTAACGCTGGAAATAATGATAATCAAGGTTTATTCCACACTCCCTAGATCTCCTGAGCTATTGCATTACAATCAGATACAGTTTGGGAGGTTTCCGTGGTGTAACGGTTATCGTCGTAGGAAATGGACACGGCAACATGAGTTCAAATCCTGGACGAGACTGATTGCATTTCACATAGCACTAATACCCTTGGGAAAGGTATAAATTCAATTATTCTCCCTCCAGCTATAGGTAAATAGTAGGGCAGACTGGGTTCTTCAGCCTTGGTGAGGCAACTAGTCTAGGAGAAGGAAAACTCTGAATTCAAACCTGTTACACTCGACTTTAAAAAAATTGACTTTGTGTCATATCTTGCCCGAGCGGAGGGGTTGGTAAATATGATAATAAGTTACAGTTTAGTGTCATACCCAGAACACCCTACTTTGAAGGGTCTTACTCCTTTGCAGTGTGTACAAAGGATACAGTCATCGTATTCTGAGCCCCGTCGATAGGATGGTAAGATTTTGAATGTAATTGTCAGCTAAACTATTTGTAACGATGAACTAGATTGAAGCCAGGTGCAAGAAACAGAAAATAAAATAAACTGAAAGTTTATCCATTTTTCAGTTGTCAAGAAGGTACTCATGAAACAATAGACTGAACGAAATTCTTTTTGACATCTTTATTAATTCATAAATGTTTCCGCTTTCCAAGCACAAGGCATTCAATTAATCAAAGCTGTAAGCCCGGAAGTCAAGATTTTCTCTTTGGAATTGACGTGCTCTGCGCATGCGTTAATCGATACTGCAGACTTCCGGACAAGATGAGAGATTAACTGGTGTTCGTTGGCTTGATGGGGGGATGATTTTTGTTTCTTTGCGGTTTCTTTGTTACATTGCTGCTTTTATTTGCCGCTTCCTCAAAATCTTGATGGGGTTGATTAATCTTTAATGAAGGGAGGGTTTTTATATCTAATATCAAAATTTTAAACACTGTGTTATCAATAATACTTGGAGATCTACCCGACAAACGTAGGGAAGATAATTGGAAAAAATGCTTTCACAACTGAAGTAGCCAAATGTTCTAAAATAGAAGCACTATCATCATTATCACCAAGGTCTGAAGACAGTATATATTCATTTGACTCTCCTTTTCTTTCCCCCCTCTCTCCCCCTTCTCTCTCTCTCTCTCTCTCCCTCTCTCTCTCTCTCTTTCACTCTCCATCCGAATCCGTCCCACCTGTCAAATCCTCTAGACGGTACCCAGTCCCTAAAAATTGCTGATGGATGTTTTTGCAAGTCAGCCATCACCGTTATGTCCATACGTAGCAATCGTTTGGAAAACATCGCCTATGAATTCAGCCTTGTTTCTCCATTAGTTCTCAGCATGTCTAGCTCGAATTTTCTGGTGTTTTCAATGATGTGAGGTAAATGGCCGGACAGCAGCTGTTTTGTGGGGTGCTGCTTCCAGAATTCGTTTAAAACGGTACGCGGCATCCTTTGTAATTCTACTCAAGCTTTTTCTGTCAGCGTTTCGTTATAAGGATACTGCCATACCCTAGTACTGATACGGCTTCAACTTGGAAGAATTCTTATTTTATCTTATTAGAAAGATCAGGTCTCATTATGGTAGATAAGCTTTCAATAGTAGTCCATGTTTTACCAATTCGTATGTTGGATGCAGACAACGCAAATTATCTTGCACTTCTTGCAAAGAGAACTGTTAAATCCAAATTACTCCTGCCTAGCTCGGTGCATGCAGCAAAATGCATTAGCCTCTATAGGAATTCATATAAAACAGAGCCCATATTTTTCTTTTTGATTAGATTACTTAGTTTTATGTCACATCAACCCTTGATGATTGTTTAATGCTAAATCCTATATATATATATATATATATATATATATAATTTGCAAGTGAATAGTTTGTAGATAATTTTGTTTCTAAACAAGTTAGATTTCATTTCTCTGTACACTGTTAAAGGGTTTCGAGTATTGCTTTTTATTGTTTGCACACAGCTAGTTTCAAGTCTTATTGTCTAAGCAAAATTGACTCTCAGGAAGCTTTAAGATAAAAAAAGGGTTGGGTACTAATTTGCTACTTGACGATTTTGAAAAATACAGTCGGGACTACCATATAGGTGCTAGGGCTTTATATTATAACCCGATTAATTGAATTGAGCCTCTCTAACCTCCTGTCAACCCCCAAAAGGGGTAAAGTGGTGTGTTGTAAGTCACTTGATCTCTCACTCTGTTTCCGGGTCAGGGTTTGCTCAGCCACCAGGACCGCGTCGTCAGGCATTACGGTTTGCTGCCCACGACCAACAAGTGGTCTCGTTGTCTTACTCCTCTGCAGAGGTGCAGTCAGCATATTCTAGAGTCGCAGCCGACAGGACAGTCATGTGTTTTAATCAAGATTGTGTTATCTCCTTATTTAATGGTTTAGTTTGATTTTGTTTCTTTGTATAATGGCATATCAACCTTCTTGGGTTATTTAATGTTAAAGTTATCCTTGATGAAGGATAGCAGTATTACTATTTAATCCATGGCTTGGAAAATAAGGGAGTTCATACCTTTCACGTTAGCCACTACGCTACGAGGATTCCGACTCATTAGATGGCAGGTGTATAAAAGCAGTTGATCGGTTCATAAAATATAACCCTAAATCATCAATTTCTATACTGATTTCTTGATTTTTCACCGAGGTATATTTTTAAAAAATGTTTCTCAATATTTTCAAAAAATGTTTCTCAATATTTTTATGAAGAACTTTAAATTTTTAAGTGGAGCAATGGTCATGATCTAATGAATTAAAAAGGCGCTTTGAAATTAATACCATTAATTTATTTCAACAACCCTGTTAGTAATGTTGGGAAATAAAAGTTGTCTCCGTCGGTGTAAGATTAGAAATCTTTTTGTGTATCACATGGTAATGTATTGCCCCAAAATCGATCAATTGATTGCTTATTGATTTTTATATGATTTACTACACTCCTTTTTAAATGGAAATAGTTTCAGACAGCTGTGGAGATATTATACGATAATAAAACTGAAAATTCAGAATTAGGTCGCGTCATCTGGTTGACAGGCTGTCTAAAGGTGTGACATTTATTTGGTAATACGGGGAATAAACTTGTGAAAAGGTTTCAATTCCAGTTAACACCCAAATGATTAGTGTCAGGTCATTAAAGATTACACAATGCAATTCAAGTTCAGAAAGGTCAAAGCTCCAAATAGGCCAATCAAAACAGAAAATCCAACATCGGCAAGATATCCTTTATCCTTGCAGAAAATCTCATAATAAGTAAGGATTCCTTTTTCCCAGAATGCCACATCAATGCCAATTTGTTTCAGAGAGGAAACTGTTTACGGCCTACACCAAGAGAAAAATAACAGAATTACATAACAATCCTTGTTTGCTGTTGCTTCTTCTCAACCAGGGTCATAGCGAGACCAATGAAAGAGAAGGCCTGCTCGATTGTGGCGTGATGTCACAAAAGTTGTCCCTGATGTCATCATCATCATCATGTCGCGCTGGTAGCACGGATATCCTTGACCCTCTCTCGCCACTCCTCCGTATCGTTCATCGCCCTAGGTAGGTCTTCAGGACAACATCCCGTATCCTCACATAGCTGCTGAATGTATGTTCGTGCTGGTCGTCCTGCTTTTGCACGGCCATGTGTGGGGGTCCATAAGAGTACGCGGCAGTAATCATAATGTCATATCAATAATGAATGATGGTAAACTAGAAAAAACGTTTTACAAAACTTTCTAAAACTACATTTTTTTTTTAAATTAAAGAAAGTCGGATTTTATGTTGCACTTTATTCAATAATTCTTTTAAAAAAAAAATAATGAGAAAAACTTTTGTTACTGAACATTGCGATAAAGTAAATAAACTAAATCTAACGTTGCTCAATACACCAACTACATCTCAGCGGAGGGAGAAGACGTCACTTCCCAAGAGTGTCCAAAATATGACATTAAACGATCTGATAGTCCTGTAGCTTTGCGGAATATGGAGTACCCTTACATTGCCGTTGCTCCCAAGTCAAACTTGACCTGGAGCGGTAACAGCTGATGGGGTCAAATAGAACTGTTTGACATTTAAACTGCGTGCAAGTATTAACTTACGTTAAATCGAAAAAGAACTGTTTCACCATTTAACTGTGTGTAAACAAATAACTAATGAATTGTTTGTGATACATATTAATGCTTGGATCAATTTTACTATGTGCCAACGAATGAATAATTTCAAACAGTATTATTATTGTTGATTATCAGTACTTAAAACTCTTTAACTGCTTGCCAAATTTGAATCGTTGATATTACATAAAGATGCTTGAAACCATTTAACTAAGTGCAAATAAAGCTATATATATGAAATAGCAATAGTTGAAACCATTTAAGTGAGTGCAAACAAATGATTTATACGAAATAGAACTATTCATGTTAGAATAATTCGTTGTAAATAAATCAAGATCTTTTGAAAATGTTATCAACAAAATATTTACAAATTATATATATTCAATATATATGTATAAAGTAGATTTGACATTAAATAACCCACAATATTTGATATGCCATAAAACCTAAACAAACTAAATTATATATATTTAATCTATATGTATAAAGAGGATTTGGCATTTAATCTATATGTATAAAGAGGATTTGACATTAAATAACCAACAATGGTTGATATGCCATAAAACCTAACCAAACCAAATCATATATATTTAATATATATGTGTAAAGATGATTCGACATTAAATGATCATGAAAATCAACCAATCAATGAACCTAACGTTACGTTGCATTAAATTTGAAAGACCGAAATTAGTTCCTTATTTTGATTGTTTAAATTTGAAAATTCAAAAAACTATTATCGGCATTGTTTTAATTTGCATGTTTTTATTTTAATCTTAATAATTATTATGAAGTAATTATCAATTGATTATCATGTTATTAAATAATCATAAATTATTAAAAAATAAGAAGAAATCATTAAGTAACTATTAAGTATAAAGAAATTATTAAGTATTAATTAATAATTAGTTATAAAGTAATTATTAAGTAATCATTCTGTAATTAATTAGCAATTATTAAGTATTAAACCATAACTATGTATAAAGTAATTATTAAGTCATCATTAAGTAATTTATTAGTGATTATTAAGTATTAATAATTATTAAGTATTAATTAATAATCAAGTATAAATTAATTATAAAGTATAAAGTAATCATTGAGTAATTAATAAGTCATTATTAATTATTAATTAATTATTAAGTATTAAGGAATCCTTAAGTAATTAACAAGTGATTAATAAGTATAAAGTACCCCTCTTAAACTAGTAGACAAATTCACTTACCTAGGAAGCAGCGTCGAATCAACCGAAAAGGACATCGAAACGAGGCTAACGAAAGCATGGACAGCTATCAATAGGCTATCGATTATATGGAAATCAGACCGAACCGATAAAATGAAACGCAGTTTCTTCCAGGCAGCGGTCACATCGATACTGCTATATGGATGCACTACATGGACGCTAACAAAACGGCTGGAGAAGAAGCTAGACGGCAATTACACAAGAATGCTACGTGCAATCTTGAACAAGTCCTGGCGGCAACACCCCACAAGACACCAACTGTACGGCCACCAGCCTCCTATCACGAAAACTATTCAAATTAGATGAACCAGACATGCAGGACACTGCTGGAGAAGCAGGGACGAACTCATAAGAGATGTACTCTTATGGACCCCCACACATGGCCGTGCAAAAGCAGGACGACCAGCACGAACATACATTCAGCAACTATGTGAGGATACGGGATGTTGTCCTGAAGACCTGCCTGGGGCGATGAACGATAGGGAGGAGTGGCGAGAGAGGGTCAGGGATATCCGTGCTACCTGCGCGACATGATGATGATGAAGTAATTATTAAGTATAAAGTAATCCTTAAGTAATTAATGAATAAGTATTTAGTATTAAGGAATAATTAAGTACAAAGTAATCCTTAAGTAATTAATAAGTGACTATTAAGTATTGAGTAATTATTAAGTGATTATTAATTATTATCATATTCTTACTCAAATAGATCATTGACTGAATTATAAATTTTAGAACAAACAAATCAGCCAATCATTCAACCTAACGTTACGTTTCATTAAATTTGAAAGACCGAAATTAGTTCCTTATTTTAATTGTTTAAATTTGAAAATTCAAAAAACTATTATCGGCATTGTTTTAATTTGCATGTTTTTTTATTTTAATCTTAATAATTATTATGAAGTAATTATCAATTGATTATCATGTTATTAAATAATCATAAATTATTAAAAAATAAGAAGAAATCATTAAGTAACTATTAAGTATAAAGAAATTATTAAGTATTAATTAATAGGTAGTTATAAAGTAATTATTAAGTAATCATTCCGTAATTAATTAGCAATTATTAAGTATTAAACCATAACTATGTATAAAGTAATTATTAAGTAATCATTAAGTAATTTATTAGTGATTATTAAGTATTAATAATTATTAAGTATTAATTAATAATCAAGTGGCCTAGGGGTTAGAGTGTTCGCCAATGGCCCGGGAGACCTGGGTTCAATCCCAGGTCGAGTCATACCAAAGACTCAAAAAATGGTACTTGATGCTTCCTTGCTTAACACTCAGCATTATAAGGTACGGATCAAGGGTAAAGTAGAGCACTCCAGGGAAGGAGTAGCGCCCTCCCCTACACCTTGGTGTAGTAGCTATCGAAAAGGGAGCCTTCGGGTTACCCTCGACTATGGTCGCCAACTTTACTTTTTTACTTATTAAGTAATCCTTAAGTAATTAATAAATAAGTATTTAGTTTTAAGGAATAATTAAGTACAAAGTAATCCTTAAGTAATTAATAGGTGATTATTATTAAGTAATTATTATATTCTTACTCAAATAGATCATTGACTGAATTATGAATTTTCGAACAAACAAATTATAATCAAACAAATAAACAGAAAAACAAAATAACAAGTAAATAATGAATAAAAAATAAGTATACATTAGTAAACAAATAAATTGAATAAAAACAATCAAATAAACTAAACATAAACAATAAATAGATTTAAAAAGCAAATAATACTTATAGAAAAATATGTAACTGATATAAAATTTAGCCGAATATTACAGGTTTTTTTTACTTAACTTGTTACTAGTAGTATTATCATTTTCCCTTGAACAAAACTCATTTATAAAAGCCTTTGTCGATCTCAGACAAAAAAACATCCTTTCTTTCTTTCTTTTTTCTATACAATGACCCTCATCACAAGAGTCAACATTAACAATAAGATTATAATCTACCAAAACATTCAATGTTATATGCGTGACTAATTTCTTTTGAATTATTGAAGAAAGAAAATAATACTTTATCAGTTTACCAATAACAACATAATTACATAGAATAAAATTTGCTGTTGGATATTATAGAGAACCATTGTCTAGTAATATATCTGGTATTTTCTACTTTTCTATACAATACGTATTTAGTACGAGAAATTCCTCTGCTGTATAATGTTAAGTTGTGAAGGTTTCCTTTCCATTTCTTTCAGGATGCGATTCCAAGGTTCTAACCAGACACAGAATATAAAGATATAGAAAAATTTCTTCATTTGCTCTAAGTGAATTACAGTATTTATTTCTAAGCTGACAACTCTTATATAGTATTTTGTATATTAAGTATTGTCCACTAAGTGTAAAATATGTTTATGTATTCTACAACTTGTACAAAATTAGGCAAACATTTGTTTTCCTTAGGTCAATAAACTCTGAATAGAGTACTAAGTAAAAATTTGTAAAACTAAATCAACATTTTGCCTTTCAAGATTAATTGGAGAAAATACGATTAAGGTCAATTTATTACAATATTTCAAAATTGACTGAGATTCGAGGGTATGAAGTTTCTGTTAGTAACAGAATGTGGCACTTTGGATTTTATTTAATTTATGCTTTCAATTTTAACCAAATTTTGGAAAAAGCATGCATTTACTTGGATTTTTTTAACAAGTCAATTGTTTCTAATACATTTCAATGTACAGAATAAACCTAATAAGAAAAAAGAGGTCTTGACTTCATAATTTGGTATGGATATATAATTGAAAGCTCTGATGTATCACCAAAATTATGGCTTTCTTATTTATAGCATTAAAATATGCTATAATTAATAATAATTGATAACCCATCTCCTTAAAACCAATTATTATACATTTAATTAATGCAAGTCAGACCTGACCGATAAAATGAAACGCAGAAAAACTTGAAGATGTTTAGTAGACATAAAATGCACAATATCCTTTTATTTGGAGAATACATTGCAAAGAATTGAAGTAAAATAACTTGTTTCAGCTTCATTGCTGTTATCAAATAAGCCAACGATATTGCCACTTTTATAATCGAGATAAGGTTTCTAATGAATTTAATCAGCAGATCACGATACTGTGGTGTCTTTCTATACTAATAACGTAAATTTCTTTTTGATAAACATAAAAATGTGTTATCATGCTGCTCAATAAACGTTGATAAGGTGAATTTTTAATGGTTGAATGGATGGGTAGACCTGTGCTTTTGCTGTTTCTAAACGACCTGAACCCTTTAGGGGAGCAGTGATACAAAAATAAAGAAAATATCACTATTTCCGTTGATTAATCAAGCTAATTTTGTGTCATTACGTTTAGCGGTCCATATATAAATGTTAATGAATTTAGATGTTTTTTTGATTCTTCTTGCACCCATAAGAGAAATTACATTAGCTATTTTAAAATAGAAATCACATTTTGAGATTTGCTATATTTGTTCTGGGACCTTTTTCTTGAAATTTTCCATCAAGAGTATTTTTTTCAGTTACATGTTTAGGAATCCTATAGTTCTCCAATATATTCATTTCTCCATCTCTCCAAAACACATATACAAAAAAATCAGATTCAATTACATTGTTTTTTTGGATATGGGGATTTGATGCTGCTGCAAATAATAAATGTCCATTACTGCCTGCAATTTTTATCCAAACATTTAGTTTCCTTTCAAGATCATGAACATTATGGAATTTATTCTGCTGTTTGTATGTTATGATATCTTTAATACTTTAATTTATATCGACTTTACGGGCAGAATTCACCAATCAAATACTCCTAGAATCAGGTGGTCAATGAAAATAAATATGAGTGCCAGTTTGGTAGAATTATAGGGATAGCACCATTATGAAGATATGTTTTCTGACGTCTAAACGTAATTGTATCACCTGCTTTTTTGTCAAAGGCTGGTAATTCTCTTCTTATGTCCTCAGGTTGAAAATGTAGTTTACATACCTAAAGAGATTTCAAAAATAAAACCTATTTTAAATTCTTGTAAAAATCTAAGAAAATATACGAATCAAAAGCCAACAATATGAAGCATTTTTCTTACAATTCTAAGGAAAAATGAAGAATGTGTTCTAACATGATTCAATGTATTAATTCGATGAAGCTATGTAAAAATAAAGAGAGAATTTAAACGTTCATCCATTTTTAAATTTAAAATTATATATTATTTATATATATAATAAAACAATTATTTAAAAGTCGGTTGAATAATAAGAATTATGTTTTATGCCAAGAGAAATAGTCCTTCATAAATTTATAGCGAACATCTTATTCTTATTTTTAAAAAGTGAGGTTTTTAGCTTTTAACAATTTCACTTGATTTATCTGTCGTAACTTTGTCTAAATGTATTGTAAATTACAAGGTCATGAAATTAATTTAATCATTAAAGTTAAAATTAAATTTACAGGCTTTTTAGTTTAAAAATACTAACTCAGCTAAATTTTGTTGGAATAGAATCCACTCTTTTTTACACGTGTCCATATATCCAAGAAATCCGGCTCATTGACCTAGTGAGTAGAGAGTTTGCCTAATGGTCAGGGAGTCCAGGGTTCAACCTAGGTCGGGTCATACCAAAAACTTTTAAAATGGTACTTGATACCTCCTTGCTAAACACTCAGCATTGTAAGGTGCGTATCAAGGGTAAAGTTGGGCAATTCAGGAAAAGGAGTAGCGCCCTTCTCTACATCTCGGTGTAGTAGCTATTGAAAAGGGAGCCTTCGGGTCACCCTCGACAAAGGTCGCCAACTTTACTTTTTATATATCCGATATTTCTTCTTTCGAAAAAGAAAATATATGGTCTTTCGGTAAATTTTCATAATTTCCTTTGCAATTAAGTAAAACACAACAATAAGGCATTGTTTTTTGTCTATAGATTGATTAAATAGTTAAAAGAAAAAAGTTGATAAATAATTTAAAATATCGTGAAAAATCTAATGCATTAACATGTTTCCTACAAACTGGAAATACTCAATATAGTGACATTACATGTTTTACCTTCCACAGAGCAGGACTTCTTTTTCGAGGTCTCCGTCATAGAGCCGTAAATCGTCTCGGTAACTTTGTCGTTGTTACGCCATGATGGAAAGTAATTGGCAAACACTTTTATTCATAATTATTATTCTACATAAGTCCATTTTTCGAGCTATTTTTGACGGTTTCACTTTACATTACAATTTCAGTCTTCACGCAATCGTTTTGGCTGGGGAAATAAAATTCAACTCACAAAAAATATACCTCCTTTCGAATTTGCTCTGAAGGAATTATACGCGACTTGGCTGGCAAGGCTAAACTCCAAAAATGTTTCTCCACATTCGGTGCGCCTTAAAATGCACTAAATGTATCTCCTGAAGAGAGGTAGGATCTCCAAGAAAAGAAAAGGTATACTGGAAATGACTTTAAGCTTCATCTGATGGTGCGGCTCCAGTTCTAGAGATCTAGGAAGAGTGGAAAACCCCTTCATTGCCATTAATTCAAGGTTCATTCTCAACTGAAGTGATAGTACCTGTTAGAGGTCTCATCTATTGGTCAAATAGATCTGTTTATGAAGGGAAAATCGTAACTTTCTTGACTAGCGTGTGGGCACGTTTTGTAGGGTTCAGTCGCTTAACAAAAAAAGCTAAAATGGCGACACACAGTCACTTTTGTATTTGATTATCTCGCGTGAGTAACGCAGACTCTCACCGTTCCTATGCAAATGACACTATGCCAGGTGTATAAAAGGAGCATGGAGTGAACAGGTGGGGAGTTTGAAGAAGGCGTGTTGCGTAGGCAGACACGTGCAACAGGATTATCTGAGTCAGCTCAAAATGCCGTAACGTTTTTGAAATCGACTTTCAAACAAGAGTTTAAAAATTCGAAACACACACACAAATAATCTCTCTCTCTTTCTCTCTCTCTCTCTCTCTCTCTCTCTCTCTCTCTCTCTCCCTTTGCGTCAGTCTCTTTTTTTGGACGGTATTTGATTTCATATCAACATGTTGTGGGTAACTTGAAGTTGAAACATGATTAAATTGATTATAATCAAAACCATTTGTGTTTAAACAATCCATTTCCATCATTTTTTAAATTTGTAATTGGCAATTTTTATTTGCATATTATAAGCATTTATTAGTACAGTTATATGGTATCAGGTATTCCTATCTAATACAAATGATTTTTAATTGTTACATGGTTTGAGATAACTATCTGTATTTAATAATAATTATGGAACATGCAGGTGACAATTATACCAATTGTAATTGATACGTTTGGAACAGTAACTAAAGGATTATTAAAGGGACTGGAGGACTTAGAAGTTGGCGGACGAGTGGAGACCATCCAAACGACAGCATTATTGAGACCGGCTAGAATACTGAGAAGAGTCCTGGAGACTTGAAGAGACTTGCTGTCACTCAAATTTCAGTGAAAAACCATCAGCTAACGCTGATGTGAAAAACTTTATTGAGTAAATATAACTTGCATACTCTCCTATGGGACTTTAACATACAAACGGATTACCTAATCCCGGCCAGAAGACCAGACCACATAATAATCAACAAAAAAATAGAGAATCTGCAAAATTGTCGACTTTGCTGTCCCGGCGGATCACAGAATAAATCTGAAGGAAAGTGAAAAGAAGGATAAGTACCTCGACCTTGCTAGAAAATTGAAAAAGTTGTGGAACATGAAAGTAACGATTGTACTAATTGTGATTGGTGCGTTAGACACAATAACTAAAGGATTATTAAAAGGCCTGGAGGACTTGGAAGTTGGCGGACGGGTAGAGACCATCCAAACGACAGCATTGCTAAGAACGGCCAGAATCCTGAGACGAGTCCTGGAGCCTTGAGAAGACTTGCTGTCACTCAAACTCCAGTGAAAAACCATCAGCTAACGCTGATGTGAAAAACTCTAAAATAATAATAATAATAATAATAATAATAATAATAATAAAGAATCAATCATATCAAAGCAAGAATAGATAAGACGAAACAAGACGAAAGATGTAGGTTATGTGTTGATAGAGACGAAACAATCAATCTCATAAAAAGCGAATACAGCAAATTCGCACAGAAAGAGTATAAGACTTGAAACGACTGAGTGGGCAAGGTGATTCACAGGGAGATGTGCAGGAAATTGAAATTGGACCAAACAAACTAATAGTATATGCACAACCCAACATCTGTCCTGGAAAATGAGACACTAACTCCTCTGGGATTTTAACATAAAAACGGATCACCTAATCTCGGCTAGACGACCAAACCTTATAATTATTAGCAAAAAAAAAGGTAATTTGCAGAATAGTGGACTTTGTTGTCCCGGCTGACCACAGAGTAAAATTGAAAGAAAGTGAAAAGAACAATAAGTACCTCGACTTTCTTAGGAAATTGAAAAAAACTGTGGAACATGAAAGTGATAATTATATTCTTGATACTGTCACCGAAGGATTAATAAAGGAACTGGAGGATTTGGAAATAACAGGACAAATGGAGACCATCCAAAGTACTGTATTATTGAGACTAGCCAGATTACTGAGAAGAGTCTTGGAGACTTGAGGAGACTTGCTTTCACTCAAACATAAGTGAATGCCCATCAACTAACGCTGATGTGAAAAGCTTTCAAGGAATAATAATAATAATAATAGTAACTAGACACGATTGTGTCGGCAAGGTGACCCACTGAGAGATGTGCAAGAAATTCAAATTTGACCATACAAACAAATGGTATTTGCACAACCCAGCACCTGTCCTAGAAAATTACACATATAAACTCCTGTGGGACTTTGACATACCAACGGATTACCTAATCTCGGCCAGAAGACCAGACTTAATAATAAACCAAAAAAAAAAAGAGAATTTGCAAAATTGACGACTTTACTGTCCCGGCTGACCACAGAATAAAACTGAATGAATGAAAAAAGAAGGATAAGTACCTCGACCTTGCTAGGGAATTGAAAAGACTACGCAACATGAAGGTGACAATTATACCAATTGTGATATGTGCTTTTGGTACAATAACTAAAGGATTATTAAAGGGCCCGGTGGACTTGGAAGTTGGCGAACGAGTGAAGACCATACAAACTACAGTATTACTGAGAACGGCTAGAATACTGAGAAAATTTCTAGAGACTTGAGAGGATTTGCTGTCACTCCAGTGAAAACCATTAGCTAACACTGATGTGAAAAACTATAATAATAATAATAATAATTCTAGCGAGCATTTGTTCAAAGGAAGCGAAGTAGGAAGTCATCTGTTTCCAAAAGTCTTTCAAAGAGGTTAGTAATTTTATTCTACTACACTTTTCATTTAAAAGAATGCATTTTGATTTATTAGTTGAGTATTAAATCTCTGCTGTATATTATTTGCTTTAAATGAAGAATCAATTTACAAATGATCTGAGAATAAATTTCAGGAAAAGCTTCTCAGTTAGACGACCAAATTCTATTTCAGTATAAATACAGAACCATAACACGTGATAGTGCCAAATTTCAGAACACTAGCTTGAAAACAAACACAAGTAATGAAGGAACAAAAATAGAACAGGAAGGAAAACTCTTAACAGTATGATAGTCTTGGACTCTAACTAAATCAAAACTTAACGGGTAATGTTTGGGGGTGTTTTTAGGGGGCGCTTTTTATGTACAGCCGTCATAGCTGTTCTTGGTCACATCTGTGTCAGATGCGCAGATCATAAACAACCCCTGGGCCTGATATAGCCACATTATACCACCTATGATAAAAATGTCAAATCACAATATTACACATCGGGGGACCCAGGCAACAGGCCTGGCTGTCATGATCAGCAGGTGCTCTCCTGATAGCCAACATGAGAGAATCGGTCGTCATCGTACGAATGTTGGCTGCTCTTTTTTCGGGTACATAAACGACGACGTAACAAACCACAACGAACAGAGACCTAAACGCAGAACATGGACTAGGGTAGAGAATCAACTTGCACAAGAATACTATTTTAGAAGCAACCCTTCACAAAGAGGATACAGGAAAAGAATTATAAAGAGCTATCCGATCAAGTAAGGACAATAATTAGGAAGGGTTGGTTTTCTGACCTTAAATTACTAGAAATCCATAAAAAAAAACACTGAAACAAAACTGTAACACAGTACCAGACACATCAAGTGGTGTCAAACAAACACAATCCAACGAAAAAGAACCGCAAACCTCGGCAAATGAAAGCACTACACTCCCAAACGATACTCTACCAAACAACCAGGAAGAAACTCTATCACAAGAACAAAAGGTAAATCTAGAAAATGTAAAGAGAATCATGAGTAGTGAAAAGAATATTCTAGCTTCATTAAGAAACATAGAATGGAAAACACTTAAGATAGAAACGGAAAAATAATAGACATATTACCTTACATACCGACGAATAATATAACCGAGTTAAATGAACTAATCTATGCAGGGGCAAAATTAGTTTGTGAGAAAATTGGGATCCCCTCTAAAATCACAAAGAAACAGTCAAAACCAGGAGGGGAAATTCGACTGGAAACGCAAATGAAAAAACTACGAAAATAAGCCCGAATGATAAGAAAGAGAGGCGCTGAAATAAGCGGAAATAAGGAACGGGCAACATGGGGAAAATAACAGTACAACTTGAGGAAATAAACCAGAAAGTACTGGCCAAAGAAGGAAGATTAAAGAGATATCGACAAAGGGTAAAACAATACAGACAAATGGGACATTCCAAAACAACGAAAAAAAATTCTATCAACAATTAGGAGGGAGTGACACGAAAACATACCAACAACCGGATATAAAAGAAACCGAACGATTTTGGACTTAGATATGGCAACCAAAGAAACATAACCGAAATGCTGAATGGATAGACAATATTACAAGACAACTAAAGGGACTTGAAGAAGGCACCAAAACAACACTAAAAAGAAGATCAAACTGGAAAGCGCCTGGCCGTGATGGAATAAATGGCTTCTGGTTCAAGAAATTCGCCTCCATTCACGGCAGACTAGCACTAGAAATGAACATATGCTTACAAGGCGCGCAAGTACCTGACTGGATGACCGAAGGAAAGACTACATTAATCCAAAAGGACCCTAGCAAAGGAACTGCTCCAAACAATAACAGACCCATAACCTGCCTACGAATGATGTGGAAAATACTGACAGCACAAATAAAGGTAAAGATCTACTACTCGATTACAAGCCGCGGATTGTTCCCTGACGAACAGAAATGATGCCGCAGAGGATCCAGAGGCACAGCAGAATGAGTCTACATAGATCAACACATCCTTAATGAGAGCAAGACAAAACGGAAAAATCTAGCTATGGCCTGGATAGACTTCAAAAAGGCATATGATATGGTCCCACAAAGCTGGATAATACACTGTCTCAAAATGTACAAAATATCATATGAAGTCATAAACTTCATCGAACAGACCATGAAAACCCGGAGGTGGAGCTGACAGCAGGAGGAAGAAGCATAGCTGAAACAAAAATCCAAAGAGGGATTTTCCAAGGAGATCACCCTAATAATAGCCATGATGCCACTGAACCACATACTCAGAAAATGCGCAGCCGGATATAAACTCAGCAGATCGCAAGAGAAGGTCAACCACCTAATGTACATAGACGACATTAAATTATTTGCAAAAAACGAAAAAGAACTGGAAACTCTCATACACGCCGTTAGAATATACAGTCAGGGCATAGGAATGGAATTTAGCATAGAAAAATGTGCCATACTCGTCATGAAAAGTGGCAAACGACATATGACTGATGGAATGGAACTACCAAATCACGACAGAATTAGAACGCTCGAAGAAAATGAAACCTACAAATACTTGGGTATCTTGGAGGCTGACACCATCTGGTATGTGCACAACCCAGAACCTGTCCTAGAAAATGACTCGCATAAACTCCTATGGGACTTTAACATACAAACGGATTACCTAATCCTGGCCAGAAGACCAGACCTCATAATAATCAACAACAAAAAAGAGAATCTGCAAAATTGACGACTTTGCTGTCCCGGCGGACCACAGAATAAATCTGAAGGAAAGTGAAAAGAAGGATAAGTACCTCGACCTTGCTAGAGAATTGAAAAAGCTGTGGAACATGAAAGTAACGATTGTATCAATTGTGATAGGTGCGTTAGATACAATAAATAAAGGATTATTAAAAGGCATGGAGGACTTGGAAGTTGGCGGACGGGTAGAGACTATCCAAACGACAGCATTGCTAAGAACGGCCAGAATTCTGAGACGAGTCCTGGAGACTTGAGGAGACTTGCTATCAGCCAAACTCCAGTGAAAAACCATCAGCTAACACTGATGTGAAAAACTCGAAAGGAGTAAATAATAATAATAATAATAATAATAATTGTATTGCATACATTTATAAGACTTCAATTATTCCTGCCCAATACTAATTCTTTTCAAACAGGTTTATTTTACACATAGGACGCTCACAGGTACTACTACATTTGTTATGAGGGCACCTCTAGTGGTGTAATGCTTAGCAAGTTAGAATAGCAAACAATCACGAGTTAGATCGATTCTCACTGGGTGCATCATTCAAGGGCTTTGTGTTACATCTGAGCAAAGCGCTAAATAAATTACTACCACACTTGTTGAGAGCTGACCTGGGAGTAATCGTATTGAAGAGGGATTTCCCGCTACCCAGACCTTCGGAATCGAGGCCTCACTACCAGATGCAGCTTAATATTATATATATATATATATATATATGAAGTGCTTGTGTAAGAGTGTGTTGATATATATATATATATATATATATATATATATATATATAATGAATATATGAATATATATTATAAATGAATAGGTCGGTAAATGATTTCAAATTTGCTTATTTCATTTGTCTTATTTCATATACTCGTGCACTACTCGTGTTTTGGACTTAATATCTTCTTCCGGAGATTTAGAATGGTCAAGTTAAGCCTCTGTAGTTGTTTTTATTGTAAAGATTGTTTTTATAGTATTTGATACTTCTTAATTCCAACACTTGTGTCTGTGATTATCCTATTGGAGTTAATCGTCGCTGAACTGGACATTTACCGACACAAATATGAAATTAGATAAAATTTTCGAAAACTATCCACTATACATATTCATGAGTGTATTTACATGTCCACACACACACACACACACACACACACATACGCACATAAATGCAGGTGACTGTGGTGCAATGGTTATCGTTGTAGGTAATGGACACGACGACACGGACTGAATTTCAAATGGCATTAATACCACTGGGAAAGTTATGAATCCGGTTATTGTCCCTCCTGCTATGGGTAAATACGAGGACAGGCTGTTTTTTTTAGCCTTGGTTAGGAAACCAGTCTAGGAGAAAGAAAACTCTGAATTAAAACTCATCAAACTCCACTTAAAAATTGACCATGTATCGCAACCTGCTCGTGCAGATGTGTTGGTGAATATACACAAAAAATATTTAGTTATACGTGGATCATTAAATAATTTTACAGACTTTTTTCGTATGGGCATTTTTATTGATAGTACACACATGAAACTCTAGTCCCCTTCGAAGTAATCTCCTCCAGTTGCAATTCACTTGTTGTACCATTCCAACAACATCTGGAAGGCCCCATGGAAGTCCTCTTGTGTGAGCGTGTCAATCACCTTCGTCACAGCCTCTTTCATCTCCTCAATTGTATCATAACGACAGCCTCTGAGCTTAGGGAATAACCAAAAGTCACAGGGAGCAAGATCTCGACTATAGGGAGGGTAAGGAACTGTCCTGATGCCCATCTTAGTCAAATAGTCTATGACAAGAATGGAGTTGTGGACTGACCCGATTTGAAGAGTGCTGGCCTCTTCCGACAGAATCTCTTCCTGAACTCCCTTAAAACTTCAACATAGTAACCCTAATACTTACCCTTTGGCCAATCAACTGTGGTGTATTGACTTCCTTACTCCTCACGCACCTCTCATCATCCCTCACAGACTCACTGCCTTCTTTGAATCTCTTTTGCTACTCAATAACTGATGCTCGATTTATGCAAGATGATCCAAAAGCAGTCTGAAGCATTCCCTGCGTGGCATTCTGTGGCATTTTTTCCAAGTTTAAAACAGAATATTATTGCATATCGTTCTTCTAAACTGTCCTCACGTCCAGAGATTGCATTTTTGAAATTCACCAGCTGTGACAATCAGGCTTTAGGAGGGTGTATTCCAATTCCTGCTGTAGCTGTTCATTTGAAGCTGAAATCATAAAAATTGATCAGTCATCTCATAAGATGCTTCGCAATGACATACGGAATTTTCAAGAGACTACGACAATTTTAAAGGCATGTACAAAAAAGTCTGGAAACTTATTGGAGGCCCCACGTATATACAAAGAACTTTTACATTGACAAGTGGTCTTCACGGACAATAAACCCTAATGGAACATTCACGAAAAAATCCCGGAATTTAAAAGAGCACATCTTATCGAAATAATCTTAATGATAAAAACAACAATCAAAACTTAACTTGACCGTTCGAAATTTCCTGAGGAAGATGTAAAGTTTGAAACACGTGTAGAGCACAAGCTGTCAGAATAAAAAGTAAAATACCAAATTTGAAATCATTTGCCGACATAATCATTTTGCAATATTTACTTTTCTCTAATTTGGCCAACCATAATCTTAACGCACACACATACACACACACACTCACACACACACACACACACACACACACACACATATATATATATATATATATACCAAGAAAAGGTAAAACGGAAGAAAAATATGTTTGATGTTTTAATTATTTGCGAATGCGTTTCGACTTCAGTCTTTTTTGAATGCAAGTGTTTTATCGAAATTATTTTAGTATGAGAAATAATTTTAATAGATAAATTTTGATTCAATTAGAAGTCTTCAACGGGGCTTGTAGGTCTCTCTCTGGAAAAAAACACATTAATACTGGTTGATATGTTCAAATTACGTCATGTCAGGAGATGGAATTTCTTGCAAAATAAAAGGCGTTTCGTGGTTTGAGAAATGGGTTTGTGACGTTTTATTGCTTTGAATATTTAGAGAAAGGGGCGCTAATCGATTGTGTGTATTTTGAATTCTTCTAATATTGTTTTTCCTTAGAAAAACTTAGAATTTTTGGAATCCCAACCTTTCAAACACATCCTACCTAATGATATCCAATACTTTAGATACATCGACGACATTTTAATCATTTACCCTAAAGAACATAGTATTCCTCAAATCGTACAAAAACTCATTCAAGTTGAACCAAGCATTAATTTCAAATACGAACTTGAGAAAAATAATTCCTTACTTTTCCTGGATATCTTACTAATAAACAACAACAATAAATTAGAATTCAAAGTTTATCACAAAATAAACAACAAAAATGACTACAAAGTTTTTATGCAAACTACAGCGATAGAACAAAAAGCTAACCACACTTTTGACTTTCAAAATTCAGTCATATTTGCCTTCATTCATGACAAAAATAAAAGAAGAATAATTGAAGCATGTTCCATAGCACACCACAGCACAATACCTCAACGACAAGGTTTTTTTTTCAAAATTTCACCATCTATAGGAAAAATAATATAAGAAGAATTCAAAATTCCCTCTAATGATTAGCTCCCCTTTCTCTAAACTTTCAACGAAATGAAACGTCACAAAAACGTTTCTCATACCACGAAACGCCTTTTACTTAGCACCCACCCCCGTGACATGACAAATTTGAACATATCAACCTGTATAAATCCGTTTTTTCCCCATAGCAAGACCTACAAGACCTGATGAAACTTCTAATTGAAGCCAAACTTATCTATCAAAATTATTTCTCATACTAAAATAATTTCGATAAAACACTTTTACATTAAAAGAAAAGACTGAAGTCGAAACGCATTGGCAAATCAAGTAATCATCAAACATATTTTTTTCCGTTTTACTTTTTCTACGTACATTCTGTCAGATTCAACTCATTTCTTTCCCCCATATATATATATATATATAGGGGGAAAGAAATATATATATATATATATAAATCTCCCGATTTCTCTTGCCCACAAACCTAGTTTGTTTTTGGTGGGAAAATAGTTCTGTATGACACTTACAGAGAATAGTCTGTTATATCACGTGAGACTGAACCTATCAATCTTTCTTTTTTTCTTGCGATAAACACAAAATTCCAGGTAACACTCCTCCTTGTTTTCTTGAGCCACACATCCGGTGCCATTTTTGCACTCAGGGACACAGACATCTATCACCTCCATCTCATAACAACTTTTATTAATGTTTTTTCAGTTGCAAGATTATTTTTCTCAGTTTTCTAAATTATACCTTTATCACTATTGTAAATAAGAAGCTTAAGATAATCTATGTGGCGATATCTATGGCTCACACAGAACAGTTTAACAATTTAACTGTGTGTACAAACAAATGACTGATGTTGAATTGTTAGTGTTCCATAGCAATACTTGAAACCATTTAACTTTATGTAAACAAATGAACGCTGGATTGTTTAAAATGTTACCTACAATTATTCGTTTAGAAATCGTATATATTTATTTTATGTATGTATTTGCCTACTCCTCCGCACGAGCAGGATGTGACACAAAGTCAATCTTTTTAAGTTGAGGTTACCATGTTTGAATTTAAAGTTCTCTTTCTCCTACACCAGTTGCTATTTGCGAGGCTAAAGAACCCTGTTTGTCCTACTGTTTGTCCTGCTATTTACCCATTGCTGAAGGGAGAATAATTGGATTCATATCTTTCTCAAAAGTATCAGCGCTATGTGAATATATAATAGATGTATGTATGAAGAGGATTTGGTATTAGATAATCTACAAAAGTTGATATGCCATAAAACCCAACCAACCAATCTTGTCTATGATCATTTGTTTGAATAAGGTTTCACGTGTTTCTTTTCAATACAGATAGCTTTTAAACAGATCCATTTGACTTAAAGATGGGACTCGCAAGTATTACAACTCCGTTTCAGAGTTGACCTGAGAGCAATGGCAATGTAAGAGTGACTCCATAGAATTCTAGAATGATCTTTTCTATCATACCAAGGATACCCCTTGGGGCGGTTTTAATATTCTACAGGGAATACAGTCTTTGTAATCAGAGCCCTAACGACAGGTGGGTGTGGCTCTATAGGAGATGCTGATGAAGGCATGTTTGCCTTCTTTTACATTAGACTAAAGGACAAATTACTTAAGGTACGCAGTGAGGATCGAACTCGTTTGAGAGATCAGTTTTCTTACCTTGGCTCTACGGTAGAGGTTGATAAAAGTATTAAAAAAACTTTTGGACTAGATAAGGGATGAGGAAGCTGCGGCCTTCCAAGCGATAAATAGCAGCCTCTCACGGACTTAACGAAAGAACAGTTAAAACCGCCTACGCCTCCTTAAGAATCTGATGTCGTAATTCTTTCAGGAAAGTAACAGTAAGAAAGAAAGAAACATATGCTGTATTTTCATTATTATTAACTTAATATCAACCTAATTATTATGTTTTATATTTTTTAGTGGTTACTTTTGCATGGAAGTTAGGCGTTGTTTAAAAAAGGAGTGAAGTCTAAAAGTATATGTACTGAACAAAAGACGAGGTTTTCTAATTTCTAATCGTTTATGTTGAACAGGTGAAGGTTTCCTTTAATCATATCTGTGACTACTTCCTATAATTTAGCAAAACCTTTTACCTCAATAACCTAGATCAGGAAGGGAGAAGGTACAGTCTTAAGCCTGTATGTGGCCTTCTAAACCATCAAGAGTTGCCTTCTACCCATTATTGAAAGATCAGTTTAAATCGCTTTGGAACCCGGAATATAATTGCAAATAATAATTTTGTTGATATAAAATAAAACAGGAGTAGAGTCCTTGTCGCCTTCAAAGCTATTAAATACGGCCTTTTACTGCTTTATCGAAAGGTCAGTTAAAATCGTGCACCTAGACTTTAGAACCGGGATTGTATAGCAATATGAAATTCAATATGGCATGGTAGCTGCAGATAACAATTTTGTTGATATAAAATAAACTAGGAGTGGAGAACCTGCGGCCTTCAAAGCCACCCTTCCACGATCTTGTCAAAAGATCTTTTGAAATCGCGTTCTACCACAAAAGAATGTAATATCCCAACGCATTCTTGAAAAAAGACAATCTCAAAAAAGTAATTAAAAATTTAATAAATTGTTTTAACTAACTTTCAATTGCATATGTTAATTAGATTCTGAAATTAGTAACAAATAGTTCAAATGTTATATTTTGTTTTAAGCCCTAAAATATTATTGCTGACAATAAATTTCAATGTCGCTTTTAAATATAAAACGATTCAACCTTACTGAAAAAGATTTAGACCACTTGCAGGATTTTAATTGAGCATCAATAAAAAAATGCTTAAAATGATGCTCGCATTTTAACTAAGAACGCTTATATCATAGCTAAAGTAAGTAAAGTTAGAGACCGTTTTCGAGGGCGTCCCAAGGCTCCCTTTTCAATAGCTACAACACAGAGGTGTTAGGGAGGACACTACTCATTTTCCTCTCTTATAATGCCGAGTGTTAAGCAAGGCGGCATCAAGTACTATTTTTATGTCTTTGGTATGACTCGACCTGGGATTGAACCCCGGTCTCCCGGACCACTGGCGAACACTCTACTCATTAGGCCAATAACCCCACCAAATTCCTTATGGTATTACAAAAACCATGTAGAGATAATGAGAGTCAGAAAAGCCTTTAAATATGAAAAGGTTAACAACGGTTGGATTAGACTAATTTCTGTGTAGATACAGACAAGTTATTCAGTCAATGGAATCGAAATCACTGAAAAGAGCGATCTTTAGCAGGCACAGTAATTGTTTGGTTCGGTTTTACGACACATCGACCATTGTAGGTTATTTAATGCCAAATCGATTTTATACATTATTAGTCTATTTCAAAAATTTTCAGTTTAGCATAAGTACTCAGTTTAGTTGAATTAGGACCCTATCAGGTGCTACCACTCCAGACCATAGTGGACCTGGGAGCAATGGAAATAATGGGGTTCTCTGCATCCATCAAAACTCCAGCATTAGATTAGTGTTATATCCAGAACACCATATTTACCAACCCCTCCACTGGGGCAGGATATGACACAAGGTCAATTTTTAAGCGGAGTTTAACAGGTTTGACTTCTCCTAGACTAGTTGCCTTACCAAGGTTGAAGAACTAAGTCTGCCCTACTATTTACCCATAGCTGGAGGGAGAATAATTGGATTCATACCTTTCCCAAGGGTATATGTGAAATGCAATCAGTCTCGTCCAGGATTTGAACTCGTGTCGCCGTGTCCATTTCCTACGACGATAACCATTACACCACGGGCACCACCATAGAACACTCATTGAGGGGTTCTTATCCCTCTGCATAGACACAGTCGATGTATTCTACAGCCCCTGCCAACTGGACCAGTACACTAATGAGCATACTTAGATTCGTCTGGCACTAGGCACCAATCGTGAGTGACGAGTATTAGTATCCTATGCTCTTTTTTTTCTACTTCGTAATTTAATTTGTATTGACTTGGGTTGTCAAAGAAACATCAAATATTTTCCGTCATACAAACCAACTTATTTTGTTTCTTCAATTCGTGATAGTATTTCAGTTAACTCAGTTATAAATGTTCCTAACACTCAGAGCAATCGTTTTAATCGTTAATATAGAACGACTATCACATATTTATAACGGCTCTCATTGAAGTCCAGCCAAATATATTATTAACAAGCGTAAGCGCAATCGTGTATATCACTCATTCCATAATTGAAAATAAAAATCCCAGCAGTGGAAAAGGTATTTCAATTTTTCTAGTCTCTGATCTTCCTAGGAACACTCACTTTTTAACAGGGCAGCCGTTAGGCTTTACTGTGTGAAGTCCCATTATACCAAATTGGTTTGGCAGTAGAAAAATTCGATTTGCTGTCAAGTTGGTTCCTGTAGATATGCATCTGGAGAATTCTCATATTCTTTGAAAACCAAATCGAGAAGCAACCCTATCGCGGAGCTACGTGCTTATTTCGATTTTCAATTCGAAAAAAAAATCTCAGAACAAAAATTCTGTAAATAAATTTGTCGATATTTCGAGTGTAATGAGTTGGACCAGCGTTTCTCAACCTGTACGTCGCGAGAAAAAATATATGCTGTTGTGGTATGGCGATTTTTTTGGGGGGGGAGCGGGAGCGGGAGACAGATTTTTACCCTAGGGGGCTTAACCTTACTTAATTTGAGTTTTTGAAGCATTAACCGAAGGTGAAGAAACAATACACGTTCATTATGGGGAAGATCAGCTTGCTTCTTTTGCTGTGATGTGATCATCTGTGTTGAAATAAATCAGAAATCGAACACAAAGAGTGTCCTTAGTCTGTCACTAAACTGCATTTGATGGTTCAAGAGACCTGAGGATAGTGAACTACATCTTGATTATTATTACTCCCAGGTCCACTGGGAGTAATAGTGATTTTGCTTGGACTGGTAGTACCTGAAAATTATTAGTATTGGATAAGAATACTTGGAACCATATAACTGTCTGTAGACATTATAATGAATCCTTGCGAGTTTTTCACACCAGCGTTAGCTGATGGTCTTTCACTGGAGTTTGAGTGACAGCAAGTCTCCTCAAGTCTCCAGGACTCTTCTCAGTATTCTGGCTGATATCAATAATGCTGCAGTTTGGATGGTCTCCACTCCCCTTGTTATTTCCAACTCCTCCAGTCCCTGTAAAATCCTTTGGTGACTGTATCAAGCGCACCAAATGAAACTGTTATCGCCGTCACTTTCATGTTCCATTGTTGTTGTTTTTTTTTTTTCAGTTCTCTTTCAAGGTCTTAGTACTTGTCTCTCTTTTCGCTTTCTTTCAGTTTTATCCTGTGGTTAGTCGGAACGTCAAAGTCCACTATTTGGCAAGTTTTCTTTCTTTTTTTTAACTGCCACTACTACACAAGAATGCTGCGAGCAATATTGAACAAGTCTTGAAGGCAACACCCTACAAAACACCGACTATACGGCCACCTATCTCCTATCACGAAAACTATCCAAGTTATACGAACCAGACACGCAGGACACTGTTGGAGAAGCAGGGACAAGCTCATAAGTGATGTACTCCAATGGACCCCCACATATGGCCGAGCAAAAGCAGGACGACCAGGCCGAACATACATACAGCAGCTATGTGAGGATGTAGCCCTGAGTACCTGCCAGAGGCAATGAACGATAGGGAGAAGTGACGAACGAGGGTCAGGGATATCCGTGCTGGCGGCACGACATAATGATGATGAGGAGGTTTGGTCGTCCGACTGAGATTAGATGATTCCTTTGTATCTCAAAATCCCAGAGAATTTTGGGCATCTCATTTTGTGGGACGTATTCCGGGTGGTGCATATACCATTTCTCTGTACTGTCAAATTTAAACTTCTTGCTCTATTGCTTGTGAATCCCTTTCCCCACCCAGTTATGTCAAGTCTCATACCCTCTTTGCGCTAACTAACTACATTCACTTATCATGTAATTGATCGTTTTAACTCTGTCACCACATCATCTACATCTATATTCTTGCGTCTTGTCTCTTCTAAGTTTGACATAGTCCTTATGGCATTATTTTGTGCTGTTATCAGAAGAGATTCAGTTTCTCTCTTAAGGTTTCCCTTTCTTCACCAAGTTCAAGTTTCCTTGCATGAGAGTTTGCTTGTTTATCCCTTGAAATGTCCATACATAAGTTTTTAGTCCCATTTTTGTTTCCCGATTATTTTTTTCTCTTCATGCTCGTGTTGTCTGTATTGGTTTTGTCACTGTAATTAGTCTTCCACTGCACTTTTTTATGAAGTCTATCTACAAGGTGCATACGATAAGATTCCAGACTTTCTTCGAATAGGCACTTTTATTGATAGTATACACATGAAACTCTAGTCCCCTTCGAAGTAATCTCCTTCGGCTTCAATGCGTGTGTAAGCGTGTCAATGACCTTCGTCAAAGCCTCTTTCATCTCCTCAATTGTCTCATAAAAACAGCCTTTGCGCTTAGGGAATAAGCAAAAGTCACAGGGAGCAATGTCTAGACAATAGGGAGAGCGAGGAACTGTCTTGATGCCCATCTTGATCAAATAGTCTGTGACAAGGATGGAGTTGTGGACTGGTGCATTGTCCTCAGTGGAAATGCCACTGACCCGATTTCAAGAGTTCTGGCCTCTTCCTAAGGAATCTCTACCTGAACTCTCTTAAAACCTCAACATAGCAACCCTAACCCTAACTGTTTGGCCAATCAACTCTGGTGTATTGACTTCCTTACTCCTCCCACAGACTCCCTGACTTACTTGAATCTCTTATGCCACACAAAAACTTATGCTCGATTCATGCAAGATGCGCCAAAAGCAGTCTGAAGCATTCCATGTGTGGCATTCTGTGGCGTTTTTTCCAAGTTTAAAACACAATTTTATTGCATATCGTTCTTCTAAAGTGTCCTCACGTCCAGATTGCATTTTTGAAATTCACCAGTGACAATCAGACTTTAGTAGGGTGTATTCCAGTTCCTGATGTAGCTGTTCATTTGAATCTGAAATCATAAAAATTAGCCAGTCATTTCATAAGATGTATAGCAATAAGATACTGAATTTTTAAGAGTCTACGACAATTTTAAATGCCTATACGAAAAAAGTCTGCAAACTTATCGTATTCACCTCGTAGATCACTCCTGGCTTGTACGGCCTAATGCATCGTCATGATTTTTCAGGTTCTCTGGTCCATTTTTTGAAGTTCTTATCTTGTTCACTTTAAGAATGGTCCCGAGTAACTTACAGGGGGACAGACTTGGTGCTTTTTTAGCTATATATTTTAGTCTCGAGTAGATTTCTTGTTCTCGTACGGTATTTCTTTTTATAATTTTTTTTCATTCATCTTCGCTTTGATGGCATTCACTTTCAATATTCCCAAGTACTTATAAGTTTTCTTTTCTCGAACGTTGATTTTTCCTTGATTTAATAGTTCTATCCTTTCAGTCATTTGTTGTTTTCCGCTTTTCATTATGAGCATGGCACATTTCTTTATTCTAAATTCCATACCTATATCGTCACTGCATATTTTCACTACCTACGTTAGGGTTTCCAGTTCTTTTTCATTTTTCGCAAACAGTTGGATGTCGTCCATGTACATTAGGTAGTTGATTTTTTCTTACGATTTTTAAGCTTGGATCCGCCTGTGCATTTTCTATGTATATTTTTCAGTGGCATCATCTCTATTGCAAATAGTAATGGTGATAGCTCTTCTCCCTGGAAGATCTCTCCCTGGATTTTCACCACAGCTAAGCCTTTTCCTCCTACTGTCAGTTCTACTCATCAGTTTTCCGTCCTGGTTATTTCCGATAAACTTTAGAATTTCGCCGGACATCTTGTACATTTGGAGACAGTCTATTATCCAGCTTTACGGGATCATATCATTTGCCTTTTTGAAGTCAATCCTCACCAAAGCTAGATTTTTTCGTCTCGTTTTGCTCTTCTTGAGTTAATCAAAGTATACAAGCTTTCTCGTTCCTCTGATTCCCTTGTTGCTTACTTTCTGTTCCCCGGGGAACAGTCCACGGTTTATTAGCGAATCGTATATTTCTCCCTAATTTGTGCCATTGATATTTTCCACGTAATCGATCGGCACATTATGGGTCTATGGTTGTAGATTCTTTTGGTGGGGGTCTTTTCGGATCAGGGTGATCTTTCCTTTGGTATTCTATTCGGGTGTGTCTATTTCTTGAAAGCATCTCTTCATTTGGATAACTCTCGTAGATGGAAGTGAATTTTATCCAGTTTCCATGTATGTCATCGTGACATGGTGTTTTCCAAGTTGGTAGTTTTTTGAGTGTAGCTCTGACGAAATCGAAGTGTATTTTCGCCTTCGGTGCTTCTATGAGTCCTAACTCTTTTCCTGTGTTGCTTATCAATTTAGCTTTTCGTTTATATTCTCTCCCTTCCCATATTTTGCTCCGAATTTTTTTGTTTCCTTGTCATCCAGTTGTTGATATGTCTTAGTGCATTCTCCACCTTCTTGCTAGTAGAATTTTGTTGTTGTTGTTTTTGGATATCTTATTTTGTCTGTATGGTTTTATCCTGTATCGATATCTTGTGTCTTCTTTCTTTCCCCAGTACCCTCTGACTTTTTTCCTCGAGTTGTATTTTTTGTTTTACTTGTTATGTTGCTTTTTTTTTTCTTTTCATCCCAACGTATTCCGACGTTTTTCTTCTGTCTTTTCACTTTTGCTTGTTCTAGATTTTTTATCTACTCTTCCAGACGAATTTTCCATGCAGGTTTTGAGTTTCTATTCGTGTTCTTTGGGTGAGACCGATTTTATCGAAGACTAATTTCGCTCCTTCATGGATTAGTTCGTTTTAATCCGTTATACCGTTCGTTGATATATGTGTTAATAATTCGTTTATTTTTTTTAATTTCAATATTTTCTTGTCTTGGACCCTTACCGATGGTAAACTAGTCTTCTTTACAGACATAATTCTCTTTGAAATCTCTGTATTCATTTTTTCTTCTTGTGTTAGTCTTTGCAATATGTGGTCTGGGAGTGTGATGTTTCGATTGTTATTAATTTTGCTGTTGATTTCGTTTATTGTGTTCTTGTATTTCTGGATTTGGTGTGTCGATTATTGCATTAGGGTCTTGTTGCCTTGATTCCCAATTTATTTGTTGATGTATTTCTAATGTTTAAAGGTCAGAAATCCAACGTTTTTTTATCATCGCCCCAACTTGGTCAGCGAGTCTTTAGTTCATTGTCAGAAATCTAACGCATTCTTCCCAGATTTCCATCCTTATTTTCCGATAGCCCCTTTGTATAGGATTGCAACTAAAATAACATTGAAGAGCAAGTTTCTTGTTTTCCCTCGTCCATTTTCTATGTTGGTATCTCTGTTTTGTGTGGTAACTTAGGTCATCGTTCGTGTATTTGAAAAAAGAATAGCCAACATTTGCATGATGAAGATCTGGCGCCCAATTTTGGCTATCAGGGAAGCACCTGCGATCATGACACCCAGACCTCTTGTCTGGGTCCAACGTTGTATTATGCTTCGATTTCTTATTTTTATCATGGGTAGTATATTGTGGCTATACGATAGATGTGACCGAGTACTCTTTTTGTAAGACAATCATAAGCGGGTCACAAAACAAATACATATATAGCGTTGGGTTGTTTTTTCGTTCTCAATAGACGACATCCTCATTGGTGTGAAGCAGTAGTTTCCTGACTGAACTATTTGACCCTGGTCGTTGAACAATTGAGTTCATCCGCCCAGTATCTGGTGAGGCTCTCTGTGGACCCCAACTTTGGATTAATCCGCCTTACTTCACATCCACAATGCTGCTTTCCATGGCTTCTAGTGATATGCATTCAGTGATTTTTTTTGTTTGTTAAGTTTTAACTCTGTTAAATCTCAGCAATTCACTATTTTTCTCTCTATTGTTCAGCCAAAGAGCTATTAGTTGCTGTGAGTTATAACCTTTAGCTCTCCCATATCATTTAATAATGATTAATTGCTTTAACAGAAACATATTAAATACTAAATTAACAGTATTTGCTTTTATATATCTAAGCAGGCAAAAGCTTTGAGATGATAGAAATACAAGTAATAAAGAATAAAAACACAACTTTAGTTCCAGATATTTAAAGAGGACAAATTTTGAAGTCAATATATATATTGGCCGGGTTTCCTTGTAAAGGGTACAGCGAGGCGATTTTTTTTTGTTGTTTTTTGTTGTTGTTTTTTTCCTTTGCTCCTTTCTACTTAGTCTTTGCTTTTGAATCGGATGGCGGGGCTTCTTTACTATAATCTATTTTGAAATTCAGTCACCTGACTACGACTATTTATTATTATTATCATTAACTACTTGAAACCATGTAATTGCATACAAATTATTGCCATTGTATGAGAATACTTGAAACCATATAACTGTACTGCCACGCCGAGTCAAAGTTTGCTTGGATGCACTGGCAAGGAAGTCGTACTCCATACTCTCCAGAGTTCCAGAAGTTTGTTTGTTTGCTCGTTTGTCTGGGTTTATGGCATATCAATCTTTCTATGTTATTTAATGCCAAATTCATTTTTATACAAATAAACAGTTCTATTTCAAACAATTCAGTTTAGCATAAGTACACAATTCAATTGTAAAAGACATTTCTATTTCAAGCTATTTAATTTAGTCAAACAGTTCTAATTCAAACAATTCAGTTTAGTATAAGTATAGTTTGTTTACACTCAGTTAAATGTCAAAACAGTTCTATTTCAATCATTTCAATTTAGTATAACTACACAGTCTAGTTCTATTTGACCCACAGATAGGATTCTATCAGGTGCTACGGCTCCAAGCTTGGGTGAACCTGAGAGCGATGACAATGAAGGCGTACTCCGCATTCCACAAAGCTACAGCGTGACTGGAAACACACAATCAGATTGTCTAGTGTCATATCAGGACACTCATCGGGGAGTCTTACTCCTCTCCAGAGAAGCAGTTGATGGCAAAGCTTCAGAAGTGGGGACTCACCATATGATTAAGTTTAGTGTTACACTCAAGACATTAATACATAAAACTACAATCAAATTTCGATCATATTTAACAACCATCTCTTTCTCTCTCTCCCTCTCCCTCTCTCTCTCTATATATATATAAATATATATATATATATATATATATATATATATATATATATATATATATATATATATATATATGCAACCGAATTGTCGTTCATTATTCATTCCAAAACAACACAGAAATCTGTGAGTGTACAACCAAATTTCAGGTATCCTCTACATCGTTTTCTTTGAGTGAGTCTGAAGCCTCAATTAATGTATTTTTAAAATCAGTATACAATAATCCTCTCTCTCTCTCTCTCTCTCTCTCTCTCTCTCTCTCTCTCTCTCTCTCTCTTGTTGCGATTCTAGATAATTATTATATATTCAAAAACATTATCCAGAAGTCAACGAAATATCTGCTATTTTAATAACTTCCTTTCTATGTGAATCTGAATTCTTCATTAGTACATATTCAAAAACTTCGTAGATAAAGAGATAGATATGAAGAAACTGAGATAGATAGATAGATATAAGAAGGTTGACATAGATAGATAGATAGATAGATAGATAGATAGATAGATAGATAGATAGATTCTGTAAAGAATAAAATGATATATTTATGCTATTTATTTTATTACATTAAAAGGGTTTAAACAATGTGCCAAGTGCGTGAAATCACAAGATAACTATGTGGAATAACATGTACGTTTTAGGAGTCAAGGTCATTCGCTTCTTAGTTGAACCGAGAACTTTTCGGTGCTACTCGTTGATTGATAGATGATAAAAGAAATTGTGAAAATTAAAGTCATAGGTTAAGTGATTTTCTACTTTTTCACACTTTAGATAGATAGATAGACTGAAATAACTGGTTGCCAGATAGATAGATAGATAGATAGATTAAGAGAGAGAAAAAGATAGATAGATAGATAGATAGATAGATAGATAGATAGATAGATAGATAGCGAAAGTATTCTACTCATAAATGGGGAAATAGCAAAAGAACAGCTAATCTTAAACTGAGTTTCTATGTTAAATGATGCATCCCTCAATTATTTGAGAAGTATTACTGAATTTGAAAAAGGGGATTTGAAATATGCAGGTAGCCAGATAGATAGATAGATAGATAGATAAAGTTAGAGAAATAGATAGATAGATAGATCTTTTATTGAAAATTTACCAGATATATTTTTAAATTAGCGCATTTATGCTATACGAAGTGATAAAAATCAATAAAATTAGGCATAAAAATATATTCTCAAGAAATCCCGAACTTTCGTAAATAAACCGTTGAAACGTGACACATCCAATTTTTAATAATCGAAAATCGTAGTCTTTCAGTGAGAAATCTAAATTTATTTGTCATTACCGGACTGCTGGTGACTTTTCTTTATTCGGCTTTTCACCCTCCACACGAAAATGTCCCTATTTTCAGAATCTCTTGTCAATTCATTATGACCCCTATGTAATACTAAAGTCAACAAACATTTTAAGTAAATATTAAAGACCTTAAAGTAGTCTGATCATTCTGCTAAGATAGAATAGAAATTCTATTAAGCTGCGTCAGTACTACTGTATGGTTGCACCACTCGGACTTTAACAAAAGACCTTGTGAAGAAAACTAGATTGGAATTATACAAAGATGCTGCGTGTTGTTTGAATAAATTCTAGGAGCAGCAATCTAGAAATTAGCATTTGTACAGCCACTTAAATCCCATCTCAAAAAGCATACAAGTAAGACGAGCAAGACATGACAGACAGTAATCGAGAACTAGGGATTATTTTTAAATGTTTCATACAGAGAACTGAATTTTTCATAGGAAACCATTCATTACGGTTGACAAATGTCACCCATTTCCCGAGGACATCGCATTTCCAAGAGGAAAAGGAAATGTCGTTACTTTTTCTCTATAGGTGTGATATCCACAAGAACAGATAAATGCAAAATAATTTGGTAATCATTTTTGTTAAACAAGATATCACGAAAAAACTTTTTAAATTCAATGTTAAAACGCAATTAATTATGTGTTAGCAAATTTACTAAACAGCGACTATAAACAAAACAGGCTGTGTGGGTGATTGAAAATCATAATAGCAAGTTTGCTCTCGGCCTCTTTAATTGACGGATTAGTAAAAGACAAAATGTAACTATGAATTTTAATGCTGAAAGAAATAAAGATAACGTCGGATAAATTCTACCAACATAATTATTTTTACTGTTCAATTTTTAAGTTAATTCTCTTTTTAGGTTAATTTCATATGTGACCATGAATGGATTTCCTCTTTGTTTATATTACTTCGGCCTGTTAGAATTCAGCCTGGTAATGTAACTTGTGGGGACATATTTACTCGTTGGCCGTGCTTTATTGTAAGAGAAATCTAACATTCCAACAGCTGATGTTAAGATTACGCTTGTCATATAAAAAAATTTATATTTCTTTTTTTACCGCCAAAATGAATTCCCGTTAGCCATTGAAAACTAACCAGCATTGAGAAGACTAGCAATGTTTCGTGCACCTTTTCTAGTTTTTCCTCGGTAGTTAGGGCTCTTCTTAATAGGGCTGGTCATATACCGAGGTCACCGCCAGAATCGGTCCCCGACATAGGAGGACAACAACTATGTCAGGATAACACTTCTGCTGTTCATGTATGGATATATAGCTCAATGTTTTCCACTGGTTAAGTCTACATACGTCGCCAGACCTCCATAATCATCATCATGTCGTGCCGCTAGCACGGGTATCCCTGACCCTCTCTCGCCACTTCTCCCTATCGTTCATTGCCTCTGGCAGGTCTTCAGGGCTACATTCCGTATATTCACATAGCTTCGGTATGTATGTTCGAGCTGGTCGTCCTGCTTTTTCTCGGCCATATGTGGGGGGTCCATAGGAGTACATCACTTATGAGCTCATCCTTGTTTCTCCAGCAGTGTCCTGCATGTCTGGTTCGTCTAACTTGGATAGTTTTAATAGGACTTTATCGAGAGAAAGGTTGGTTGGTAAATGAAAGGATTGTAGGGAACATTTGTACATTACAGTGTTGGGTCTGTGAAATAGATTTATTCCTTTGTGTGGGGTTAAATGAGTTAGAGTCATTCTGTGATTGGATAACCAATCACGTGAATACTATTTACCAACCCCTCCGCTCGGGAAGGATATGACACAAGGTCAATTTTTAAGCGGAGTTTAACAGGTTTCAATTCAGAGTTTTCCTTCTCCTAGACTAGTTGCCTCACCAAGGCTGAAGAACCTAGTCTGTCCTACTATTTACCCATAGCTGGAGGGAGAATTATTGGATTCATACCTTTCCCAACGGTATTAGTGCTATGTGAAATACAATCAGTCTCGTCCAGGATTTGAACTCGTGTCACCGTGTCCATTTCCTACGACGATAACCATTGCACCACGGCAAGGAAGGAATTTATATTGTTAGGCATTGTTTTGTTCTTTAATAAAGTGTTAGAATTGAACTAAGTTTTAATTCGATTATTTGTCGCTATTAATTTTAGAAATAAATACAATACTAACTCCAATAATGGTATTATTGTGGCAAACGCTTGTACAACACGAATACTACTATGTACGTCTTTATGATTATTATCAAGTTACAAGATAATCAGTAAGTATGTCCACTGCAGGTGTTATGCTTGTGTTTTCATTCTCATTGTCAAGTTATCCAAATATATGAAGCAAAACTGTGATAGAATATTTGCACGTACTAGATGGTTGTTAAGCAAAAGGCTTTCTCTGCCCTTTGACATGTCCTGCTTTTCATTATGCTGGGTATCTAACCACCCTTCTCACCAGACAAAACCAGTTGAAAAGACCGGTTTAGGTGACAATAACACAACTATGAAATACAGTAAGCGTGTATATACATATTTATGTAAATACACATACATACTCCATGTTTATATTGCCCAGTCGGCTCGGCCTGTAGAATACACCGACTGCTTATCTGCAGAGGGACAAGACCCCCCATGTGTGCCCCGGATATGACACTAAACAATCTGATGGCAGTGTCCCAGTAATGCAGGAGCTTTGGGAGATGCGGATTGCCCAGTTTTTCCATCGCTCCCAGGTCTACTCTGGCTCGAAGTGAGAGCACCTGATAGGGTCCTATCTATTGGTGAAATAGAATTAAACTGTGTACTTATGCTAAACTGAGTTATTTGAAATAGAACTGTTTGTATGTATAAAAATGGATTTGGCATTAATAACCTACAATGGTTGATGTGTCAACAAACCAAACCAAAACCCCGAATATATATATATATATATATATATATATATATATATATATATATATATATCCCACAGCTTTTGGTAAATTAGTTGGGTAGATTGGGCTCTCTAGCTTTGGTCGGCAAGAGTATCTATGGCACATTTGTGCCCTATCCTTCTTTTATCAACTAATCCAAAAAAATGGGAGTGGTTCTACACAAACCTTCACCTTTCAATCAGCCGTGAAAGAAGTCAAACAGTTGATATCTTTAATCGAACTGTTGCGCCTTCATACGTCAAGTTTGACAGGAGAGTCTATCCATATATATATATATATATATATATGTCTCCTAGTAGTATAACATTTCCACCAAACAGTGTAGGGCTTTAACAAAGACTGCAAAAATATGGTCAACCACCACATCATTTCAAGAAACTCAGATAGATGGATATTACATCTGTTTGCATAGTGTTCCAAAATGCATAATCTTATTGCCAGAATTACTGATATAAGAGCGTCTAGCTTAATAAATTTAGTCAAAAATCCTAATATTTTCTAATGTCGAAATTGAAATAAGAAAACCAATAAAAGTACACGATGATATTTATCCCCACATATGTGATAAAAACCAAACCGGCTCATTGGCCTAGTAGGTATAGTGTTCGCCAATGATATGGAAGTTCTGGGTTCAATCCCAGGTCGCGTCATACCAAAGACTTTATAAATGGTACTTGATACCTCTTTGCTTAACACTCAGCAATATAAGGTACGTATCAAGGGTAAAGTGGAGCAATCCAGGGAAACGAGTAGCGCCCTCCCCTACGCCTTGGTGTAGTAGCTATTGAAAAGGGAGCCTTCTGGTTGCCCTCGACTACGGTCGCCAACAACAACAATATTTACCATATGTTCTCCAGATGTTTTCTGCTTTTCTTTCTCCCTCTCTCTTTCTGTATATATAAATATATATATAAATATATATATATATATATATATATATATATATATATATATATATATATATGTGCGTGCGTGCATGCGTGTATGTGTGTGTGTTGTATCGTCGAGGTGAATGATACACAAAGAAGAATGAGTGCTTAATACATTTATTCAGCACCAATATCCGGTCCAAACGAATACATACAAGAAACACAGTACAATAAGTTACAAACAATTAACAAGACAACTTACAAGAAATAGAGGAGGGTCTAAATGATGTATCGTCAAACCAAGTAAAATCAGTCTGAATATTAATCAGCTTTAGTCAACTGTTGAAGTCCTTAATCATAGACCGTTTATGGTTATAAGCCAGACCATTTAGTCGAGTGCTGAAGGGGTGCTAGTCACTCTACAACAATATATATATATATATATATATATATATATATATATATATATATATATATATATATATATATATATATTGTTGTAAAGTAGCTAGCACC
>OY757914.1:16117449-16199949 GCA_963585895.1 Sepioteuthis lessoniana
GCCAGTTCAGCGGAAACGGGAAGTTAACGGAAATTAAAAGACGAGAACAAGATGAAAGGAAAAATCAGACACGTAGTCACCGAAAAATACCACTCATTTTATTCAAACTTACCTCTGAACCGGTCTCAATTACAAGAAGATATGAGGTGGTATTTTCAAGTCGATCAATTTAAGATCTCTTCCTTGACAAATCCAAATGCCAAAAGGAGTGGTAAGTGTTTTTTTCAGCCACGAAATTTTAGTCATTATTTGCTGCTGTCTTGTAAATAACTGGCTCTCTTCGAAAATCACCGTTTTTCGTGTATGACCGTCTCTCGCACCTACCCTAAGAGTCCTCATGATTGACCTTTTATTGGTTTGAATTTAGTTTTCCTTCTCCTAGACCGGTTACCTAACCAAGGCTAAAGAGCCCAGTCTGCTTTCTTTTTTATTTATAGCTAAGTGGAGAACAGAGGGATTCACGCTTGTTAAGTAATGCAAACAATTTGTTTGCACACAAATAAATTGCTTCAAGTATTGGTATTTAACATTAGTAATTCAACTAATCAAGTATTCTTAGCGTAATATGAATTATTCGCACACTGTTGTAAGATTTCAGGAGGTGCCCGTGGTGTAATGGTTATCGTCGTAGGAAATGGACACGGTGACACGAGTTCAAATCCTGGACCTGACTGGTTGCATTTCCCATAGCACTAATACCCTTGGGAAAGGTATGAATCCAATTATTCTCCTCCAGCTATGGATAAATAGTAGGGCAGACTATGTTCTTCAGCCTTGGTGAGGCAACTAGTCTAGGAGAAGGAAAACTCTGAATTCAAACCTGTTAAACTCCGCTTAAAAGTTGACCTTGTGTCATATCCTGCCCGAGCGGAGGAGTTGGTAAATATGGTTGTAAGATTTCAAATAATAATCCTTACTCACCTTTTCGATAACAGTTTCTTCCGAAATATCCTGGTGCACATTTACATTTATAAGAAAACAATCCTCTTGGAATACAAGTTCCTCCATTTTTACATGGTTTCTTTAGACAACCTCTAGCTAAAAAAAAAAGCAAACGGAAACTAATTATCAACGAGTATTTAAAGAAAAATAACTTGTAAAATTTATTCAATATTTTATGCAACAGTATTCAGTCAAACAATTTTATTTTATCAATATTGTATTTTCGTATAGAAACGTTTATACTTTAGGTGTTAACGTTACCTTCGTGACGTCGTCAACGCATATTCTAAACGATAGAGAAAAAGGCAGAGACAGAGATTTGAACTCGAGTCACTGATTCCATTTCCCAACGGTAATAACGATTAGGTTAAGTGCAAGACATATGAAATAGACTTCTTCCCCATATATTTCGGGGTTGTTGTTTCCCGGAATTCTTCATCTCAGACATATCAAACCAGATCTAATCTTTGATAAATTCTCTCGAATTTTTAAGGTCGCTAGTTATGATTTTCGAACTGTATTGTGTCGAAAAGCTTCGAAAATAATCGGTCGCCGTTCTTCCCTTGTTCAATTGAGGCCAAAACGGAAATGTGTGTCAAGAGAAGACTTGAAATATGCCCAAAATAGTCACACCCAACTCATAAGTATAGGTTCGTCTTGAAAGAAAGAAAGAAAGAAAGAAAGGCGAAAATGCAAATGCGTATGTCGCTCGAGGCTAAGTTTAAGCAAAGGCGAGGGCCGATGTTGTCCGAATTTAACACAACTTCTAAATAAACGATGTTCATGGCGACTCTGCAATTCTTGGCAAAAGGTCAGAAGTCATGAAATAAATTCCGACTGGCATTTTGACCGTTTTCACAACACAAAGTTCTCTAAGCTTAGGGTCCGCCTCTGTGCGTGAAAGGTTAACGACAATGAAATGTCAATCGAAAGGTTAATATTCTTATTTGATAAGAATTGTGCTCATCCGGTTAAATCTTATCAGGTGGATAGAAAATAAGTTGTGTGTATTTTTTTTAATAATCTGGAAATAGACACAAATGAAAGGAATCTTGTTTGCAATGATATTGAGGGAAATTGATCATATTTGTTTACCTGTTCAGTTTTTTTACCTACTCTTCTTTGGAGGTGTCGTGGTATATATCTGTGTATCTATCTATTGGTGCATCAATCTATCTATCTATGAGAGTTATATATCCATGCATATTTACTCTACATCTATCTATCTATCTATCTATCTCCGCTTACTCATATCTATCTACAAACGTACATTATGGAAACGCCTACTTATTTTCAGCACTATAACACACATGCATACGCACACGAATATATATATATATATATATATATATATATATATACTCTTTGATAGATAGATAGATAGATAGATAGATAATGAACAGACATAGATAGATAGATAGATAGATAGATAGATAGATAGATAGATAGATAGATATGTATGTATTTATTTATGAATTGAAACGGTATTGACCGTAAGACATTCTTTAGAATCATAAACTTAAAAGTGCATTATCTTATATCACGCTATTAACCTAACATCTTAGATTATATATATATATATATATATATATATATGTGTGTGTGTGTGTGTGTGTGTGTGTGTGTGTGTGTGTGTGTGTGTGTGTGTGTGTGTGTGTGCTGTACATCTATCTATCTAAGTCTAATAATTCTGCTCGTTTCCTTGTAGGGAAACAAAGTTATTAAAAACTGAATTAAACGTTCTTTGTTCGTTACATTAAAAAAAAATTCTTCCCAAGTATGTATGTATGTATGCATGTATCTATCTATCTATCTATCTATCTCTATGTATCTATATATTTATCTCTCTGTCTATATATCTATCTGACAGGTCACAGTAAGCCCTACTGGTACAATGTAACTTTGTTACGTAGTCGAGTTTGTTTGGTAAAGAGTATGGCTAGACACCCAGCCAACTTGACCAATGAGAAACATGCACTAATATAAGAGCTACAGGAGTGGTATCGTAATATCGTTGTTGGGTCCTCTCGTGAACGGTTGAGACTCTTGTATTTGAGCAGCCCTACTTAAGAAAGGACTGTTCACCTAGAGAAAAGATTGATGTTAGTACGGGTTCTGAGATTATTAGGGATGGCAGTGATCCGTAAAAGATTATGCAGTTGTTATGTATACATGTGTGGGTATATATATGCGTGGGTATATAAATATATATACACACATATATACATGTGTGTGTGCGTGTGTAAATGAGAGTGTTTATATATATTTATTTCAATTGTCTTTCGTTTAAGCCCGTTGAATGAATATTTTGTCTCTTAAGGGTTCCGAAATCAACAGCTTTTTGCTTTAAAATGATAGATAAATAGGGACAGATAGATAGATAGATAGATAGATAGATAGATAACATTTTAAAGCAAAATCCGTTGATATATACATATATGGAGAGAGAAAGAGAGAGAGAGAAAAAGAGAGAACGAGAGAAAGAGAGAGAGAGAGAGAGAGAGAGAGAGAGAGTGTGTGTGTGTGTGTGTGTGTGTGTGTGTGTGTGTGTGTGTGTGTGTGTGTGTGTGTGTGTGTGTGTGTGTGTTTTGGCTGCAAATTATTGTGTCGACAAGTTTGCTTAAAGATTACCTAACTTTTCTTTTTAATGTCCATATTGTTTTTTGCAAGGTTTCTTGTTAGATTCATTGTAAAAGTTAGTACAGAAAAATAATTATACTGTTAATTTATATTAGAGGAATCAAATACAGAAAAATAATAGATTAGATGAATAAGCAATAATCGACATTATATACAAACACATTAAACCCACCTGAAACAAACTGAACTCAACATCCACTACACCAAATTTAAAATATCAAAATCTCATCGTCAAAAAAGAAAATACAAACCCCTCTATATCCTCTCTAAACTGAATAAATGTATTTTACAAATTCTCAAGTTTATTCCTGACATAACCTGCATTAGCCATACGACCATCATCCACTCTATTCGTCTTACATAATACCTTTCTGTCACCAGTGTCATCAAATAACTTCTAACAAGATCATCTCCTAATAATAAAGAACAAAAATATAGCTTTCTGTATGTATTTTTGTGTGTCTGTAAACATAATATTTAAGAAAGAAAGAAAGAAAGAAAGAAAGAAAGAAAGGTGAGATCTCTGCCGTTTTTTGTTGTAATCTTTAAAAAAATCTAATGAAGAAAGAAAGAAAGAAAGAAAGAAAGAATCATGTGATTTGTTGCTGGCCACATCGAAAGAGAAAAGAAAAGAAAGCACACAAGTTGTCAAGTCAGCAGTCGTAACAGCAGGCTGACTGGAGAAAGAAAGAGAGGAGAAATCTCAGCCGTTTTTGTTGTAATCTTCGAAAAAAGAAATATTTTAAGTAAAAAGTAAATAAATAAATAAAGAAAGACAGGATAAAGGGCCGATACATGCGTAAAGAAAAAGGGACCTCTCGACCAAAGGAGGAGCTCATTCATTTTCAGGCAGTGACCGAAGTGACAATACATTGCTAACTAGTGGAAGACACCACGCGTTCTTCTTTGGACGATGCGTTGGCTAGTCCTTTCACTAGTAGCAGCCCTCTCGGTTAACGGTATCCCGAAATATAAAAGGCTACGAAATGGACCTATCGTACTACGAAATAAAACACTGGCCTTGGACAAACACCACAAAGGCGACTTACATAATTGTTAAAGCTTTAAAATACCAAATGAGGGCACATAAGAAACGATTAACGTATTTTAAACACCTTGACTAGGAGATTCAACTATTTCATTTGTATTCAAGGAAAATTCCCTCACCCATTGAATGGTTGTTGAACCCAGGAAATAAAGGGAAAAAAACGTCTTCGTCTCCTATCTGTTGCTGTCTTCTTTCGTATAATTCTTTTTGGGCCTTTCTTGTTCAAGGAGTTACATCAACAAGACAACGTGAGATGAAAATAGTATAACCCCAGAATGGAGTCAGATATCAAACGGCAACACAGCTTGCCCTAACCTCTGCCTGACCCCATAAACTCACCAAGTGAGCTTGTAAGAACAATAAACTTCTTATATATATATATATATATATATATATATATACGAGGTGTATACGATAAGTTTCCAGACTTTTTTCACATGGGCATTTAAAATTGTCGTAGATTCTTGAAAATTCAGTATCTTATTGCTATACATCTTATAAGACGACTGACCAATTTTTATAATTTCAGGTTCAAAGGAACAGCTACAGCAAAAATTGGAAAACACCCTACTAAAGCCAGATTATCACTGCTGGTGAATTTCAAAAATGCAATCTGACACTTTAGAAGAACGATATGTAATAAAATTCTTTTTTAAACTTGGGAAAAATGCCACAGAATGCCACATATGGAATGCTTCAGACTGCTTTTCCACCATCTTGCATGAATTGAGCATCAGTTTTTGAGTGACATCAGAGATTCAAGGAAGGCAGGAGGTCTATGAGGAATGATGAGAGGTGTGGGAGGAGTGAGGAAGTCAATACACCAGAGTTGATTGGCCAAAGGGTAAGTATTAGGGTTACTATGTTGAGGTTTTACGGGAGTTCAGGAAGAGATTCCTTGGGAAGAAGCCAGCACTCTTCAAATCGGGTCAATGGCATTTCCACTAGGACAATACACCAGTCCACAACTCTATCCTTGTCACAGACTATTTGACCAAGATGGGCATCAAACACAGTTCCTCAGCCTCCCTATAGTCCAAACTTTGATCACTGTGACTTTTGGTTATTCCCTAAACTCAGAAGCTGTCGTTATGAGACAATTGAGGAGATGAAAGAGGCTTTGACGAAGGTCATTGACACGCTCACACAAGAGGACTTCCATGGGGTCTTCCAGAAGTTGTTAGAACGGTACAACAAGTGCGTTGCTGAAGATTACTTGGAAGGGGACTCGAGTTTCATGAGTATACTATCAATAAAAGTGCTAATACGAAAGAAAGTCAGGAAACTTATCGTATGCACCTCGTATATATTGTATGCATGGTGTAACATTTGTCGACATAAGGAAATATGTTCGATAAGACAAGTTCAGAACCTGGATAAGACTGAGTATAGTATCACACTAATAACCTTTGGAACAGTCCATTTCTTCTTTCCTGCGGCCATGTGTAATATAGTAAGGCAAACTGGGTTCTCTAGCCTTGAAAAAGCGACTGGTCTAAAAAAAAATTCAAAAGCAGACGTGTGTTATTTGAGAAAATCGGTGGCATGATGAATGCAAGGTATGTTTGTAGAATTCAAATTTCATGATAATCATCTAAGATCTGACGATCGAAATTCAAACAAATATTATATTAATCTTTATTTTTGTTGATTGAGAACATCTGGTGAACATCAGCTAAAGATTATATGTTATAAACTCCTTTCCAAAAAGATGTCAACTCCAGATGTCAACTCCAGATATATGGTATCATGCTGCCTAACATTCTTCTTTGTTTATCAGCTCATTCAAAAAGTGTGGGAGGTCCGACACAAGCCTTCATCTCCATAAATTGACTGGGCCGTCAATGGCAGATTCGAGGCCGAAAGGCCCCCAACTTTGGCTGGACCACCTTTGGGTGGGCGAACTGCAACTTTGACACCTTTGTCCCCTATGTATAGCACTAGACGTCGTTTAAGCAATAACCCGACATCCGTGTCTGGACCCAGATTCGGGTCCAAGGAACAGCTTGGCTCATTAGGCCAACATTGCACGAAGTGGGTCAATGAGCAGCATAAATCAGCAGGGTTCGAGCCTCGACTTCCCCTCCCCTAAATACCCGCTATAATCTGCCTTCGGGTCTTTGACCTTGTGTCAAGTCCTGTCTGGTGGGAGGATGTGACAAATAACTTCATCACCATAAATAACTCATATGTGTTTGTAAGCTCAATGATTCACGTCTTTAACTTTTAACTGAACTGAGTAACCCTTATCAGTCGAGATCGGCGAAAGCGTCATCACCATAAGTACAAGTTTGAAGAAAAAAAGATGTGGATATTCATGAGTAGCAACCTTCAACTGTATGTATGTATGGTGTATGATAGGTTTTCGCTTTTATTATGATAAATTTTTGGCCTTGAAAAGCGAACAATTTCTTTATTATTGCTGCAGTCATTGGTTTGAAACAGAATACTTTAGTCATGATGTTAGGAATATCCTTTTAAATATTTTTTTTGTTGCGGTTTATCTACCATTCTTTCCGGGATACGGAGAAATCTAATGTTTGCAATCAATGGAAAAATACGAAAAAAACATGGAAATTCATTGGATTGATACAATTGGTATAAAAAATTCGCCTAATTCTGTATTCATATCTGGGGAGGAACTGGCATTTCTTGAATTTAGTCAGCATTCTTGGATTCTCAGTTTAAGAAAATTACTTAAATAGCCTTATTCGATCAAATCCATTTTTATTGCGGGATTTCCATTATAGTATAAGTTTTGTAATGAATGCTTCGGCCGCTCATTCTCTGATCTTCGGATGGCTGTTTTCATTCTAAGTTAGACAAACTGTTAGACATCGACAAAATCTGGCAAACATCATGCTTTAAAACATTTCGACTCTAGATGTCAACTCCAGATATCAACTCCAGATGTTGGCCAGATATTACAGATGTCAACAGAAATCAAAAATATACGCTATTGGCCAACATCTGGAGTTGACATCTGGAGTTGACATCTGGAATATCTGGCCGACATCTGGACATCTATACTATATTGGACAATATATTGTCAACTTCTGGAGTTGATATACTATATTGTCAACTCCAGATGTCAACTCCAGATGTCCAGATGTCAACTCCAGATGTCTACTCCAGATGTTGGCCAATAGCGTATATTTTTGATTTGACAGATCAAATAACCAAACATTTGACAGATCAAATAACCAAAAATTGGCCAGATAACCAAAAATTGGTGGCAAGATGTTTGCTTTGACAAAATAAGAAATATTGGAAGATCTAGCCGACCATTCTAAATAATGTTCGAACATTCGAACCAAGTCTAATAAATTATATCAATGATCTATTAGAAGGTATAATTTATTAGAATTGGACGGCCAGATGTTTGGTATCATATTCGAAATCTGAGGAGGGTTGAAGCGAATTTGTGTTTTAAATACCTTCAAATACACCTTCCTGGTGTCAAACGTTATTACCTGGCATCAAATATACCTTTAAATATATTGGCAAGATTGCCAAAAATTACATGCAAAACGTTGAATGTATTTGAAGGTTCCAAATGTCTAATGAGTTGAGTGTTCGTCAATGGTGGGGGAGACCAGGGTTCAATCCCAGGTCGAGTCATAAAAAAGACTCAAAAATGATACTTGATATCGGCTTGCATTATAATGTAAGGATCAAGGGCAAAGTGGAGCAATCTAGGGAATGGAGTAAGCGCCCTTCCCTACACCTCAGTTTAATAGCTACAGAAAAGGGACCCTTCGGGTTGCCCTCAACTATGGTCGCCAGCTTATTTCAGATGCCCTCCATATATGAGGTTTATTAAATAAGTTTCCAGACTTTTTTCGTATGGGCACTTTTATTGATAGTATACACATGAAACACTAGTCCCCTTTGAAATATTCTCCTCTGGGTGCAATGCACTTGTTGTACCGTTCCAACAACTTCTGGAAGGCCCCATCAAAGTCCTCTTGAGTGAGCGTGTCAATGACCTTCGTCACAGCCTCTTTCATCTCCTCAATTGTCTCATAATGAGAGCCTCTGAGCTTAGGGAATAGCCAAAAGTCACAGGGAGCAAGGTCTGAGAGGGTGAGGAATTGTGTTGATGCCCATCTTGGTCAAATAGTCTGTGACAAGGATAGAGTTGTCGACTGGTGCTTTGTCCTGGTGGAAATGCCACTGACCCGATTTGAAGAGTTCTGGCCTCTTCCGACGCAATCTCTTCCTGAACTCCCGTAAAACCTCAACATAGTAACCCTAACCCTAACCCCTTGGCCAATCAACTCTGCTGTATTGAATTCCTTACTCCTCTCACACCTCTCATCATCCCTCACAGATTCCCTGCCTTTCTTGAATCTCTTATGTCACTCAAAAACTGATGCTCGATTCATGCAAGATGGTCGAAAAGCAGTCTGAAGCATTCCATACGTGGCATTCTGTGGCATTTATTCCAAGTTTAAAACAGAATTTTATTGCATATCGTTCTTCTAAAGTTTCCTCACGTCCAGATTGCATTTTTGAAATTCACCAGCAGTGACAATCAGGCTTTAGTAAGGTGTATTCCAATCCATTCTGTAGCTGTTCATTTGAAGATGAAATCATAAAAATTGTTCATACGATGTATAGCAAGAAGATACTGTTCATAAGATGTATAGCAATAAGATATTGAATTTTCAAGAGTCTACGACAATTTTAAATGCCTGTACAAAAAAGTCTGGAAACTTATTGAATGCCCCATGTATGTATCACATATATTCATCTTTCATTCATGTATTCCAGATGTAATCCTGTATATATTCCAGATGTATTCCAGATTCAGTCCAGATGTTAGACAAGTTCAGTCTAGATGTAAGACTTGTATGGTGTATTCCATACGTTTTCCAGATGTAGTCCAGATGTCATCATATATGATGCATTCTTACCAGATGATTACACCATACATGATTATCTGATGATCATCTGGTAAACACCGATGTCCGCAAGATATTAGTATGTTTTTAGAATTCTCAGTACCAGATAATCATCGGGATCTGACGATCCAACAAATATTTTATGTTTATTATCCAACAAATAATTTATTCCCACACATACTTTATGTTCACTATTTCTATCATTTTCATGAATATTTTTCATCTGGGGAACATCTGACAAATTTCTAAGTATATTATATTTCGTCCTTTTAATGTCATTTTTCTTTACACTGAAGTCTAGCCAGGGATTAGACTCAAAACACCCAAATAGATCCCAATAATAAGATTCTATCATCTCGGCCTTTTTCACGTAGGACAGCCTGGAGATCATTTTAAAAGCCTTAAACCTAATGCCATTTTTTCTGCCTCTTTATTCGAAACATTGTATATATAAATAGCTAATATGGAAATTTACTAAGCTTTTTGCTTAGATGTGGCACAAGGCCATATGAAAGGGGCACCCAATGAGACTCGAACTCACTCGTGTAGGTTTGCTAGCCGAGCTTGCTGCTAATATGATTGCAACAGTAAATAGTGTAAATAGTATGTGGTTTGGTTTCTTTGTTTAATGGCATATCAAACTTAGTGGTTTATTCCTTGTAAAAGGCCACCCTCGCAAAAGAACAGTAGGGTTACAATTTAACCCATGACTGGGGGATAACAGAGTTCATACCAAAAGTGAACGCAGCAGTACCACTAGAGTTCAAACTAACTTACTACGATGTCACAGTCTTGCACGATATCCACGGGACTCCTCTTGCTTTGGTTTGGCTTCTTTTTAACGGCATTTTAACCTTTACGGGTTATTTAATGCCAAATCTATCTATAGAAGAACCGTAGTGGTACACATAAGGATAAGGAAGTTCCTAACTTTCCCAAGGGAAAAATGACTTAGCATCGAACTTAATGACCGCTTTTGGCTGCCTTTAAGTTCCTGCCATTTGTGTGCGAAACTACTTCGCTGACAATATTTATTCACCGTAATAGAAAAACAAAAAAGGGAAGTGTTTTGGAACAATATTCACCAGATCTTTCTGTTTCTAATTGGAAATATTGTCTTCTCGTGTTGTCTTGTTATGTTAAAAATGATGGGAAACATTCATCGTATTTGGAAAGTTTTAAACTAGAGAAACGTGACAGGAAAAAAACAGTTTTCGAAAACTGACTCTTTTAACGCTCCTGACGACATGAAGTGTTTCACAAGGGAAAGAGGTGATTTAAAAGATTCCATTCTGCGTTAAATCTGCTGTCGTCAACGACGACTCCAAAAACAGGAATGTCACGAAGCTGTAGGACATATGAGTATCAAATAACTTTAAGAACTGAAGAGAGAAGAAAATATTTTAAACAACGGAAGAAACAAGAAATAATCACCAAATAATAATATAATACCGTCAGCAATTAGAACTGCGATAATATAAGATTCGTCTTATTCTATCGCAGTTCTCATCATTGTTGACGGTTTTATCCATGTAAAGATCAATATTTCTACCGAAGATTAGTGTAGTATCTGTGCACTCTGCAAAGATCCAAATTTCGCTTTCAGGTGAACTAACTTTTAATGACTTTCTTTGCGGGAAAACGTTGGGACATCAAATTCTCGAACGGAGATGGCCATTTCTAATGTCTTGATGTACTTGATACTTATATATACTTCATAGTCATATACTCCTCACGTTCTGGTCTAGGGTAGCAATATTTTGGTCCTAACCCTTGCACACAGATTCTAGGAAAATGTTTTGGTCCATGTAAGAATAATAGCGTCAGAAATATTCAGGGGGATTGAAAAGTAACTACAAATTACGTGGTGCCTTCAATAAGTTTCCAGACTTATTATATATATATATATATATATATATATATATATATATATATATATATATATACGAAGTGTATACGATAAGTTTCCAGACTTTTTTCAGATGGGCATTTAAAATTGTCGTAGACTCTTCAAAATTCAGTATCTTATTGCTATCCATCTTATACGATGACTGATCAATTTTTATGATTTAAGCTTCAAATGAACAGCTACAGCAGGAATTGGAATACACCCTACTAAAGCCTGATTGTCACTGCTGGTGAATTTTTAAAATGCTATCTGGACTTGGGGAAAAACGATATGCAATAAAATTGTGTTTTAAACTTGGAAAAATGCCACAGAATGCCACGTATGGAATGCTTCAGACTGCTTTTCGACCATCTTGCATGAATCGAGCATCAGTTTTTGAGTGGCATAAGAGATTCAAGGAAGGTAGGGAATCTGAGGGATGGTGAGAGGTGTGGGAGCAGTAAGGAAGTCAATACACCAGAGTTGATTGGCCAAACGGTTAGGGTTAGGGTTACTATGTTGAGGTTTTAAGGTAGGTCAGGAAGAGATTCCGTCGGAAAAGGCCAGAACTCTTCAAATCGGGTCAGTGGCATTTCCAGCAGGACAATTCACCAGTCCACAACTCCATCCTTGTATACACCAATTACATGTGGTATATATTTATCAAATTTGGTATATATCAATTACATGTGGTATGTATTAGTTAAATTTATACTATGTTAGGGGAAATAATTTAAACTTCAGATTCAGCTGAAACATATTAAAAATCAGGTTTGTTTTGGTGTGGCTGTCATTTACAGCATATCAAACCTTGTGTGTTACTTTATACGAATCTTGTTTTATATATATATTCGCTAACAAATTATATATATATATATATATATATATATATTAAATTACCATGACTAGAAAATCCGACACCCACCGACACACGGAACACTGAGCAGCTTTTTCGACCTTATTGGGTCTCATCATTGAGAGTACACACATGAAACTCAAGTCCCCTTCGGAATATTCTCCTCCGGGTGCAATGCACTTGTTGTACCGTTCCAACAACTTCTGGAAGGTCCCATCGAAGTCCTCTTGTGTGAGCGTTTCAATGACTTTCGTCACAGCCTCTTTCATGTCATCAATTGTCTCATAATGACATTTACTGAGCTTTGGTGATAACTAAAAGTCGTAGGAAGCAAGGTCTGGACTATAGGGAGGGTGAGCAACTGTCTCGATGCCCATTTTGGTCAAATAGTCTGTGACAAGGATGGAGTTGTAGACTGGTGTATTGTCCTGGGGGAAATGTCACTGAACCGAATTGAAGGGTGCTGGCCTCTTCCGACGCAATCTCTTCCAATCTCCTAAAACCTCAACATAGTAACCCTAACCCTAACCCTTTGGCCAATTAACTCTGCTGTATTGACTTCCTTACTCCTCTCACACCTCTCATCATTCCTCACAGACTGCCTGCCTTCCTTGAATCTCTTATGCCACTCATAACGACAGCCCCTGAGCTTAGGGAATAAGCAAAAGCCACAGGGAGCAAGGAGTGGACTATAGAGAGGGTGAGGAACTGTCTTGATGCCCATCTTGGTCAAATAGTCTGTGACAAGGATGCCAAATCAACTAGTCATGATTTAGCATCGCTTATGTGTCGCATGAACCTGTGGCCCATTGGTAGAAGTTCGGTTTCTGCATTCTGGGTTTGCTGGTTCGATATCTAGTGGTGGAGATCATGGTATGCACTGATGATGAGACCCAATAAGGTCGAAACAGTTGTTCCGTATGTCGCATGTGGGTGTTTATTGGATTTTCTAGTGATAATAATTTAATTAATATAATATTAATTCCTCTAATAATATATAATCTGTTTGCAAATATTTTGTTGGTAATATCATTTTTAAACAAGCCAGAGCACATTTGTTTGCACACAGTTAAGTGGTTTCAATGATGTTTATCCACTATTTATTATTCTATTTAATATTATTCAGTTGTTTGCACACAAACTGTTTCAAGTATTGCTTTCTAAAAGTCTGTTAATATTAATAATTAATTTACACACAGTTGAATGGTTTCAAATATTGTTATCTAGCTGTAATGATTCTACCTAATTTCAATAATTTGCTGGCACACAGTTAAATGGTTTTAAGTAAATGATTAAATAGTTTTATTTGAATCATAAACAGGACCCAAACAGGTGATACCATTCCGGGACTGAGTAGACCAGAAAGTAATGAAGTAGTATTCTACATTTCCCGAAGCTCCTGAACAGGAGCATCACTATCAGATTGTTTAGTGTCATGCCCAGGACACTGGTTGGAGGTTGGGTGTTACCCTGGTACAAAGGTGCAGTCGGCGTATTCTACAACCCCAGCTGATAGGGTTTATCAAAACTCTATTGAATGAAGCCTCTATTGAGCGAAAATATTAGATGTCAATGCCGGCTTCAAACATGAAAGGGTTTCCCTTCTTGGAATCTTTCTCTCACCCGAAATCGTTTATTCAACCAAACTGACTGGTTAGTTTGGTTTGGTTGATATGTTTAATGGCATGTCAACCTTCATTGGTTATCTTATGCCAAAACCATCCTTCCAGAAACGTAGTGGTACCATTTAACCCATAGCTGGGAGAATAGGGTGGCTCATACTTTTCCCAAGGGTATTTGTCCGAAAGTGATTGGAATAGCGTGACTGGAGGTCGAACTCCTTTACCACGATTCTCCAGTCCAAGGCTTTAATCATTGCACCACGATGACACCCACCGGCTGGTCGGTTGGTTGTTGATAGGTGGTTGATAAGTTGGTTGATTGCTTGCTTGATTGGTTCCCGGCCAACTAGTAAATACGGCATATTACATTAACAGTCTGCTTTATAACAGGCCGAAATAATGTCAACAAAAAAAATAATCCATTCGTGGCCACATTTTGTTATGGTCCTAGAAGGGGTCACAAAGAGAACAGAACACCACGGTTATTGTATAAGTATAACAGAACAAATGATGGTTACAAGAACATAGGATGGTACATAGGATGGTACAAAGAATGGTTACAAGAACATAGGATGGTACATAGGATGGTACAAAGGATGGTTACAAGAACATAGGATGGTACATAGGATGGTACAAAGGATGGTTACAAGAACATAGGATGGTACATAGGATGGTTACAAGAACAAAGGATGGTTACAAGAACATAGGATGGTAAGCTAGTTCGCATAACCATGTGGAGGCGAGTTTAGCTTCTGGATCTAGACTGACTTCGTATTGCTGCGTCTTCCGGTATTATGGAGAGTGGTTGAGCCAATTAGCTGGTAATTCCGCCACAACACACATGAAATTAATCTAAAAAGAAAATGTCTAAATTGAACAGGAAAATAATATTATCATGTTGGTAGAATTTATCAGATGTTATTTTTATCCCTTTCAACATTAATATACTTATTTATATTTTACAAATGTACGAATTATAAACGGCTGTGAGTTACTTTGCTTTGATGATTATCAATTGCCTACATGTTTTTAAATGTTCTAAGCCTCTCATCTTTAAAAAAAAGTGATGCATTTACTGTTTTGTATCTGTTCAAGCTTGGTCATTATGCCTCGTAAATGTTGATCCATCACTTCTGGTTATGTTAATATTCGCAACTATTTAGCTGTGAATGTTAACAGAGCATGAAGTCATGGATCAACTTCTGATCGGACAGTATGGCGCTGGTTTCAAACGTTCTATAGTGGAAATCCGATGATTAAGAGGGTAGAGGACGACTAGCCACAATTTACGACCAATATCAGAAATCACTTCTTGAAAAAAACTCACATCAGCGATGTAACTCAGAGCCTTTTATAATTCGTACATTTGTGGCGGTGGTATAATGGTTATCGTCGTAGGAAATGGACACGGTGACATGAGTTCAAATCCTCGACGAGACTGATTGCATTTCACATAACACTAATACCCTTGAGAAAGGTATGAATCCAAATATTTTCCCACCAGCTATGGGTAAATAGTAGGGCACACTGGGTTCTTCTGCCTTGGTGAGGCAACTAGTCTAGGAGAAGGAAAACTCTGAATTCAAACCTGTTAAACTCCGCTTAAAAATTGACCTTGTGTCATATCCTGCTCGAGCGGAGGGGTAGGTAAATATAAATAATTCGTACATTTGTAAAAGACAGGAATGTGAGTTTTATTCAAGAAGTGTTTTCAGATGCTGGTTGTAAATTTTGGATAGTCGTCCTCTACCCTCTTAATCTTCGGATTAAAGTGTTAGAGAAATGTCCCAGGTAAAGGGTGTCAGCAGTTCAACAATATCGGATCATCTCAAGAAGATTAACTTGGTGAAGAATTTCGATAAATCAGTTCTCAACGTGCTCGAAGTTTGGAAGAGAGTTCTGCAAAACTCGAATGGTCCATTTCTTGATCGGATTGTGAATTTTGAGGAAAAATGAATCCTTTATGACAATCATAAACGATCGACTAAATGGCTTGATCATGTCAAAGCATCCAAGCACTTTCCGCAACAATTAATTACACGAACAGAACATTATGATGACTAGTGGTCTACCATTGATGTTGTTCATTACATCTTTCTTGGATCTATCAAGAGCATCATTGCGGAAGTTTACTGCCTGCAACTGGATGAAATGCATGTTCATTTTAACAAAGTGTGACAGCGACAGGTTAATCAAAGAAGGCCAGTTTTGCTTCCTGATAATGCCCGATCGCATGTTACTTGAATGACACTATAGAAATTCACTGACGTCCGATATGAGACTTTGCTTCATCCACTATATTTTCCTGACGACCATTTTTCCAGCATCTGGACATTTTTTGCGTCAATAAAAAATTCCGTTCCATAGAAGTAAAAACTGCATTTAGAAATTTCTTGGCATAATAAGATTTTGAGTTTTATCGTACTGGCCCTATCAACCCTGATAATCAAAGACAGAAATGTTTAGATGTTCAGGGACCATATTCTGACGGATTAAAAAAAGTTGGTTGGGTTTTATGGCATATCAACCTCTGTAGGTTATTTAACACCAAATCTATTTTTATGCAAATTGTCAGTTCTATTTCAAACAATTCAGCTTAGCCCGAGTAAACAATTTAATTCATAAAAACATTTCCATTTCAAGCTATTCAGTTTACTTAAACAGAGCTAATTTAGATTAGTATAAGTACAGATTTTGTTTACATGCAGTTAAATATCAAAACAGTTCTATATTAATCAATACCGTTTAATTTAAGTACACTTTCAATGTCAAAAACTGTTCCATTTAAAACAATTCAGGTTAGCATAAGTATGAAGTTTAAATCTAAGTACAGTTTAATTGAGAAAAACATTTCTATTTCAAGCTATTCAGTTTAGTCAAACAGTTCTAATTCAAACAATTCAGTTTATCATAAGTATACAGTTAGTTCTATTTAACCCATAGATAGGACCCTGTCAGGTGCTACAATTACAAGCCAAAGTTGACTTGGGAGCAATGGTAATGAAGAGTTGCTCCGCATTCCCCAAACATTCAGCATTACTGGAACCTCACCATCAGTTTCTTTAGTGTCATACCCAGAACACTCATTGAGGGGGTCTCACCTCTCTGCAGAGACGCAGTCGGTGTATTCTACAGTCCCAGCCGACTAGGCAAGATTAAAACAATGTTTATTGTCATTCATTCAGGAACAAGTGTTTATTCGAAAATCGGAGATTATTTTTAAACGTCTCTTACGCCGTTATTTACACATGCAAATTAAAATTTGGGTTACAACTAGTTTTCTCTATTACGTGATGCGTCTATCTAAATGCTAAGTCTGGTGAGGAATCTATAAGTATTTATTTCCATAAATGATTACTACTTGTACGTTATGATAAATGGACTTTTTTAACATTGGAATGGTGATGAAAACTACATATATTACAACAATGTGGAATACAGAGAGATTTCTTTTACCTTTCTAGGAAAGTAATTCACACCACTTTATAATAGGAAAATACCGACGGAAACTTAGACAATATAGAATATACTTAGCCAAATAAGACAACACAGAATATACTTAACCTAATTAAACAACGCAGAAAATACATAGCCTAATTAGACCACGCAGAAAATACTTAGTCAAATTACAAAACACTGAATATACTTAGCCTAATTACACAACACAAAATATACTAAGCCAAAGTAGACAACGTAGAATATACTTAGCCTAATAACACTAAGCCAAATAAAACTATATTTAGCCTGAGAAGAATATACTTAGCCAAACACAGAATATATTTAGCCAAAAACAACTATACTTAGCCAAATAAGACTATACTTAGCTGAATAGGACTTAGCCAAATAATACGACTTAACCGATAAGACTATACTTAGCCAAATAAGACTATAGGTAGCCAATAAGACTTAGCCAAATAGGCGAAATGAGACTATACTTAGCTAAATAAGACTATAAACAAAATAAAACTATGAGCCGAATAAGACAGTATTTAGCCAAAGAAAATTATACTTAGCCAAATAAGACTATACTTAGCCAAATAACACTATAAGCCAAAAAAGACTTTACTTAGACAAATAAGCCAAGACTATATAATGAGACTATACTTAGCCAAATAAACCAAGACTATACTTAGCCAAATACGACTATACTTGGACAAATATAACTATACTTAGTTAAATAAGACTATACTTAGCCAATTAACTTTAAGACAATAGTTAGCCAAATAAAACTATAAGCCAAATAAACTATACTTACCTAAATAAGCCAAGACTATATAATAAGACCATACTTAGCCAAATAAGCCAAGGGTATACGTAACCAAATAAGACTATACTTAGACAAATAAGACAATACTTAGCCAAATAAAACTATAAGACAAATAAGTCTATACTTAACCAAAGACAAATAAGACTATACTTAACCAAATAAGACTATACTTAGAAAATTAGACTAAGACTATGCTTAGCTAAATAAACCAAAATAACTAAATAAGACTAATACTATACTTAGCCAAATAAGACTATACTTAGCCAAATAAGACTGAGACAATACTTAGTCAAATAAAACTATACTTAGCCAAATAAGTCTACACTTTGACAAATAGGACAATACCTAGCCAAATAAAACTAAGACCATGCGTAACTAAATAAGCAAAGACTGTACTTAGCCAAATAAGATTAAGACTATACTTAGCCAAATAAGACTATAAGTCAAACAAGATTACACTTAGCTAAATAAACCAAATAAGACTATAAGCGAAGACAAATAATTAGCAAAAAAAACTAAAACTATACTTAGCCAAATAAGACTATAAGCCAAAAAAGACTATACTTAGCCAAAAAAGACTATACTTAGCCAAATAAGACTAAGACTATGCTTAGCCAAAAAAGCCAAGACTATACTTAGCCAAATAAGACTAAGACTATACTTAGCCAAATAAGACTATGAGCCGAATTAGACTATACTTTGCACAATAAGCCAAATAATATTATAATTAGCCAAATAACCCAAGACAAATACTTAGCCAAATAAGACTAAGACTGTACTTAGCCAAATCAGACTGTAAGCAAAATAAGACTATACTTAGACAAATAAGATTATAAGCCAAATAATACTATACTTATCCAAATAAGCCAAAACTGTATGATAAAACTATACTTCTATATTTCTACTATACAACAATAATTCTAAGATTATACTTAGTTGTTATTCAACAACTAAGACTATACTTAGACAAATAAGCCAAATATGACTATAGTTAGCCAAATAAGCCAAGACTATATAATAAAACTCTACTTAGTGTCACGTGATAGCTCACGAAGACGAAGAGGTAAGAACGATACTCTCCCCCCGTTGAACTAACATTATCGAGCAGTCAAAAAGTGACCGTTAGGAGAGAATGTGAGTCACGCAGTTGTTCGCACCTAAGTGACCTTGGGTCGCCGGACATCGGAAGGGGAAAGAAAAAAGAAGCCAAATGATTGGCGGGGATCCCAAACGGAAGTGGGGTTCCCTTCCCCTCAGCGGAAGTGAGGCACAAAAAAAGAAGTTTTTGAGCAAGTCTCGTGACAGACGGACGATAGCCATTTTACTCCGGGCTAAAGACAAAAGACTAACTGAGACATGAAGGACTCCAAAATCCTCCAAGCCAGTACTAAAAACAGAACAAAGTCTATTAGCCCGTGAAAAAAAGAAAAATTCTCCAGTGGAACCCCGTCAAAAAAAATAAGATAAGTAACTTTGGGACATTTTTTCCTTACACCCAAATTTTGTTTACCACTCTCTCTCTCTCAATTTGAAAAAGGATAAAAGCAAAGAAAAGACATTTATATTCATGGACTATCCTATTATATGTTTTTGACACTTTGGACGTATATATATATATAACCGTAGTAAAGAACCTATGTATTTTCATTTTACCATGTGGTCTATGTTATTATTTCATGCTTTCCTTTCAGCTTCTATTCGCCTTACATTATCTTGCTTAGAACTGTCCTATTAATTCCTAAAGTATCACACGGAAAACCGGAGTTGCCGACTACTACAACAACATTAATATTATTACAACTAAGACCTATAGGCCCGTATTCTTCTATTATCTAAGGGAAAGAAGCTTAGCGGCCTGGTGGGTGTGTGATAGTGTGAAATTTTGGACCCCTTTGCCAGCGGTGGCCAGTCTGGCCCTAAATTATTCCCTCACGTAATATGCCAGTTCTTATCTGCCTGAGAAAAGAACTCTGAACAGGACTTATTTCTGTAGGGGATCAAGTGCCAACCTGCCCCGTCTTCACACGTGCGAAGATAAAGTCCCGTTTTGGGATTTTAGTCAATTTCGCGTCACATTAGCCAAAAAAGACTATAAGTCAAAAAAGATTACTGTTAGCCAAATAAACCAAATAAGACTATAAGCGAAGACAAATAATTAGCTACAAAAAACTAAAACTATACTTAGCCAAATAAGACTATAAGCCAAATAAGTCTATACTTACTCAAATAAGACTAAGACCATGCTTAACCAAATACGCCATGACTACACTTAGCCAAATAAAACTAAGACTATGCTTAGCCAAAAAAGACTATAAGCCAAATAAGTCAAGACTATATAATAAGACTATACCTAGCCAAAAGGTCAAGACTATACTTAGCCAAATACGACTATACTTAGACAAATAAGACTATAACTATACTTAGTAATATAACACCAATAAGACTATACTTAGCCAAATAAGCCAAGACTATACTTAGCCAAATAAGACAAAGTCTATACTTAGCCAAAAAAACTATCAACCAAATAAGACTATACTTAGCAAAATAAGCCAACTAAGACTATACCTAGCCAAGCAAGCCAAGACTCATACTTAGCTAAATAAGAATATACTTAGCTAAATAAGAGTATAAGCCAAAATAGACTATAGTCTGCCTGATAAGACAAGACTATATGATAAGACTATACTTACCCAAATTAGTTCATAAGCCAAATAAGCCGAATAAACCAAGAATATACTAAGCCAAATAAGACTATATTTACACAAGGAAGACTATACTTAGCCAATAAGGCTTAGTCAAATTTGACTTAGCCAAATAAAACTATACTTAGCCACTATGATTTAGAAAAATAAGACTATACTTAGCCAAATAAGACTTAGCAAAAAAAAGACTTAGCCAAATAAGACTATGTACTTAGCCCAATTAAACAACACAGAATATACTTAGCTTTATTAGATAACACAGAATATACTTAGCCAATTTAGACACTGCAAAATATAGTTTGACAAATAAGACAACACATATTATACTTAACTAATTAGACAATGCGGAATATACTTATAGTCTTATCTGACTCGACGCAGAATATACTTATAGTCTTATTTGACAGCATATACTTATAGTCTAAGACAATAATATACTTATAGGCTTAGACGACATATATGTACATATAGTCTTAGATAACTCAGAATATACTTAGTGGAATTAGACAACACAGAATATACTTAGCCTTATTAGACGCAGAATAGACACAGTCTTTTTGGCTTGATGTGGAATATACTTAGAGTCTGAAAAACACAGAATATACTTTGCGTAATATACTTATAGTCTTAGAATATACTTAGCTTAATTAGACAACGTAAAATATACTTTCCCTAATTATACAATGCAGAATATACTTAGCTAAGTAAGACTATACTTAGCCAATAACTCTTTGCCAAATAAGACTATACTTAGCCAATTAAGACTATACTTAGCCAATACGACTTACCCAAATAAGACTATACTTAGTCTAGTAAGACTTAGCCAAATAAAACTTAGCCAAATAAGACTTATCCAATGAGACTTAACTACATAAGCCAAATAAGCCTTTACTTAGCCAAAGAAGACTCTAAACCAAATAAGACTTTAAGAATCCAAATAAGACTATAAGCCAAAAAAGACTATACTTTGTCTAATAAGACTTAGCCAAATAATAAGACTAAACCAATAACCCTTAGCCAAATGAGACTATACTTAGCCAAATAAGACTATACTTAGCCAAATAAAACTTAGCCAAATAAGACTTAGCCAAATAAGACTATATACTTAGCCTAATTAGACAATGCAAAATATACTTAGCCTAATTAGACAAAACAGAATATACTTAGCTAAATTAGACAACGTAGAATATTATTAGCCAAATTAGACAACAGAGAATATACTTATAGTCTTATTTGACAGCATATACTTATCGTCTTAGACATACAGTGTATACTTAGCGTAATATGCTAATAATCTTAGACATTGATATACTTATAGTCTTTGAAAACATATATACTTATAGTCTTAGACAACATATATATACTTATAATCTTAAACACAGAATATATTTAACCTAATTAGGCAATGCAGAATATACTGAGCCTAATTAGAGGCCGAATATACTAATAGTATTTTTTGGCTTAACACAGAATATACTTATAGTCTTAGACAACACAGAATATACTTAGCGTTATATACCTATAGTCTTAGTCATATATATACTTATAGTTCAAGACAACATATATACTTATAGTCTTTGACAACATAAATATACTTATAGTCTTTGAAAACACAGAATATACTTAGCGTATACTTACAGTCTTAGACAATATGTATATATATATAGAGAGAGAGTCTAAGACAACATACATATATTTATAGTCAGAGACAACACAGAATATGCTTAGCTTATTTAGACAACGCAGAATATACTTAGCCAAATAAGACAACACAAAATATACTTAGCCTAATTAGACAATGCAGAATATATCTTATTTGGCATGACCCGGATTATACTTATAGTATTATTTGGCTAAACGCAGAATATACTTATAGTCTTATTTGGCTTTTTAGGATCTTTATAGTTTTATTAGCCAAATAAGACAACACAGTATACACTTAGCCTAATTAGACAACGCAGAATATACTTAGCCTATTTAAACAGCGCAGAATAAAATTAGTCTAACTAGACAACCCGAAATGTACTTAGCCTAACTAGACAACACACAATATATTTAACCTAATTAGACAACGCAGAATATACTTAGCTTACTCAGACAGCAAATAATATACTTAGCTTACTTAGACAACACAGAATATATATATAGCCAAATTAGACACTGCAGAATATTCTTAGCCAAATATGTCAACGCAGAATAGACTTAGCCTAATTAGACAACACAGAATATACTTAGCCTAATTAGACAACAGAGAATTTATTTAACCTAATTAGACAACACAGAATATACTTAGCCAAATTAGACGACTCAGAATATACTTAGCCTACTTAGAAAACACAGAATATACTTAGACAAATAGGTCAATACAGAATAAACTTAGCCAAATTAGACAACACTGAATATACTTAGCCTAATTAGACAACATAGAATAACTTTGCATAATTAGAGACAGAATATACTTATAGTCTTTTTTGGCTTAACACGGAATATATTTATAGTCTTAGACAACACAGAATATACGTAGCTTTTTCAGACAACTCTGATTATCATCATCATCATCATCATGTCGTGCCGCTAGCACCGATATCCCTGACCCTCTCTCGCCACTTTTCCCTATCGTTCATAACCTCAGGCAGGTCTTCTGGACAACATCCCGTATCCTCACATAGTTGCTGAATGTATGTTCGTGCTGGTCGTCCTGCTTTTGCCCGGCCATGTGTGGGGGTCCATAAGAGTATCTCACTTATGAGTTCGTCCCTGTTTTTCCAGCAGTGTCCTGCATGTCTGGTTCGTCTAACTTGAATAGTTTTCGTGATAGGAGGCAGGTGGCCGTACAGTTGGTGTTTTTTGGGGTGTTGCCGCCAGGACTTGTCCAAGATTGCTCGTTTTGTTAGAGTCCAAGTAGTGCATCCATATAGCAGTATCGATGCGACCACTGCCTGGAAGAAACTGTGTTTCATTTTATCGGTTAAGTCTAATTTCAATATAATCGAGAGGCTATTATAGCTGTCCATGCATTCGTTAACCTCGTGTCGATGTCCTTTTCGATTGATGCGACGCTGCTTCCAAGGTAAGTGAATTTGTCTACTAGTTTAAGAGGGGTTCCGTCTAGAGAGGAGATCTACCCCGTTTGATCATAGCACATATATTCCGTTTTGTGTGCATTGACATAGAGGCCTATGCCTGCTGCTGCTTGTTCCAAACTGTGCAGTAGTGTTTCGGCTTGGTTGGGTGTATTAACCAGTATCGCTATGTCATCGGCGTAGTTGGCGTCGGTAATTGATTTTGCGGGGTACATTCTGCTTCTTTTCTTTGTCAGCTCGAAGCCGTTCTCTCTGATTTTGTCAATCGATATTCTAAGTACGTAGTCTAGACAAATGATAAAGAGGTATGGAGCTAGCGTGTCCCCTTGTAGTACTCCTGCTACAATGTCGAAGTATTCTGTGTCTCCATCTGGTGATCGTACTTTTACTTTGGTGTTTCTATAGAGAATCGTTATTGCTGCTATGGTGTCTTTAGGTATGCCGTACGCGAGTAGGATCTGTTCCATCTTTCCTCTGTGAATGGAATCGAAGGCCTTGGTAAAGTCGACAAATATTAATGTCGCTTACTTAGCCATATAAAACAACGCAGAATATACATAGCCAAATAAGAAAACATAGAATATATTTAACCTAATTAGACAATGCAGAATATAACTTATTTCGCATAACACTGAATATACTCTTAATTGGCTCAACGCAGAATAGATTTATAGATTTATTTGGCTTATAAGTATAGCCTTATTAGCCAATGAGACAACGCAGAATATACTTAGCCTATTTAAATAATACAGAATATAGTTAGTCTAACTAGACAACGCAGAACATAAATAGCCTAATTAGACAACACAGAATATATTTAGCCTAATTAGAAAAAACAGAATAAATCTAGCCTATTTAAATAACTAAGAATATAGTTAGTCTAATTAGACAACCCGGAATATACTTAGCCTAACTAGACAACACACATTAGACTTAGCCAAATATGTCAACGCAGAATATACTTAGCTGAATTAGACAATGCAAGATATACTTAGCCTATTTAAACAACGCATATTATAGTTAGCCCAATTAGACAACACAGAATATACTTAGACAAATAAGTCAACACAGAATATTCTTAGCCAAATTAGACAATGCAGAATATACTAAAGACAAATAAGTCAACACAGAATATTCTTAGCCAAATTAGACAATACAGAATATACTTAGACAAAAAAGTCAACACAGTATATTCGTAGCCAAATTATACAATGCAGAATATACTAAAGACTAATAAGTCAACACAGAATATTCTTAGCATAAATAGACAATGCAGAATATACTAAACACAAATATGTCAACACAGAATATTCGTAGCCAAATTAGACAATGCAGAATATACTAAAGACAAATAAGTCAAAACAGAATATTCTTAGCCAAATTAGACAATAAGGAATATACTTAGACAAATAAGTCAACACAGAATATTCTTAGCCTTATTAGACAATGCAGAATATATTTAGACAAATTATTCAACACAGAATATTGTTAGCCTAATTAGTCAATGCAGAATATACATAGACAAATAAGTCAACACAGAATATTCTTAGCGAAATGAGACAATGCAGAATATACTAAAGACAAATAAGTCAAAACAGAATATTCTTAGCCAAATTAGACAATAAGGAATATACTTAGACAAATAAGTCAACACAGAATATTCGTAGCCTAATTAGACAATGCAGAATATTCTTAGAAAAATAACTCAACAAAGAATATACTTAGCCAAATTAGACAATGCAGAATTTACTGAACAAATAAGTCAACACAGAATATTCTTAGCCAAATTAGACAATGCAGAATATACTGAACAAATAAGTCAACATAGAATATTCTTAGCCTAAATAAACAATGCAGAATATACTAAAGACAAATAAGTCAACACAGAATGTTCTTAGCCTAATTAGGCAATAGAGAATATACTAAAGACAAATGAGTCAACACAGAATATTCTTAGCCAAATTAGACAATGCAGAATATACTTACACAAATAAGTCAACACAGAATATTCTTAGCCAAGTTAGACAATCAGAATATACTTAGACAAATAAGTCAACACATAATATTCTTAGCCAAATTAGACAATGCGGAATACCTTTAGACAAATTAGTCAACACAAAATATTCTTAGCCAAATTAGACTATGCAGAATATACTTAGACAAAGAAGTTAACACAGAATATTCTTAGCCAAGTTAGACAATGCAGAATATACTAAAGACAAATAAGTGAACACAGAATATTCTTAGCCAAATTAGACAATGCATAATATACTTAGACAAATAAGTCAACACCGAATATTCTTAGCCAAATTAGACAATGCAGAATATAATAAAAACTAATTAGTCAACACAGAATGTTCTTAGCCAAATTAGACAATGTAGAATATACTTAGACAAATAAGTCAACACGGATTATTCTTAGCCAAATTGGAGAATGCAGAATATACTAAAGACAAATTATTAAACACGGAATATTCTTAGCCAAATTAGACAATGCAGAATATACTTGGACACAAAAGTCAACACAGAATATTCTTAACCAAATTAGACAATGCAGAATATACTAAAGACAAATAAGTCAACACAGAATAGTCTTAGCCTAATTAGACAATACAGAATATACTTAGACAAATAAATCAACACGAATTATTCTTAGCCAAATTAGACAATGAAGAATATACGAAAGACAAATTATTAACACGGAATATTCTTAGCCAAATTAGACAATACAGAATATATATTTAGACACAAAAGTCAACACAAAATATTCTTAGCCAAGTTAGACAATGCAGAATATACTAAAGACAAATAAGTCAACAAAGAATATTTTTAGCCTAATTACACAATACAGAATATACTTAGACAAATAAGTCAACACAGAATATTCTTAGTCTAATTTGACAACACAGAATATACTTAGACAAATATATCAACACAGAATATTCTTAGCCAATATAGACAATGCAGAATATAATTAGACAAATAAGTCAACACAGAATGTTCTTAGTCTAATTAGAAACACAGAATGTACATAGACAAATAAGTCAACACAGAATATTCTTAGCCAAATTAGACAATGCAGAATATACTAAACACAAATAAGTCAACACAGAATATTCTTAGCCAAATTAGAGAATGCAGAATATACTTAGACAAATAAGTCAACACAGAATATTCTTAGCCAAGTTAGACAATGCAGAATATACTTAGACAAATAAGTCAACACAGAATATTCTCAGCCAAATTAGACAATGCGGAATATATTTAGACAAATTAGTCAACACAAAATATTCTTAGCCAAATTAGACAATGCAGAATATACTTAGACAAATTAGTCAACACAGAATATTCGTAGCCAAATTAGACAATACAGAATATACTAAAGACAAATAAATCAACACGGAATATTCTTAGACAATTTAGGCAATGCAGAAAACATTTAGACAAATAAGTCAACACAAAATATTCTTAGGCAAATTAGACATTGCAGAATATACTTAGAAAAATAAGTCAACACAGAATATTCTTAGCCAAATTAGACAATGCACAATATACTAAAGACAAATTATTACACACGGAATATTCTTAGCCAAATTAGACAAAGAAGAATATACTAAAGACAAATAAGTCAACACAGAATATTCTTAGTCAAATTAGACAATGCAGAATATAAAAAAGACAAATAAGTCAACACAGAATGTTCTTAGCCAAATTAGACTATGCAGAATATACTTAGACAAATAGTTCAACACAGAATATTCTTAGCCAAATTAGACAATGCATAATATACTAAAGACAAATTATTTAACACGGAATATTCTTAGCCAAATTAGACAATGCAGAATATACTTAGACATATAAGTCAACACAGAATATACTTGGTCTAATTAGAAACACAGAATTTACTTAGACAAATAAGTCAACACAGAATATTCTTAGCCAAATAAGACAATGCAGAATATACTAAAGACAAATAAGTCAACACAGAAAATTCTCAGGCAAATTAGACAATGCAGAATATACTTAGAAATAAGTCAACACAGAATATTATATGCCAAGTTGGACGATGCAGAATATATTTAGACAAATAAGTCAACACAGAATATTCTTAGCCAAAGTAGACAATGCAGAATACATTTAGACAAATTAGTCAACACAGAATATTCTTAGCCAAATTAGACAACGCAGACTATACTTAGACAAATAAGTCAACACAGAATATTCTCAGCCAAATTAGACAATGAAGAATATACTAATGAGAAATAAGTGACAACGGAATATTCTAAGCCAAATTAGACAATGCAGAATATAGTTAGACAAATAAGTCAACACGGATTATTCTTAGCCAAATTAGACAAAGCAGAATATACTAAAGACACATTATTCAACTTGGAATATTCTTAGCCAAATTAGACAATGCAGAATATACTAAAGACAAATAAGTCAACACAGAAAGTTCTTAGCCAAATTAGACAATGCAGAATATAATAAAGACAAATAAGTCAACACAGAATGTTCTTAGCCTAAGTAGACAATGAAGAATATATTTAGACAAAAAAGTCAACAGAGAATACTCTTAGCCAAATGAGACAATGCAGAATATACTAAAAACAAATAAATCAACACAGAATATTCTTAGACAATTTAGACAATGCAGAATATACTTAGACAAATAAGTCAACACAGAATATTCTTAGCCAAATTAGACAATGCAGAATATACTAAAGACAAATAAGTCAAAACAGAATATTCTCAGGCGAATTAGACAATGCAGAATATACTTAGAAATAAGTCAACACAGAATATTCTTAGACAAGTTGGACGATGCAGAATTTATTTAGACAAATAAGTCAAAACAGAATATTCTTAGCCAAAGTAGACAATGCGGAATACATTTAGACAAATTAGTCAACACAAAATATTCTTAGGCAAATTTGACAATACAGAATATACCTAGAAAAATAAGTCAACACAGAATATTCTTAGCCAAATTAGACAATACAGAATATACTAAAGACAAATAAGTCAACACAGAATATTCTTAGCCAAATTAGACAATGCAGAATACATTTAGACAAATTAGTCAACACAGAATGTTGTTAGCCAAATTAGACAATGCAGAATATACTAAAGACAAATTATTTAACACGGAATATTCTTAGCCAAATTAGACAATGCATAATATACTTAGACAAATAAGTCAACACAGAATATTCTGAGGCAAATTAGACAATGCACAATATACTAAAGACAAATAAGTCAACACAGAATATTGTTAGCCTAATTAGACAATGCAGAATATATTTAGACAAATTATTCAACACAGAATATTGTTAATCTAATTAGACAATGCAGAATATACATAGACAAATAAGTCAACACAGAATAGTCTTAGCCAAATTAGACAATGAAGAATATACTAAAGACAATTAAGTCAAGACAGAATATTCTTAGCCAAATTAGACAATGCAGAATATACTAAAGACAAATAAGTGAACACAGAATATTCTTAGCCAAATTAGACAATGCAGAATATACTTCGACAAATAAGTCAACACGGATTATTCTTAGGCAAATTAGACAAAGTAGAATATTCTAAAGACAAATTATTCAACTTGGAATATTCTCAGCCAAATTAGACAATGCAGAATATACTAAAGACAAATTATTTAACATGGATTATTCTTAGCCAAATTAGACAATGCAGAATATAATAAAGACAAATAAGTCAACACAGAATGTTCTTAGCCTAATTAGACAATGAAGAATATACTTAGACAAAAAAGTCAACACAGAATACTCTTAGCCAAATTAGACAATTCAAAATATACTAAAGACAAATAAGTCAACACAGAATAGTCTTGTTCTAATTAGAAACACAGAATTGACAAGACAAATAAGTCAACACAGAATATTCTTAGGCAAATTAGACAATGCAGAATATACTAAAGACAAATAAGTCAACACAGAATATTCTCAGGCAAATTAGACAATGCATAATATACTTAGACAAATGAGTCAACACAGAATATTCTTAGCCAAATTAGACGATGCAAAATATGCTAAAGACAAATAAGTCAACACAGAATATTCTTAGCCAAATTAGACAATGCAGAATACATTAAAACAAATTAGTCAACACAGAATGTTCTTAGCTAAATTAGACAATGAAGAATATACTTAGACAAATAGTTCAACACAGAATATTCTTAGCCAAATTAGACAATGCAAAATATACTAAAAACAAATTATTTAACACGGAATATTCTTAGCAAAATTAGTCAATGCATAATATACTTAGACAATTAAGTCAACACAATATTCTTAGGCAAATTAGACAATACACAATATACTAAAGACAAATAAGTCAACACAGAATGTTGTTAGCCTAATTAGACAATGCAGAATATATTTAGACAAATTATTCAACACAGAATATTCTTAGCCAAATTAGACAATGCAGAATATACATAGACAATTATGTCAACACAGAATATTCTTAGCCAAATTAGACAATGCAGAATATACTAAAGACAAGTAAGTCAAGACAGAATATTCTTAGTTAAATTAGACAATGCAGAGTATACTTAGACAAATAAGTCAACACAAAATATTCTTAGCCAAATTAGACAATGCAGAATGTACTAAAGACAAATAAGTCAACACGGAATATTCTTAGCCAAATTAGACAATGCAGAATATATTTAGACAAACTAGTCAACACAGAATGTTCTTAGCCATATTAGACAATGCAGAATGTAATTAGACAAATAGTTCAACACAGAATATTCTTAGCCAAATTAGACAATGCAGAATATACTAAAGTCAAATTATTTAACACGGAATATTCTTTGCCAAATTGGACAATGCATAATATACTTAGACAAATAAGTCAACACAGAATATTCTTAAGCAAATTAGACAATGCACAATATACTACAGACAAATAAGTCAACACAGAATATTCTTAGCCAAATTAGACAATGCAGAATGTACTAAAGACAAATAAGTGAACAAAGTATATTCTTAGCCAAATTAGACAATGCAGAATATACTTAGACAAATAAGTCAACACGGATTATTCTTAGCCAAATTAGACAAAGCAGAATATACTAAAGACAAATTATTCAACACGGAATATTCTTAGCAAATTAGACAATGCAGAATATACTAAAGACAAATAAGTCAATACAGAAATTTCGTAGCCAAATTAGACAATGCAGAATATAATAAAGACAAATAAGTCAACACAGAATGTCCTTAGCCTAATTAGACAATGAAGAATATACTTAGACAAAAAAGTCAACACAGAATACTCTTAGCCAAATTAGACAATGCAGAATATACTAAAGACAAATAAGTCAACACAGAATATTCTTGGTCTAATTAGAAACACAGAATTTACTTAGACAAATAAGTTGACACAGAATATTCTTAGCCAAATTAGACAATGCAGAATATACTAAAGACAAAAAAGTCAACACAGAATATTCTCAGGCAAATTAGACAATGCAGAATATACTTAGAAATAAGTCAACACAGAATATTCTTAGCCAAGTTGGACGATGCAGAATATATTTAGACAAATAAGTCAACACAGAATATTCTTAGCAGAATTAGACAATGCAGAATACATTTAGACAAATTAGTCAACACAAAATATGCTTAGTTCAAATTAGACAATGCAGAATATACTTAGACAAATAAGTCAACACAGAATATTCTTAGCAAATTAGACAATGCAGAATATACTAAAGACAAATAAGTCAACACAGAATATTGATAGCCAAATTAGACAATGAAGAATACATTTAGACAAATTAGTCAACACAGAATGTTCTTACCAAAATTAGACAATGAAGAATATACCTAGACAAATAATTCAACACAGAATATTCTCAGCCAATTAGACAATGCTGAATATACTAGAGACAAATTATTTAACACGGAATATTCTTAGCCAATTTAGTCAATGCATAATATACTTAGACAAATAAGTCAACACAATATTCTTAGCCTTATTAGACAATGCAGAATATATTTAGACAAATTATTCAACACAGAATATTGTTAGCCTAATTAGTCAATGCAGAATATACATAGACAAATAAGTCAACACAGAATATTCTTAGCCTAATAAGACAATGCAGAATATACATAGACAAATAAGTCAACACAGAATATTCTTAGCGAAATGAGACAATGCAGAATATACTAAAGACAAATAAGTCAAGACAGAATATTCTTAGCCAAATTAGACAAAGCAGAATATACTTAGACAAATAAGTCAACACAAAATATTCTTAGCCAAATTAGACTACGCAGAATATACTTAGACAAATAAGTCAACACAGAATATTCTTAGCCAAATTAGACAATGCAGAATATACTAAAGACAAATAAGTGAACACAGAATATTCTTAGCCAGATTAGAAAATGCAGAATATACTTAGACAAATAAGTCAACACGGATTATTCTTAGCCAAATTAGACAAAGCAGAATATACTAAAGACAAATTATTCAACACGGAATATTCTTAGCAAATTAGACAATGCAGAATATACTAAAGACAAAAAAGTCAACACAGAAAGTTCTGAACCAAATTAGACAATGCAGAATATAATAAAGACAAATAAGTCAAGACAGAATGTTCTTAGCCTAATTAGACAATGAAGAATATACTTAGACAAATAAGTCAACACAGAAAACTCTTAGCCAAATTAAACAATGCAGAATATACTAAAGACAAATAAGTCAACACAGAATATTCTTAGCCAAATTAGACAATGCACAATATTCTAAAGACATATAAGTCAACACAGAATATTCTTAGCCAAATTAGACAATGAAGAATATACTTAGAAATAAGTCAACACAGAATATTCTTAGCCAAGTTGGACGATGCAGAATATATTTAGACAAATAAGTCAACACAGAATATTCTTAGCCAAATTAGACAATGCAGAATACATTTAGACAAATTAGTCAACACAGAATGTTCTTTGCCAAATTAGACAATGAAGAATATACTTAGACAAATAGTTCAACACAGAATATTCTTAGCCAAATAAGACAATGAAAAATATACAAAACACAAATTATTTAACACGGAATATTCTTAGCCAAATTAGTCAATGCATAATATACTTAGACAAATAAGTCAACACAATATTCTTAGGCAAATTAGACAATAAACAATACACTAAAGACAAATAAGTCAACACAGAATATTCTTAGCCTTATTAGACAATGCAGAATATATTTAGACAAATTATTCAACACAGAATATTGTTAGCCTAATTAGACAATGCAGAATATACATAGACAAATAAGTCAACACAGAATATTCTTAGCCTAATAAGACAATGCAGAATATACATAGACAAATAAGTCAACACAGAATATTCTTAGCGAAATGAGACAATGCAGAATATACTAAAGACAAATAGGTCAAGACAGAATATTCTTAGCCAAATTAGACTACGCAGAATATACTTAGACAAATAAGTCAACACAGAACATTCTTAGCCAAATTAGACAATGCAGAATATACTAAAGACAAATAAGTGAACACAGAATATTCTTAGCCAGATTAGAAAATGCAGAATATACTTAGACAAATAAGTCAACACGGATTATTCTTAGCCAAATTAGACAAAGCAGAATATACTAAAGACAAATTATTCAACACGGAATATTCTTAGCAAATTAGACAATGCAGAATATACTAAAGACAAAAAAGTCAACACAGAAAGTTCTGAGCCAAATTAGACAATGCAGAATATAATAAAGACAAATAAGTCAATACAGAATGTTCTTAGCCTAATTAGACAATGAAGAATATACTTACACAAAAAAGTCAACACAGAATACTCTTAGCCAAATTAGACAATGCAGAATATACTAAAGACAAATAAGTCAACACAGAATATTCTTGGTCTAATTAGAAACACAGAATTTACTTAGACAAATAAGTCAACACAGAATATTCTTAGCCAAGTTGGACGATGCAGAATATATTTAGACAAATAAGTCAACACAGAATATTCTTAGCCAAATTAGACAATGCAGAATATACTAAAGACAAATAAGTCAACACAGAATATTCTTAGCCAAATTAGACAATGCAGAATACATTTAGACAAATTAGTCAACACAGAATGTTCTTAGCCAAATTAGACAATGCAGAATATACTTAGACAAATAGTTCGACACAGAATATTCTTAGCCAAATTAGACAATGCAGAATATACTATAGACAAATTATTTAACACGGAATATTCTCAGCCAAATTAGACAATGCATAATATACTTAGACAAATAAGTCAACACAGAATATTCTTAGCCAAATTAGACAATGCAGAATACATTTAGACAAATTAGTCAACACAGAATGTTCTTACCAAAATTAGACAATGAAGAATATACTTAGACAAATAGTTCAACACAGAATATTCTTAGCCAAATAAGACAATGCAGAATATACAAAACACAAATTATTTAACACGGAATATTCTTAGCCAAATTAGTCAATGCATAATATACTTAGACAAATAAGTCAACACAATATTCTTAGGCAAATTAGACAATAAACAATATACTAACGACAAATAAGTCAACACAGAATATTCTTAGCCTTATTAGACAATGCAGAATATATTTAGACAAATTATTCAACACAGAATATTGTTAGCCTAATTAGTCAATGCAGAATATACATAGACAAATAAGACAACACAGAATATTCTTAGCCTAATAAGACAATGAGAATATACATAGACAAATAAGTCAACACAGAATATTCTTAGCGAAATGAGACAATGCAGAATATACTAAAGACAAATAAGTCAAGACAGAATATTCTTAGCCAAATTAGACAAAGCAGAATATACTTAGACAAATAAGTCAACACAAAATATTCTTAGCCAAATTAGAGTACGCAGAATATACTTAGACAAATAAGTCAACACAGAATATTCTTAGCCAAATTAGACAATGCAGAATATACTAAAGACAAATAAGTGAACACAGAATATTCTTAGCCAGATTAGAAAATGCAGAATATACTTAGACAAATAAGTCAACACGGATTATTCTTAGCCAAATTAGACAAAGCACAATATACTAAAGACAAATTATTCAACACGGAATATTCTTAGCAAATTAGACAATGCAGAATATACTAAAGACAAAAAAGTCAACACAGAAAGTTCTGAACCAAATTAGACAATGCAGAATATAATAAAGACAAATAAGTCAAGACAGAATGTTCTTAGCCTAATTAGACAATGAAGAATATACTTAGACAAATAAGTCAACACAGAAAACTCTTAGCCAAATTAGACAATGCAGAATATACTAAAGACAAATAAGTCAACACAGAATATTCTTAGCCAAATTAGACAATGAAGAATATACTTAGAAATAAGTCAACACAGAATATTCTTAGCCAAGTTGGACGATGCAGAATATATTTAGACAAATAAGTCAACACAGAATATTCTTAGCCAAATTAGACAATGCAGAATACATTTAGACAAATTAGTCAACACAGAATGTTCTTTGCCAAATTAGACAATGAAGAATATACTTAGACAAATAGTTCAACACAGAATATTCTTAGCCAAATAAGACAATGAAGAATATACAAAACACAAATTATTTAACACGGAATATTCTTAGCCAAATTAGTCAATGCATAATATACTTAGACAAATAAGTCAACACAATATTCTTAGGCAAATTAGACAATAAACAATACACTAAAGACAAATAAGTCAACACAGAATATTCTTAGCCTTATTAGACAATGCAGAATATATTTAGACAAATTATTCAACACAGAATATTGTTAGCCTAATTAGACAATGCAGAATATACATAGACAAATAAGTCAACACAGAATATTCTTAGCCTAATAAGACAATGCAGAATATACATAGACAAATAAGTCAACACAGAATATTCTTAGCGAAATGAGACAATGCAGAATATACTAAAGACAAATAGGTCAAGACAGAATATTCTTAGCTAAATTAGACAAAGCAGAATATACTTAGACAAATAAGTCAACACAAAATATTCTTAGCCAAATTAGACTACGCAGAATATACTTAGACAAATAAGTCAACACAGAATATTCTTAGCCAAATTAGACAATGCAGAATATACTAAAGACAAATAAGTGAACACAGAATATTCTTAGCCAGATTAGAAAATGCAGAATATACTTAGACAAATAAGTCAACACGGATTATTCTTAGCCAAATTAGACAAAGCAGAATATACTAAAGACAAATTATTCAACACGGAATATTCTTAGCAAATTAGACAATGCAGAATATACTAAAGACACAAAAGTCAACACAGAAAGTTCTGAGCCAAATTAGACAATGCAGAATATAATAAAGACAAATAAGTCAAAACAGAATGTTCTTAGCCTAATTAGACAATGAAGAATATACTTAGACAAAAAAGTCAACACAGAATACTATTAGCCAAATGAGACAATGCAGAATATACTAAAGACAAATAAGTCAACACAGAATATTCTTAGCCAAATTAGACAATGCAGAATACATTTAGACAAATTAGTCAACACAGAATGTTCTTTGCCAAATTAGACAATGAAGAATATACTTAGACAAATAGTTCAACACAGAATATTCTTAGCCAAATAAGACAATGAAGAATATACAAAACACAAATTATTTAACACGGAATATTCTTAGCCAAATTAGTCAATGCATAATATACTTAGACAAATAAGTCAACACAATATTCTTAGGCAAATTAGACAATAAACAATACACTAAAGACAAATAAGTCAACACAGAATATTCTTAGCCTTATTAGACAATGCAGAATATATTTAGACAAATTATTCAACACAGAATATTGTTAGCCTAATTAGACAATGCAGAATATACATAGACAAATAAGTCAACACAGAATATTCTTAGCCTAATAAGACAATGCAGAATATACATAGACAAATAAGTCAACACAGAATATTCTTAGCGAAATGAGACAATGCAGAATATACTAAAGACAAATAGGTCAAGACAGAATATTCTTAGCCAAATTAGACAAAGCAGAATTTACTTAGACAAATAAGTCAACACAAAATATTCTTAGCCAAATTAGACTACGCAGAATATACTTAGACAAATAAGTCAACACAGAATATTCTTAGCCAAATTAGACAATGCAGAATATACTAAAGACAAATAAGTGAACACAGAATATTCTTAGCCAGATTAGAAAATGCAGAATATACTTAGACAAATAAGTCAACACGGATTATTCTTAGCCAAATTAGACAAAGCAGAATATACTAAAGACAAATTATTCAACACGGAATATTCTTAGCAAATTAGACAATGCAGAATATACTAAAGACACAAAAGTCAACACAGAAAGTTCTGAGCCAAATTAGACAATGCAGAATATAATAAAGACAAATAAGTCAAAACAGAATGTTCTTAGCCTAATTAGACAATGAAGAATATACTTAGACAAAAAAGTCAACACAGAATACTATTAGCCAAATGAGACAATGCAGAATATACTAAAGACAAATAAGTCAACACAGAATATTCTTAGCCAAATTAGACAATGCAGAATACATTTAGACAAATTAGTCAACACAGAATGTTCTTTGCCAAATTAGACAATGAAGAATATACTTAGACAAATAGTTCAACACAGAATATTCTTAGCCAAATAAGACAATGAAGAATATACAAAACACAAATTATTTAACACGGAATATTCTTAGCCAAATTAGTCAATGCATAATATACTTAGACAAATAAGTCAACACAATATTCTTAGGCAAATTAGACAATAAACAATACACTAAAGACAAATAAGTCAACACAGAATATTCTTAGCCTTATTAGACAATGCAGAATTTATTTAGACAAATTATTCAACACAGAATATTGTTAGCCTAATTAGACAATGCAGAATATACATAGACAAATAAGTCAACACAGAATATTCTTAGCCTAATAAAACAATGCAGAATATACATAGACAAATAAGTCAACACAGAATATTCTTAGCGAAATGAGACAATGCAGAATATACTAAAGACAAATAGGTCAAGACAGAATATTCTTAGCCAAATTAGACAAAGCAGAATATACTTAGACAAATAAGTCAACACAAAATATTCTTAGCCAAATTAGACTACGCAGAATATACTTAGACAAATAAGTCAACACAGAATATTCTTAGCCAAATTAGACAATGCAGAATATACTAAAGACAAATAAGTGAACACAGAATATTCTTAGCCAGATTAGAAAATGCAGAATATACTTAGACAAATAAGTCAACACGGATTATTCTTAGCCAAATTAGACAAAGCAGAATATACTAAAGACAAATTATTCAACACGGAATATTCTTAGCAAATTAGACAATGCAGAATATACTAAAGACAAAAAAGTCAACACAGAAAGTTCTGAGCCAAATTAGACAATGCAGAATATAATAAAGACAAATAAGTCAAAACAGAATGTTCTTAGCCTAATTAGACAATGAAGAATATACTTAGACAAAAAAGTCAACACAGAATACTCTTAGCCAAATTAGACAATGCAGAATATACTAAAGACAAATAAGTCAACACAGAATATTCTTGGTCTAATTAGAAACACAGAATTTACTTAGACAAATAAGTCAACACAGAATATTCTTAGCCAAATTAGACAATGCAGAATATTCTAAAGACATATAAGTCAACACAGAATATTCTTAGCCAAATTAGACAATGAAGAATATACTTAGAAATATGTCAACACAGAATATTCTTAGCCAAGTTGGACGATGCAGAATATATTTAGACAAATAAGTCAACACAGAATATTCTTAGCCAAATTAGACAATGCAGAATATACTAAAGACAAATAAGTCAACACAGAATATTCTTAGCCAAATTAGACAATGCAGAATACATTTAGACAAATTAGTCAACACTGAATGGTCTTTGCCAAATTAGACAATGAAGAATATACTTAGACAAATAGTTCAACACAGAATATTCTTAGCCAAATTAGACAATGCATAATATACTTAGACAAATAAGTCAACACAGAATATTCTTAGGCAAATTAGACAATGCACAATATACTAAAGACAAATAAGTCAACACGGAATATTCTTAGCCTAATTAGATATTGCAGAATATATTTAGACAAATTATTCAACACAGAATATTCTTAGCCTAATTAGACAATGCAGAATATACATAGACAAATAAGTCATCACAGTATATTCTTAGCCAAATGAGAAAATGCAGAATATACTAAAGGCAAATAAGTCAACACAGAATATTCTTAGCCAAATTAGACAAAGCAGAATATACTTAGACAAATAAGTCAACACAAAATATTCTTAGCCAAATTAGACAATGCAGAATATACTAAAGACAAATAAGTGAACACAGAATATTCTTAGCCAAATAAGACAATGCAGAATATACTTGGACAAATAAGTCAACACGGATTATTCATAGCCAAATTAGACTAAGCAGTATATACTAAAGACAAATTATTCAACACTGAATATTCTTAGCCAAATTAGACAATGCGGAATACGTTTAGACCAATTAGTCAACACAAAATATTCTTAGGCTAATTAGACAATGCAGAATATACTTAGACAAATAAGTCAACACAAAATATTCTTAGCCAAATTAGACAATTTAGAATATACTAAAGACAAATTATTCAACACGGAATATTCTGAGCAAATTAGACAATGCTGAATATACTAAAGACAAATAAGTCAACATAGAAAGTTCTTATCCAAATTACACAATGCAGAATATAATAAAGACAAATAAGTCAACACAGAATGTTCTTAGCCTAAGTAGACAATGCAGAATATATTTAGACAAATAAGTCAACACAGAATATTCTTAGCCAAATTAGACAATGCAGAATACATTTAGACAAATTAGTCAACACAGAATGTTCTTTGCCAAATTAGACAATGAAGAATATACTTAGACAAATAGTTCAACACAGAATATTCTTAGCCAAATTAGACAATGAAGAATATACAAAACACAAATTATTTAACACGGAATATTCTTAGCCAAATTAGTCAATGCATAATATACTTAGACAAATAAGTCAACACAATATTCTTAGGCAAATTAGACAATAAACAATACACTAAAGACAAATAAGTCAACACAGAATATTCTTAGCCTTATTAGACAATGCAGAATATATTTAGACAAATTATTCAACACAGAATATTGTTAGCCTAATTAGACAATGCAGAATATACATAGACAAATAAGTCAACACAGAATATTCTTAGCCTAATAAGACAATGCAGAATATACATAGACAAATAAGTCAACACAGAATATTCTTAGCGAAATGAGACAATGCAGAATATACTAAAGACAAATAGGTCAAGACAGAATATTCTTAGCTAAATTAGACAAAGCAGAATATACTTAGACAAATAAGTCAACACAAAATATTCTTAGCCAAATTAGACTACGCAGAATATACTTAGACAAATAAGTCAACACAGAATATTCTTAGCCAAATTAGACAATGCAGAATATACTAAAGACAAATAAGTGAACACAGAATATTCTTAGCCAGATTAGAAAATGCAGAATATACTTAGACAAATAAGTCAACACGGATTATTCTTAGCCAAATTAGACAAAGCAGAATATACTAAAGACAAATTATTCAACACGGAATATTCTTAGCAAATTAGACAATGCAGAATATACTAAAGACACAAAAGTCAACACAGAAAGTTCTGAGCCAAATTAGACAATGCAGAATATAATAAAGACAAATAAGTCAAAACAGAATGTTCTTAGCCTAATTAGACAATGAAGAATATACTTAGACAAAAAAGTCAACACAGAATACTATTAGCCAAATGAGACAATGCAGAATATACTAAAGACAAATAAGTCAACACAGAATATTCTTAGCCAAATTAGACAATGCAGAATACATTTAGACAAATTAGTCAACACAGAATGTTCTTTGCCAAATTAGACAATGAAGAATATACTTAGACAAATAGTTCAACACAGAATATTCTTAGCCAAATAAGACAATGAAGAATATACAAAACACAAATTATTTAACACGGAATATTCTTAGCCAAATTAGTCAATGCATAATATACTTAGACAAATAAGTCAACACAATATTCTTAGGCAAATTAGACAATAAACAATACACTAAAGACAAATAAGTCAACACAGAATATTCTTAGCCTTATTAGACAATGCAGAATATATTTAGACAAATTATTCAACACAGAATATTGTTAGCCTAATTAGACAATGCAGAATATACATAGACAAATAAGTCAACACAGAATATTCTTAGCCTAATAAGACAATGCAGAATATACATAGACAAATAAGTCAACACAGAATATTCTTAGCGAAATGAGACAATGCAGAATATACTAAAGACAAATAGGTCAAGACAGAATATTCTTAGCCAAATTAGACAAAGCAGAATATACTTAGACAAATAAGTCAACACAAAATATTCTTAGCCAAATTAGACTACGCAGAATATACTTAGACAAATAAGTCAACACAGAATATTCTTAGCCAAATTAGACAATGCAGAATATACTAAAGACAAATAAGTGAACACAGAATATTCTTAGCCAGATTAGAAAATGCAGAATATACTTAGACAAATAAGTCAACACGGATTATTCTTAGCCAAATTAGACAAAGCAGAATATACTAAAGACAAATTATTCAACACGGAATATTCTTAGCAAATTAGACAATGCAGAATATACTAAAGACAAAAAAGTCAACACAGAAAGTTCTGAGCCAAATTAGACAATGCAGAATATAATAAAGACAAATAAGTCAAAACAGAATGTTCTTAGCCTAATTAGACAATGAAGAATATACTTAGACAAAAAAGTCAACACAGAATACTCTTAGCCAAATTAGACAATGCAGAATATACTAAAGACAAATAAGTCAACACAGAATATTCTTGGTCTAATTAGAAACACAGAATTTACTTAGACAAATAAGTCAACACAGAATATTCTTAGCCAAATTAGACAATGCAGAATATTCTAAAGACATATAAGTCAACACAGAATATTCTTAGCCAAATTAGACAATGAAGAATATACTTAGAAATATGTCAACACAGAATATTCTTAGCCAAGTTGGACGATGCAGAATATATTTAGACAAATAAGTCAACACAGAATATTCTTAGCCAAATTAGACAATGCAGAATATACTAAAGACAAATAAGTCAACACAGAATATTCTTAGCCAAATTAGACAATGCAGAATACATTTAGACAAATTAGTCAACACTGAATGGTCTTTGCCAAATTAGACAATGAAGAATATACTTAGACAAATAGTTCAACACAGAATATTCTTAGCCAAATTAGACAATGCATAATATACTTAGACAAATAAGTCAACACAGAATATTCTTAGGCAAATTAGACAATGCACAATATACTAAAGACAAATAAGTCAACACGGAATATTCTTAGCCTAATTAGATATTGCAGAATATATTTAGACAAATTATTCAACACAGAATATTCTTAGCCTAATTAGACAATGCAGAATATACATAGACAAATAAGTCATCACAGTATATTCTTAGCCAAATGAGAAAATGCAGAATATACTAAAGGCAAATAAGTCAAGACAGAATATTCTTAGCCAAATTAGACAAAGCAGAATATACTTAGACAAATAAGTCAACACAAAATATTCTTAGCCAAATTAGACAATGCAGAATATACTAAAGACAAATAAGTGAACACAGAATATTCTTAGCCAAATAAGACAATGCAGAATATACTTGGACAAATAAGTCAACACGGATTATTCATAGCCAAATTAGACTAAGCAGTATATACTAAAGACAAATTATTCAACACTGAATATTCTTAGCCAAATTAGACAATGCGGAATACGTTTAGACCAATTAGTCAACACAAAATATTCTTAGGCTAATTAGACAATGCAGAATATACTTAGACAAATAAGTCAACACAAAATATTCTTAGCCAAATTAGACAATTTAGAATATACTAAAGACAAATTATTCAACACGGAATATTCTGAGCAAATTAGACAATGCTGAATATACTAAAGACAAATAAGTCAACATAGAAAGTTCTTATCCAAATTACACAATGCAGAATATAATAAAGACAAATAAGTCAACACAGAATGTTCTTAGCCTAAGTAGACAATGCAGAATATTTTCAGACAAAAAAGTCAACACAGAATATTCTTAGCCAAATTAGATAATGCAGAATATACTAAAGACAAATAAGTCAACACAGAATATTCTTAGCCAAATTAGACAACACAGAATTTACTTAAACATATAAGTCCACAAATAATATTCTTATGCTAATTAGACAATAGAGAAAATACTTAGACAAATAAGTCAACACAAAATATTCTTAATGTAATTAAACAATGCAGAATATACTTAGACATATAAGTCAACACGGAATATTCTTAGCCATATTAGACAATGCAGAATATAATAAAGACAAATAAGTCTGCAAAGAATGTTCTTAGCCAAATTAGACAATACAGAATATACTTAGAAAAATAGTTCAACACAGAATATTATTAGCCAAATTAGACAATGCAGAATATAATAAAGACAAATAAGTCAACACAGAATATTCTTAGCTAAATTAGACAATGCAGAATATACGTAGACAAATAAGTCAACATTGAACTTTATTAGCCAAATTAGACAATGCAGAAAATACTTAGACAAAAATCAAACAGAATATTCTTAGCCGAATTAGACAATGCAGAATATACTAAAGACAAATTATTTAACACAGAATATTCTTAGCCATGTTAGACAATGCAGATTATACAAAAGACAAATAAGTCAACACAGAATATTCTTAGGCAAATTAGACAACACTGAATATACTTCGACAAATAAGTCAACACAGAATATTCTTAGCCTAATTAGACTAAGCAGAATATTCGAAAGACAAATATCTCAACATAGAATATTCCTAGCCAAATTAGACAATGCAGAATATACTTAGACAAATGAGTCAACACCGAATATTCTTAATCAAATTATACAATATGGGAATATACTTAGACAAATAAGTCCTCACATAATATTCTTAGCCAAATTAGACAATGCAGAATATACTTAGACAAATAAGTCAACAAAGATTATTCTTAGCTAAATTAGACAATGTAGAACATGCTTAAACAAATAAGTCAACACTGAATATTCTTAGCCAAGTTAGACAATGCAGAATATACTTAGACAAATGAGTCAAAACATAATATTCTTAGCTAAATTAGAAAATGCAGAATATACTAAAGACAAATTGTTTAACATGGCATATTCTTAGCCAAATTAGACAATGCAGGATATACTTAGACAAATAAGTCAACACAGAATATTCTTAGACAATGCAGAATATACTTAGACAAATAAGTCAACACAGAATATTCTTAGCTAAATTAGACAATTTAGAATATACTAAAGACCAATTATTTAACATGGAATATTCTTAGCCATGTTAGACAATGCAGAATATACTAAAGACAAATAAGTCAACACAGAATATTCTTAGCCAGATTAGAAAATGCAGAATATACTTAGACAAATAAGTCAACACGGATTATTCTTAGCCAAATTAGACAAAGCAGAATATACTAAAGACAAATTATTCAACACGGAATATTCTTAGCAAATTAGACAATGCAGAATATACTAAAGACACAAAAGTCAACACAGAAAGTTCTGAGCCAAATTAGACAATGCAGAATATAATAAAGACAAATAAGTCAAAACAGAATGTTCTTAGCCTAATTAGACAATGAAGAATATACTTAGACAAAAAAGTCAACACAGAATACTATTAGCCAAATGAGACAATGCAGAATATACTAAAGACAAATAAGTCAACACAGAATATTCTTAGCCAAATTAGACAATGCAGAATACATTTAGACAAATTAGTCAACACAGAATGTTCTTTGCCAAATTAGACAATGAAGAATATACTTAGACAAATAGTTCAACACAGAATATTCTTAGCCAAATAAGACAATGAAGAATATACAAAACACAAATTATTTAACACGGAATATTCTTAGCCAAATTAGTCAATGCATAATATACTTAGACAAATAAGTCAACACAATATTCTTAGGCAAATTAGACAATAAACAATACACTAAAGACAAATAAGTCAACACAGAATATTCTTAGCCTTATTAGACAATGCAGAATATATTTAGACAAATTATTCAACACAGAATATTGTTAGCCTAATTAGACAATGCAGAATATACATAGACAAATAAGTCAACACAGAATATTCTTAGCCTAATAAGACAATGCAGAATATACATAGACAAATAAGTCAACACAGAATATTCTTAGCGAAATGAGACAATGCAGAATATACTAAAGACAAATAGGTCAAGACAGAATATTCTTAGCCAAATTAGACAAAGCAGAATATACTTAGACAAATAAGTCAACACAAAATATTCTTAGCCAAATTAGACTACGCAGAATATACTTAGACAAATAAGTCAACACAGAATATTCTTAGCCAAATTAGACAATGCAGAATATACTAAAGACAAATAAGTGAACACAGAATATTCTTAGCCAGATTAGAAAATGCAGAATATACTTAGACAAATAAGTCAACACGGATTATTCTTAGCCAAATTAGACAAAGCAGAATATACTAAAGACAAATTATTCAACACGGAATATTCTTAGCAAATTAGACAATGCAGAATATACTAAAGACAAAAAAGTCAACACAGAAAGTTCTGAGCCAAATTAGACAATGCAGAATATAATAAAGACAAATAAGTCAAAACAGAATGTTCTTAGCCTAATTAGACAATGAAGAATATACTTAGACAAAAAAGTCAACACAGAATACTCTTAGCCAAATTAGACAATGCAGAATATACTAAAGACAAATAAGTCAACACAGAATATTCTTGGTCTAATTAGAAACACAGAATTTACTTAGACAAATAAGTCAACACAGAATATTCTTAGCCAAATTAGACAATGCAGAATATTCTAAAGACATATAAGTCAACACAGAATATTCTTAGCCAAATTAGACAATGAAGAATATACTTAGAAATATGTCAACACAGAATATTCTTAGCCAAGTTGGACGATGCAGAATATATTTAGACAAATAAGTCAACACAGAATATTCTTAGCCAAATTAGACAATGCAGAATATACTAAAGACAAATAAGTCAACACAGAATATTCTTAGCCAAATTAGACAATGCAGAATACATTTAGACAAATTAGTCAACACTGAATGGTCTTTGCCAAATTAGACAATGAAGAATATACTTAGACAAATAGTTCAACACAGAATATTCTTAGCCAAATTAGACAATGCATAATATACTTAGACAAATAAGTCAACACAGAATATTCTTAGGCAAATTAGACAATGCACAATATACTAAAGACAAATAAGTCAACACGGAATATTCTTAGCCTAATTAGATATTGCAGAATATATTTAGACAAATTATTCAACACAGAATATTCTTAGCCTAATTAGACAATGCAGAATATACATAGACAAATAAGTCATCACAGTATATTCTTAGCCAAATGAGAAAATGCAGAATATACTAAAGGCAAATAAGTCAAGACAGAATATTCTTAGCCAAATTAGACAAAGCAGAATATACTTAGACAAATAAGTCAACACAAAATATTCTTAGCCAAATTAGACAATGCAGAATATACTAAAGACAAATAAGTGAACACAGAATATTCTTAGCCAAATAAGACAATGCAGAATATACTTGGACAAATAAGTCAACACGGATTATTCATAGCCAAATTAGACTAAGCAGTATATACTAAAGACAAATTATTCAACACTGAATATTCTTAGCCAAATTAGACAATGCGGAATACGTTTAGACCAATTAGTCAACACAAAATATTCTTAGGCTAATTAGACAATGCAGAATATACTTAGACAAATAAGTCAACACAAAATATTCTTAGCCAAATTAGACAATTTAGAATATACTAAAGACAAATTATTCAACACGGAATATTCTGAGCAAATTAGACAATGCTGAATATACTAAAGACAAATAAGTCAACATAGAAAGTTCTTATCCAAATTACACAATGCAGAATATAATAAAGACAAATAAGTCAACACAGAATGTTCTTAGCCTAAGTAGACAATGCAGAATATTTTCAGACAAAAAAGTCAACACAGAATATTCTTAGCCAAATTAGATAATGCAGAATATACTAAAGACAAATAAGTCAACACAGAATATTCTTAGCCAAATTAGACAACACAGAATTTACTTAAACATATAAGTCCACAAATAATATTCTTATGCTAATTAGACAATAGAGAAAATACTTAGACAAATAAGTCAACACAAAATATTCTTAATGTAATTAAACAATGCAGAATATACTTAGACATATAAGTCAACACGGAATATTCTTAGCCATATTAGACAATGCAGAATATAATAAAGACAAATAAGTCTGCAAAGAATGTTCTTAGCCAAATTAGACAATACAGAATATACTTAGAAAAATAGTTCAACACAGAATATTATTAGCCAAATTAGACAATGCAGAATATAATAAAGACAAATAAGTCAACACAGAATATTCTTAGCTAAATTAGACAATGCAGAATATACGTAGACAAATAAGTCAACATTGAACTTTATTAGCCAAATTAGACAATGCAGAAAATACTTAGACAAAAATCAAACAGAATATTCTTAGCCGAATTAGACAATGCAGAATATACTAAAGACAAATTATTTAACACAGAATATTCTTAGCCATGTTAGACAATGCAGATTATACAAAAGACAAATAAGTCAACACAGAATATTCTTAGGCAAATTAGACAACACTGAATATACTTCGACAAATAAGTCAACACAGAATATTCTTAGCCTAATTAGACTAAGCAGAATATTCGAAAGACAAATATCTCAACATAGAATATTCCTAGCCAAATTAGACAATGCAGAATATACTTAGACAAATGAGTCAACACCGAATATTCTTAATCAAATTATACAATATGGGAATATACTTAGACAAATAAGTCCTCACATAATATTCTTAGCCAAATTAGACAATGCAGAATATACTTAGACAAATAAGTCAACAAAGATTATTCTTAGCTAAATTAGACAATGTAGAACATACTTAAACAAATAAGTCAACACTGAATATTCTTAGCCAAGTTAGACAATGCAGAATATACTTAGACAAATGAGTCAAAACATAATATTCTTAGCTAAATTAGAAAATGCAGAATATACTAAAGACAAATTGTTTAACATGGCATATTCTTAGCCAAATTAGACAATGCAGGATATACTTAGACAAATAAGTCAACACAGAATATTCTTAGACAATGCAGAATATACTTAGACAAATAAGTCAACACAGAATATTCTTAGCTAAATTAGACAATTTAGAATATACTAAAGACCAATTATTTAACATGGAATATTCTTAGCCATGTTAGACAATGCAGAATATACTAAAGACAAATAAGTCAACACAGAATATTCTTAGCCAAATTAGACAATGCGGAATATACTTAGACAAATAAGTCAACACAGAATATTCTTAGCCATATTAGACAATGCAGAATATACTAAAGACCAATTATTTAACACGGAATATTCTTAGGAAAATTAGACAATGCAGAATATACTTAGACAAATAAGTCAACACAGAATATTCTTAGCCATATTAGACAATGCAGAATATACTAAAGACCAATAAGTCAACACAGAATATTCTTAGCCAAATTAGACAATGCAGAATATACTAAAGACAAATATTTCAACACAGAATATTCTTAGCCAAATTAGACAATGCAGAATATACTAAAGACAAATAAGTCAACAGAGAATATTCATTGCCAAATTAGACAATGCAGAATATATTTAGAGAAATAAGTCAACACAGTATATTCTTAGCCAAATTAGACAATCTAGAATATAATAAAGACAAATAAGCCAACACAAAATATTCTTAGCCAAATTAGACAATGCAGAATATTCTTAGACAAATAAGTCAACACAGAATATTTTTGCCAAATTAAACAATGCAGAATATACTAAAGACCAATAAGTCAACACAGAATATTGTTAGCCAAATTTGACAATGCAGAATATACTTAGACAAATAAGTCAACACAGAATATTCTTAGTCAAATTAGACAAAACTTAATATACTGAGACAAAAAGGTCAACACAGAATATTCTTAGCCTAATTAGACTATGCAGAATATTCGAAAGACAAATAAGTCAACACAGAATATTCTTAGCCAAGTTAGACAATGTACAACATACTTAAACAAATAAGTCAACACAGAATATTCTTAGCCAAGTTAGACAATGCAGAATATACTTAGACAAATAAGTCAAAGCATAATATTCTGAGCCAAATTAGACAATGCAGAATATACTATAGACAAATTATTTAACATGGAATATTCTTAGCCAAATTAGACAATGCAGGATATACTTAGACAAATAAGTCATCACTGAATATTCCTAGACAATGCAGAATATACTTAGACAAATAAGTCAACACAGAATATTCTTAGCCAAATTAGACAATGCAGAATATATTTAGGCAAAATAGTCAACACAGTATATTCTTAGCCAAATCAGACAATGCAGAATATACTTAGAGAAATAAGTCAACACAGAATATTCTTAGCCAAATTAGACAATGCAGAATATAATAAAGACAAATAAGTCAACACAGAATATTCTTAGCCAAATTAGACAATGCAGAATATACTTAGACAAATAAGTCCTCACATAATATTTTTAGCCAAATTAGACAATGCAGAATAGACTTAGACAAATATGTCAACACAGAATATTCTTAGTCAAATTAGACAACACAGAATATACTTAGACAAATAAGTCAACACAGAATATTCTTAGCCTAATTAGACTATGCAGAATATTCGAAAGACAAATGTGTCAACATAGAATATTCCTAACCAAATTAGACAATGCAGAATATACTCAGACAAATAAGTCAACACAGAATATTCTTAGCCAAATTAGACAATGCAGAATATACTTAGGCAAATAAGTCAACACAGTATATTGTTAGCCAAATTTGACAATGCAGAATATACTTAGAGAAATAAGTCAACACAGAATATTCTTAACCAAATTAGACAATGCAGAATATACTTAGACAAATAAGTCAACACAGAATATTCTCAGACAATGCAGAATATACTTAGACAAATAAGTCAACACAGAATATTCTTAGCCAAATTAGACAATGCAGAATATATTTAGGCAAATTAGTCAATGCAGAATAGTCTTAGCCAATTTAGACAATGCAGAATAAAATAAAGACAAATAAGTCAACAGAGAATATTCTTAGCCAAATTAGACAACACTGAATATACTTAGACACATAAGTCAACACAGAATATTCTTAGCCTAATTAGACTAAGCAGAATATTCGAAAGACAAATATCTCAACATAGAATATTCTTAGCCAAATTAGACAATGCAGAATATACTTAGACAAATAAGTCAACAAAGATTATTCTTAGCCAAATTAGACAATGTAGAACATACTTAAACAAATAAGTCAACACTGAATATTCTTAGCCAAGTTAGACAATGCAGAATATACTTAGACAAATGAGTCAAAAAATAATATTCTTAGCTAAATTAGAAAATGCAGAGTATACTAAAGACAAATTGTTTAACATGGCATATTCTAACCAAATTAGACAATGTAGGATATACTTAGACACATAAGTCATCACTGAATATTCTTAGACAATGCAGAATATACTTAGACAAATAAGTCAACACAGAATATTCTTAGCTAAATTAGACAATTTAGAATATACTAAAGACCAATTATTTAACACGGAATATTCTTAGCCATGTTAGACAATGCAGAATATACTAAAGACAAATAAGTCAACACAGAATATTCTTAGCCAAATTAGACAATGCGGAATATACTTAGACAAATAGGTCAACACAGAGTATTCTTAGCCAAATTAGACAATGCAGAATATACTAAAGACCAATTATTTAACACGGAATATTCTTAGCCAAATTAGACAATGCAGAATATATTTAGGCAAATTAGTCAACACAGTATATTCTTAGCCAAATTAGACAATGCAGAATATACTTAGACAAATAAGTCAACACAGAATATTCTTAGCCAAATTAGACAATGCAGAATATACTAAAGACCAATAAGTCAACACAGAGTATTCTTAGCCAAATTAGACAATGCAGAATATACTAAAGACCAATTATTTAACACGGAATATTCTTAGCCAAATTAGACAATGCAGAATATATTTAGGCAAATTAGTCAACACAGTATATTCTTAGCCAAATTAGACAATGCAGAATATACTTAGAGAAATATATCAACACAGAATATTCTTAGCCAAATTAGACAATGCAGAATATAATAAAGACAAATAAGCCAACACAAAATATTCTTAGCCAAATTAGACAATGCAGAATATTCTTAGACAAATAAGTCAACACAGAATATTTTTGCCAAATTAATCAATGCAGAATATATTAAAGACCAATAAGTCAACACAGAATATTGTTAGCCAAATTAGACAACACTGAATATACTTAGACAAATAAGTCAACACAGAATATTCTTAGCCTAATTAGACTATGCAGAATATTCGAAAGACAAATAAGTCAACACAGAATATTCTTAGCCAAGTTAGACAATGTACAACATACTTAAACAAATAAGTCAACACAGAATATTCTTAGCCAAGTTAGACAATGCAGAATACACTTAGACAAATAAGTCAAAGCATAATATTCTGGGCCAAATTAGACAATGCAGAATATACTATAGACAAATTATTTAACATGGAATATTCTTAGCCAAATTAGACAATGCAGGATATACTTAGACAAATAAGTCATCACTGAATATTCTTAGACAGTGCAGAATATACTTAGACAAATAAGTCAACACAGAATATTCTTAGCCAAATTAGACAATGCAGAATATAATAAAGTCAAATAAGTCAACACAGAATATTCTTAGCCAAATTAGACAATGCAGAATATACTTAGACAAATAAGTCCTCACATAATATTCTTAGCCAAATCAGACAATGCAGAATAGACTTAGACAAATATGTCAACACAGAATATTCTTAGTCAAATTAGACAACACAGAATATACTTAGACAAATAAGTCAACACAGAATATTCTTAGCCTAATTAGACTATGCAGAACATTCGAAAGACCAATATGTCAACACAGAATATTCTTAGTCAAATTAGACAACACAGAATATACTTAGACAAATAAGTCAACACCGAATATTCTTAGCCAAATTAGACAATGCAGAATATACTCAGACAAATAAGTCAACACAGAATATTCTTAGCCAAATTAGACAATTCAGAATATACTTAGGCAAATAAGTCAACACAGTATATTGTTAGCCAAATTTGACAATGCAGAATATATTTAGAGATATAAGTCAACACAGAATATTCTTAGCCAAATTAGACAATGCAGAATATAATAAAAACAAATAAGTCAACACAGAATATTCTTAGACAATGCAGAATATACTTAGACAAATAAGTCAACACAGAATATTCTTAGCCAAATTAGACAATGCAGAATATATTTAGGCAAATTAGTCAACACAGAATAGTCTTAGCCAATTTAGACAATGCAAAATATAATAAAGACAAATAAGTCAACACAGAATATTCTTAGCCAAATTAGACAATGCAGAATATACTTAAACAAATAAGTCAACACAGAATATTCTTAGCCAAATTAGACAATGCAGAATATACTTTGAGAAATAAGTCAACACAGAATATTTTTAGTCAAATTAGACAACACAGAATATATTTAGACAAATAAGTCAACACAGAATTTTCTTAGCCTAATTAGACTATGCAGAATATACTTAGACAAATAAGTCAACACAGAATATTCTTAGCCAAATTAGACAATGTAGAACATACTTAAACAAATATGTCAACACTAAATATTCTTAGCCAAGTTAGACAATGCAGAATATACTTAGACAAATAAGTCAAGACATAATATTCTTAGCAAATTAGACAATGCAGAATATACTAAAGACAAATTATTTAACATGGAATATTCTTAGCCAAATTAGACAATGCGGGATATACTTAGACAAATAAGTCATCACTGAATATTCTTAGACAATACAGAATATACTTAGACAAATAAGTCAACACAGAATATTCTTAGCCAAATTAGACAATGCAGAATATATTTAGGCAAAATAGTCAAAGACAAATAAGTCAACACTGAATATTCGTAGACAATGTAGAATATACTTAGACAAATAAGTCAACACAGAATAATCTTACTAAAATTAGACAATGCTTAATATATATAGTAAAATTAGTCAACACAGTATATTCTTAACCAAATTAGACAATGCAGAATATACTTAGAGAAAAAAGTCAACACAGAAAATTCCAAGCCAAATTAGACAATGCAGAATATAATAAAGACAAATACGTCAACACAGAATATTCTTAGCCAAATTAGACAATGCAGAATATACTTCGACAAATAAGTCAACACAGAATATTCTTAGCCAAATTAGACAATGCAGAATATACTAAAGACAAATGAGTCCTCACATAATATTCTTAGCCAAATTAGACAATGCAGAATATACTTAGACAAATAAGTCAACACAGAATATTCTTAGTCAAATTAGACCACACAGATGATACTTAGACAAATTAGTCAACACAGAATATTCTTAGCCTAATTAGACTATGCAGAATATTCTAAAGACAAATATGTCAACATAGAATATTCTTAGCCAAATTAGACAATGCAGAATATACTTAGACAAATAAGTCAACACCGAATATTCTTAGCCAAATTAGACAATGCTGAATATACTTAGACAAATAAGTCCTCACATAATATTCTTAGCCAAATTAGACAATGCAGAATATACTTAGACAAATAAGTCAACACAGAATATTCTTAGCCAAATTAGACAATGTAGAATATACTTAAACAAATAAGTCAAAACTGAATATTCTTAGCCAAATTAGACAATGCAGAATATACCTAGACATATAAGTCCACACATAATAATCTTAGCCAAATTAGACAATGCAGAATATACTATAGACAAATTATTTAACATGGAAAATTCTAAGCCAAATTAGACAATGCAGGATATACTTAGACAAATAAGTCAACACTGAATATTCTTAGACAATGCAGAATATACTTAGACAAATAAGTCAACACAGAATATTCTTAGACAAATTAGACAATGCAGAATATATTTAAGCAAATTAGTCAACAAAGTATATTCTTAACCAAATTAGACAATGCAGAATATACTTAGAGAAATAAATCAACACAGAATATTCTTAGCCAAATTAGACAATGCAGAATATATTAAAGACAAATAAGTCAACAAAGAATATTCTTTTCCAAATTAGACAATGCAGAATATACTAAAGACAAATTATTTAACATGTAATATTCTTAGCCAAATTAGACAATGCAGAATATTCTTAGACAAATAAGTCAACACAAAATATTCTTAGCCAAATTAGACAATGCAGATTATACTAAAGACAAATAAGTCAACACCGAATATTCTTAGCCAAATTAGTCAACATAGAATATACTTAGACAAATAAGTCAACACTGAATATTCTTAGCCCAATTAGACAATGCAGAATATACTTAGACAAATAAGTCAACACAGAATTTTCTTAGCCAAATTAGACAATGCAGAATATACTTAGACAAATAAGTCAACACTGAATATTCTTAGCCAAATTAGACAATGCAGAATATACTTAGACAAATAAGTCCACACATAATATTCTTAGCCAAATTAGACAATGCAGAATATATTTAGGCAAATTAATCAACACAGAATATTCTGAGCCAAATTAGACAATGCAGAATATACTAAAGACAAATTATTTAACACGGAATATTTTAGCCAAATTAGACAATGCAGAATATTCTTAGCCTAATTAGACAACACAGAATATACTTAGACAAATTATTCAACACATAATAATCTTAGCCAAATTAGACAATGCTGAATATACTCAAGACAAATAAGTCAACACAGAATATCCTTAGCCAAATTAGACAATGCACAATATACTTAGACAAATAAGTCAACACAGAATATTCTTAGTCAAATTAGACAACTCAGAATATACTTAGACAAATAAGTCAACACAGAATATTCTTAGCCAAATTAGACAATGGAGAATATATTTAGACAAATTAGTCAACACAGAATATTCTTAGCCTAATTAGACCATGCAGAATATACTTAGACAAATAAGTCAACACAGAATATTCTTAGCCAAATTAGACAATGCAGAATATACTTAGAACAATAAGTCAACACAGAATATTCTTAGCCCAATTAGACAATGTAAAATATACTTAGCCGAAAAGCACATCCCAGAATTTACATTGCCTAATTAGACAACGCCGTATATACTTAGCGTAATTAAACAACGTAAAATATATATATCCTTATTAGCTAACACTGAATATACTTAGCCTAATTAAACTAAGCAGAATATACTTAGCCTACTTCGAGAACGCAAAATATACTTAGCTTACTTAGAGAATTCAAAATATACTAAGCCTGATTAGACAACGCAGATATTATATTGCCTAATTAGACAACGCACAATATACAAATCTAAATAAGACAACACAGAATGTACTGAGCCTTTTTAGACAACACAGAATATACTTAGCCTGATTTGTTAACGCAGAGTATGCTTTGACAAATTAGACAACGCAAAATATACTTAGCCTAATTACACAACGCAGAATATACCTAGCCTAATTCGAAAACGCAGAATATTCTTAGCCTAATTAGACAACACGGAATATACTTAGCCAAGTTCGACAACGCAGAATATTCATCGCCTAATAAGACAATACAGAATATACTTAACCTTATTAGACATCACTGAATATACTTAACCTAATTAGACACAGCAGAATATACTACGCCAAATTAGACAACACCGAATATACTTAGCCAAATTGGACAACGCAGAATATACTTTGCCTAAATAGCCAACACAGAATATTCTGAGCCAAATTATACAACGCAGAATATACTTAGCCTAATTAGACAACACAGAATGAAATTAGCTAAATTAGACAACACAGAATATACATAGCCAAATTAGAAAACGCAGAATATACTTAACCAAATTAGCAAGTCTGTTGATCACATGATGCTGAGTGAACTAATTAGAAAATGGGTTTGCAACAATAAAGTATGGCCGCATCATCATCTCTCGTTCTGACACGAAGACAAAAAATAATATCGATATTTAAACGAGAAAAGGGAAGACGATCTACGGGTGGTCGTAATGGAGTTGTATTTAATAGGTTAAGAGGAGGGGCTGGTTGTTTTTATTCTATTTCTGAAATACATTAGGCCATATCAAAATATCTTGTTAGTTTCCTTTTCTTTTCCTTTACATTACAGCTTTTATTGAAAAGATGAACTGCACATGCGCTAACCTACAATTTCTTCCTGTTTCGTTCGGTTTTACATTTGTAATTAAATGTGTTAGGAATCTCACCTGTTTCGATTGTACTTACTCGTTCTTGTCTCTTTTCTTTTACTCGTATGCATATATATATATATATATATATATATATATATATATATGTGTGTGTGTGTGTGTGTGTGTGTGTGTGTGTGATTTACTCAACATTGTTTCCCAATTGGTTGCATATTTTCTTTGTTTTAAGGGAAAAGCCCATTAAACTAATGCTTAAAGCACAAAAAATATTACATGAAATTTAGCAAAAGCACTTCTTTCGAGAATTTTTTTTTTTCAAGGAAATCGAAAAGTCAACGCTAAAAGAAAAAATGTCTATTAAGTACGGTGTTGGGTGACCTATCATGTGATTCCCTCCAAAAAAAACATCAGCTATAAACGTTAAAAAATATCAACTTCAAGCGAAAAAGAGTTAAAACTCTAGAGTCAATCCCAAAAGAAAACTTGACCAGTCGGCTGGGGCTGTAAAATACACCGACTGCTTCTCTGCAGAGGGGTGAGACACCCCCCCCCAATGAAGTTCCTAGATATGACACTAAACAATCTGATGGTGAGGTTCCAGCAATGCTGGAGCTTTGGGGAATGCGGAGTACCCCTTTATTGCCATCGCTCCCTGGTCCACTCTGGCCCGGAGTGGTAGCACCTGATAAGGGTCCTATCTATGGGTTAAATAGAACTGAACCGTGCTTCTTTCACTATACTGATTTTTGCATTTAAACTGCGTATTTATGCAAAACTGAATTGTTTAAAATAGAACTGTTTTGACGTCTAAACTATGTACTTATGATGAACTGAATTATCTGAAATAAAACTGTTTGACATTTAACTCTGTGTATTGCACAGTCAACTAGGGCTGTAGAATACACTGACTGCACATCTGCAGAAGGGTAAGACCCCCCCCTAACGAGTGTCCTGGATATGACCATCTGATGGTGAGGTTCCAGCAATGCTGGAGCTTTAGGGAATGCAGAGTACCCCTTCATTGCCATCGCTCCCAGGTCCACTCTGGCCCGAAGTGGTAGCACCTGATAGGGCCCTATCTATGGGTTAAATAGAACTAACAGCATACTAATGCTAAACTGAATTGTTTGAATAAACTGAATAGCTTGAAATAGAAATGTTTTTGACAATTAAAACGTACTTACATTTAAACTGCATGCTTATGCTTAACTGAATTATTTGAAATAGAACTGTTTTTCGACATTAAAACTGTATTTACACTTAACTGAATTGTTACATATAAATGCTTGAATAGTTTGAAATGGAAATGTTTTTGACAATTAAACTGTGTACTTATGCTAAACTGAATTATTTTCAATAGATAATGGCGTTAAATAACCTACAAAGGTTGATATGCCATAAAACCCAGCAGACCCAACAATCCCAAAAGAAAACATCTGTATCATTTTTATTGTGTGACATAAAAACATTATTAATAAATTAACTGAAGATTGAATTCTGTCTTTTTTGGCCGATATGTCCTCCGGCCTTCTTCAGGTGTTTGTCGAACTCTGGCACCTTCACGGAACTTCGAACTACGTCCTTTATTGAATCCACGGGGGTCGCCTGTTCTGATTCTGTTAGCCATAACCGGGTACAAGTGTTAAGTATTCCTGTATTGTTACTCACAATTCAGAGTGAATTTTTGGGACTTATGAACTTAATGTTCTTACTTGACTAGAAGTACTACGATTATATATGATTTTTTACCTGTGCTCATATTCAGATTATTTTTTTTTGTATTTTGTCTTTTAGAGAAAACAACAATAAAAAAAAAATAAATGAACATCTCTTTCAACACGTTCCTTTAAAAATAGAACGACCAAAATAGTTTTCAAGTCTCATGTAACTCTTGATATTTAATGTGCGGTTCATGGAAATTGGTTATCTGTGCTTTTTTTTTTTCATATTGCCATTAATATCAAATGTAAAATATTAAAAAAGAAATCATAGTTTATAATTATTTACTGGTGATGAACTGAAACGGCATTATAGGAAAACGTTAGATCATGGATAATAAAATACCAAAATTACTTAGCATATATATATATATATATATATATATATATATATATATAAATATATATACACTAAGTAATTTTCTGGAGAATGTTTTGTCCACATTGAATGTTCATTTGAATTTAATTTCTTTGAGATATATATATATATATATATATATATATATATATATATATATATATATATATATATATACCTTCGTATATGAAGAAGAATGAAATTTCACTAGTCCAACTTTTACATTGCCGATCGTCAGGTGAGCCAGTAATACGATTTGTCAATACTCCGAGGTTTTTTATGCTGTTTTATTTTCTACTTTAATGCTATTTATTAGTTGAAAATATTTTGATATTACTCTTCATTTTTGTCCGTGGAATATCATTGTTCTTATTACAAAAGCTTTTACTGTGAAAAAAAAAATTATATATATATATATATATATATATATATATATATATATATATATATATATATATATATATATATATATATATATATATATATATATATATAGGAAGTGCCCGTAGTGTAATGGCTATCGTTGTAGGAAATGGACACAGTGACACGAGTTCAAATTCTGGCCGAGACTGATTGCATTTCACATAGCACTAATACCCTTGGGAAAGGTATGAATCCAATTATTCTCCCTCCAGCTATGGGCAAATAGTAGGGCACACTGGGTTCTTCAGCCTTGCTGAGGCAACTAGTCTAGGAGAAGGAAAACTCTGAATTCAAACCTGTTAAACTCAGCTTAAAAATTGACTTTGTGTCATATCATGCCCGAGCGGTGGATTGGTATATATATATATATATTGAGAGAGAGAGAGAGAGAGAGAAGGAACGAAATACACATGAGGTAATGCTTACCATTGAAGGAAATGGACCCACCGATGAGCGTTCAATTCCTTGACGAGGCTCTTTGCATTGTATATAGCGCTGATATCCAACTGCAAATAGTAGCAACAAGTTTAGGAGAAAGAAAACTCTGAATTCAAACCTGTTAAACTTCGCTAAAAAAATTGACTTTGCGTGGCATGCTGTTCATGCGGAAAGGAATTATATATATATATATATATATATATATATATATATATATATATATATATATATATATATATATATATGTGTGTGTGTGTGTGTGTGTGTGTGTGTGTGTGTGTGTGTAAATTTTGTTTGAACTTTAACTATATAGAACCTTGTCTTGATTCTTCATTGAATCTGACGTTGTCATCACGACAAATAAATCTAATTACCTTCATTGAATAAACGAATTGTCATTGATAAATAGTTTTTCAGTGAATTTTCGGGGACAGCAAGTCCCCTTAGGCCACTCAGACTCTTTCAAGTGTTCCAGCTGATTATAACAGTGCTGCGGTCTGACTGTCCTTTATCCCTCTAATCTCCGTTCCCCAAGTTTATTTTCCAGAGCTTTAGGGACCGTTCCATGTTTAATACAACAAAAGAGATTAAATTTCTCTCTTCAGGATTATTCCAAGTCTATCGTTATTATTACTATTATTATTTTACCCATTAAGTTGTTTTGTTTTTGTTTTGTTTTTTCATGTCAGCGTTATCTAGTGCTCTTTAACTGAAATCTGGGTAGCAGCAAGTCTCCTTAGGTGTCCAGGATCCCTCTGGGTATTCTACTCGGTGTTTGTAATACTGTCGTCCGCATATCTAACCTTCAATTCCTCCAGTCTTTTTACCTAACATTTCGGGACCGTTCCGAGTAGCCCACCGACAACTGGAATGAAAATCATACTCACATTCCACATTATTTTTACTCATTGAGAGTTTTTCACATCAGTTTTAGCTGATTGTCTTTCAATGGAGACGGAACGATAGCAAGTCTCCTCAAGTCTCCAGGACTCTTCTCAGTATTCTGTCCGTTCTTAATAGTGTCGTAGTTTGGATGGTCTCCACTCGTCCTACAACCTCCAAGTCCTCCAGTCCCTTTAATAATCCTCTAGTTACTGTACCAAAAGCACCAATCACTATTGGTACAATTATTACTTTCATGTTCCATAGTTTGTTTGTTTTTTTCAATCCCCTAGCAAGGTTGATATACTTATCCATCTTTTCACATTCTTTCAGTTTTATTTTGTGGTCAGTTGGGACAGCAATTATTATTATTATTATTATTATTATTATTATTATTCCTAGTTTTTCATACCTGCCTTAGTGGTGGTTCACTGAAGTCTGATTGATTTGCTTCAAATTTCGAAGAGTCTTCTAAATATCTAAGGTGATCTTAGCAGTTCCAAAGTCTCGTTTCTTCCACTCATCTCGAGCTCCACTGTTCCCTTTAACATTCAAGTTCTGGGGTCTGGATGAACTCGATTCTTCTTTTGATTTTCATTTCCGCTAATCTCTATTCCAAGCCTTTGATTACCGTTCCAAGAGCACTATTGGTATCACAGTCAATTTCATATTGCATAACTTTTACCTTTTTGACAAAATCCAAGCATATGTGCATCTTTTTGTTTTCTTTATTTTGTTTCTATGGGAGGAAAAATCCTCAAGAGAACAAATAATTTTCTTCAAGTTGGAATTTGGTGGTACATTTGTACCTCAGAGACCCACATAGTTCCATGTCTCCTTTTCTGGGACATTGTTATGGCCTGTTTAGGACCAGAAAGAAGACACGGAAGAAGAGAAAGTAGATGGATCAATTTATTGAAGAACAGAATATATATATATATATATATATATATATATATATATATGTGTGTGTGTGTGTGTGTGTGTGTGTGTGTATATATATTTAGGCAGCATTTCTTTGTTAATGCAAATTTCATTAAACATAATAGACATTTTATGCCTACATATTTTCTTTTGGATCCGTTCGAATTCCCGTATTACTTTTATCGTATTCGAGGGGAATTGATTTAGGTATTGTCCATAGTTGTATGTATCCCTAGTACTTTCTGCCCGACTTTGGGCCATCATCAGGGGAGAATCTGTTACAAAAGTGATGTAACTTTTGTTTTAGCAAATTACAACTGGGTAAGGACGTCTTTGCTGTTGGAGATTATGGCGCTTGCTTTTAAATGTAATTCTGTAAATAGTGCCAGTAGCTAAAGACATTTAAGTACGTTAGCACTGGTTTGAAAATTAAAAAAGCTCAACAATCTCTACAAAGGACATCTATTTATTCCTAATAATATTGATAAATTTATCAATCTCTCGGACTGTAATTTAACTCCACAACAAAAAGATTTCCTCAACTGAGGACCCAACTGCCATTTATTTCAAGGATATACCAGCATCAACAAAAATACGGAAATTGAAATTTTATACCAAAATATTTTAAAATCCCGGGACAATAAGGTAATTTCAATCAAACCTGAATTCCGTGATCTTAAGGCTGAAGCCATCAAGAATAGATACAATAAAAAACAACCTACATTATTAACACATCAACTAAAAACTGCCGCTAAAGAATTACGGAACCACCCCAACATCACCATAAAAAAAGCTGATAAAACAAACATTTTTGTAGTACTCAATAAAATAGATTACCATTCAAAACTACAAAATATCCTCGATGACCATATGAAATTCAAAAAACTAAATAAGAATCCCACCAACCAACTAAAATCAAAAATTAATAAACTAATCACTGCTAATAATGCCGAACTTAATAGCACAAAACTACCCAAAATAATTGGGGATTATAAACCCGGCTATCTTTTCGGGACCGTAAAAATACATAAACCTAATCATCCTCTTCGCCCTATTATATCACAAATACCTACACCAATTTATCAACTCACAAAAACAATAAAACAGCTTATTTCACCATACTTACCTAGCAAATACAACATAAAATCTACACATGAATTAATTCAAGTTCTTCATACAATTAAACCCAATAATGGTATATTAGCCTCACTCGATGTAGAAAATTTATTTACTAACGTACCTGTTAATGAAACAATTGATATTATTATAAATAATATTTATAATAACCCATCTCTCCCTCCTCTTAAAATCAACCCGAATATACTTCGAAAACTACTCCTAACATGCACTACTGAAGTTCCATTTTATGATCATCTTGAAAATATTTACGTTCAGACAGATGGTGTCTCTATGGGGTCTGTCCTGGGCCCCATTTTCAGTGATTTCTACATGTCAGATCTCGAAAATAGAATTTTCAATAGCATAAAAAAAACCTCCAATATACCTAAGATATGTTGATGATATTCTTATTCTTACTAATAATATTAACGAAATCAACATACTACAAGATAGCTTCCAAAACAATTCAGTTCTTAACTTTACTCATGAACTAAACAAAAACAATAAAATTTCCTTTTTAGATGTTCTCATTGATACTAACAACAATAATAACTTCACTACCTCCACCTACAAAAAACCCTCTAGTAATAACTCCTGTACCCTCAACTTTAAAAGTGAATGCCCCTTCAGATATAAAAAAGCAATTATTCGTAATGTAATATCCCGTGCCAAACTAATCTCCTCCTCCAAAACAATATTTTATAAAGAGGTAAAAAACATAAAACAGGCTCTCATCGATAAACGGGTTTCCTAACTATATTGTTGATGAACAAATTAAACGTATGATCAAAAATGTTAACCAACAAAATAAACAGTGTACTACTCCATCCAGTCAACAAACATATATCAAACTTTTTTTATCGTAACCAAATGCACTACAATTATAAATCCGATGAAAAAATAATGAAAACATTGATTCACAAAAACATACTCCCCACTGATCCTAATAAAAGAATAAAACTTATTATATTATAATAAGTTTAAAACCTCGAATTTGGTCATTAGAAATAACTCCTCTCCCTCGATTGGGGTGCTGCAAAAAACCAACGTTATATATAAATTTAAATGTCCCCTAGGAGATTGTATCTCTGATGATAATAATAATATATATGTTGGTTTAACCTTAACTACCTTGTCGAGGAGACTTACAATGCACCTTTCTGACACCAGTTCAATAGCTCAGCATTTAAGAAAACATTCATGCCCTACAACACAACTACGAAAAATTCTCAACGACAACACAACAATACTCGAACATCAAAATAATAAACAAAAACTTCACATTCTCGAAGCACTATATATTAGAAACCTGCAACCAGCACTTAATAGAATTAATTTTCAAACCAGTGCTAACGTACTTAAATGTCTTTAGCTACTGGCACTATTTACAGAATTACATTTAAAAGCAAGCGCCATAATCTCCAACAGCAAAGACGTCCTTACCCAGAAGTAATTTGCTAAAACAAAAGTTACATCACTTTTGTAACAGATTCTCCCCTGATGATGGCCCAAAGTCGGGCAGAAAGTACTAGGGATACATACAACTATGGACAATACCTAAATCAATTCCCCCCGAATACGATAAAAGTAATACGGGAATTCGAACGGATCCAAAAGAAAATATGTAGGCATAAAATGTCTATTATGTTTAATGAAATTTGCATATACATATATATATATATATATATATATATATATAAAATAAGAGTGTTAGTACAGTAGGTAGAAGTGTCCGTCCCAAAAATGTCAGGTCCGACTCCTAGGAGGAAGTCTCTCAGAGAGTAAATAGGGTGAGTATTTATGAAGGAGGAAGAGTTCATTATTGTTTAAAAAGGTCACCATAATACCCCACTCCTAAGTCTTAACTCTGCAGGAGTCTGAAGAAAAAGTTTTGTTTTTTTCTTTTTTTGTTTTGTTTTTTCCTCGGAGACGTGGTATTCATCCGCTTGACTTACTTGTTAAGGCTTTAAGAATTTTTTAAATTTGTTTTTGGTCACAATAACTAATAACTCAATAACTATTAAATCAGTTGCTTTCCTTTTTCTCTTAGAACGGCGCATTTCAGGAGCCGCTATATTGAATATCCATATTTACCAACCCCTCCGGGCAGGATATGAAGACACGGTCAATTTTTAAGTGGAGTTTAACAGGTTTGAGTTCAGAGTTTTCCTTCTCCGAGACTAGTTGCCGCACCAAGGCTGAAGAACATAGTCTACCCTACTATTTACCCATAGCTGGAGGGAGAATAATTGGATTCATACCTTTCCCAAGGGTTTTAGTGCTATGTGAAATGCAATCAGTCTCGTCCAGGATTTGAACTCGTGGCGCCGTGTCCATTTCCCTCGACGATAACCATTACACCACGGGCACCTCCATTATATCGATTATCGGAATATTGAAAGTGTCGTATGTGACATTCGTAATTGTTTCCTCAGGAGGTCCGCTATCAGCCTCGTCAATTAGGCGTTTCCTAAGTTGGTTGAGAAGTCTTTTATGAGTAAATTGTGGACCTTTTATGATATATATTATGTTCCCAACTTTTTTTTCGATCGTTCCCATCCCCAAAAAAGATTTGTTGTTTTTGAAGATTCGGAAAAAGACTATCTTCGGAATTATATCATTTTGGGAGTACAATGCATGTTCTTACAGGCTTTGTCTGTTTCGAGAGTAGTTCGTCGTATATGGAGCGTATCCGACAAGTGAACCTCACCTCGGCTGGAGATTGTGTGGCTGGTGTTTTGTTATTGGTGTAATCCTATATACTTGAAGAAATCGTTGGAGGGCTCTTTCAGTTAGTGTTGCACTAACTTTTTTCAAAGCTCGCTTCAAAGTATCCACAAGTCTTTCTGTCAGTCCGTTAGATTTCGGGTGGTACGGAGGGATTGTAATGTGTAATGTTTCACAGAAGTCTCTAAATTCTCCAGACGTAAACTGACTTCCATTATCGGAACTGGCGAACAGTTCTTGGAGAAATTCTATTGTAATTTCTGTTATTGGGTTTTTGCATCTGTTTACTTTGGGCTACTTCGAGAAACTGTCGACTACAAGAAGGTAGTAATATCCTTCCAGGGGGCTAGCGAAGTCAGTGTAAATTCTAGACCATGGTAGATCTGTTTTGGGCCAGGGATTGAATTTAATAGGAGGTGCCTTGTCTGCCAGGACACAGCCTTTACATGATTTGACAGCGTTTTCTATATCTTTGTCCATGTTTGGCCGATGGACATAGCTACACAGTGAATATGTCATTCTAGTACACCCTGGGTTGCCAGCGTGGAAATCTTTTAAGATAAGTTTCTGGAGTGTTGACTGAATCACAACACGTTCCCTGTTCAGTAACAGCTCGTCGCATATAGAGAAGACGTTCGTAGTTCCCTGGTCCTTTTCAAAAATTTTCGCTTTTATCTGGTTGATATTCTCATCACGGAGAGCTTCTTGTTTTGTTTGTTCAAGCTTCCCGGGAAGTTCCCTAACCGTATTAAAAAGAGTAGTTTTTAATTCTCCTTCAAATTGAAGAGAGACGATCACTCTATCTTCCAGTTGTTCTTTGTACTTGGGAATTAGTCTTGACAATCCGTCCGCATGGCCGAAATTTTTCGAAGGTTGGTACACCATTTTGAAGTTGAAATTTAACAGGATTATACCCCATCTCTGCAGTCAGGTGGCTGTATGCATAGGAAGACCTATTTTGAGCCAAAAAATGGTGAGTAATGGCTTATGGTCTGTTTGTAGAGTGAAGTGTCGACCTTAAATATAGCGGTGGAAATTTGAGACTGCGAATATAATCCTAAGAGCCTCTTTTTTGATTTGCAAATATTCTTTTCCGCAGGAAGCAAGGCTCTCGATATGTGAGCTATTGGTTTTAATGTCCCATCAGTTATTTGCTCAAGAATGCATACCTCTACACCATACGAGCTAGCGTTGTGGCTACTTTGATTTCCAAGTCGGGGTTGCAATGTGTGAGAAATAATTCTGACGTAAGTGTTTTCTTTATTCTTTCAATTGCCTCGTGGCATTCCGCTGTCCTATCCCAGGGCTTGTCTTTCTTTAATAGTTCATCTTGGAGGGCACACAAATCATGCATGTTTTTTATGAATCATCATGATGTCGTGCTGGTAGCGCGGATATCCCTGACCCTCTCTCGCCACTTTTCCCTATCGTTCATCGCCTCAGGCAGGTCTTCAGGACAACATCATGTATCCTCACATAGTTGCTGAATGTATGTTCGTGCTGGTCGTCCTGCTTTTGCACGGCCATGTGTGGGGGTCCATAAGAGTACATCACTTATGAGTTCGTCCCTGCTTCTCCAGCAGTGTCCCCCGTTTGATTATAGCACATATATTCCGTTTTGGGTGCATTGACATAGAGGCCTATGCCTGCGGCTGCTCGTTCCAAACTATACAGTACCTGGTAATAATTTTCTAGTCCAAGGAAGCTCTGCAATAAAGCGATATTATCAGGCATGTCTTTAATCGTGGCAGCTCGTTCATCCTTGTCAATTATATGTCCTAGGTATTTGATTTTTTTCATAAAAATTTGGTCTCGTCAATTTTGAAACCATAATCTTGTATCTTAGCAAAAACTTTGTGGACGTGATCCTTATATTCGACTGCGCTTTTACTATTCATCAGAAAGTCATCTAAATAAGCGACTAAGAAGTCAAGGTTGCTCAGCATAGTATCCATTACATGTTGAAAAATAGCTAGCACGACCTTGACCCTGAACGGTAAACGTTCTAATTTATATAATCCGCGGTGCGTATTTATACCCAATAGCTTCAAACTCTCCTCTTCAACCGGAATTTGCAAAAAAGCATCACTAAGGTCAACTTTCAAGAAGAATTTCCAACCCTTTAGCTTCGCAAATATGTCTTCTGGACTAGGAAGAGGTTAATGACAGTTCTTCAGAGCAGCATTTAAAATTTTTTTTAAAACCAGCGCAAACGCATATCTCTTCAGATTTCTTTTTTACATAGACCATTCGCTCTACTCTAGCTTTGATGGAAATCCAGTTTTTTGCGATATGACAAGTTCCTCGTTGATTTGTTTCAACGAGGCAAAGTGCACATTTCGTTTCTTTTTGAACACTGACTGGACGTCGTCTTGTGGCTTAAATTTTGCAATAATCTTGGTACTCACTCCTAACCCAGCAGAAAAAATTTCTGGATAAGCTTCTTTTTTAGTTTTTCAATTTTGGGGTGCCATTTATATTGATAGTATTTTTCAGGACAAACAATTTTAATTTAAGAGTCTTCCCGTTGAACGTTGTATAAATAATTAATTCTCCCTCGAATTTAATTTTTCCCCTGATACCGATCTTGCTATCTTACTAGATTTTATCATGGTAGACTTATCCAATCTTTTCAATGTCTGCAAGTTTAGAGTCAAACTAGAACCCGAGTCTTGTGGAAATTTCACACGTTTGTTTAATATTTTTACAAGCATGAATTTCCACGATCCTAGTTCATCCGACTTTGTATTTTTTATGTAGCTATTGGTTTTATTTTTAGATCAGCAATGTGATCTTTTGTTAAATATAAAGCACTTCTTGTTACGGAAAGTAAGATCTTTGTACCAGTGTAGGGTCCTACATCTGAAACATTGGTAGGGCCCAAAATAGTTCGCTTTTTCTTTGTTTCATTAGTGGGAGACTTTGTTTGTTTCTCTTAGTATCGTATTTCTTCTGACGTGAGCAATACCCGATTCTTCGATTTTTTTAAAATCCTGCTTTACGCTTACTTACATTTGACAGTCATCAGCAATCTGCTATAGTGTTATATTCGCTTCATTTTCCAATTTGTTTAGTATTCTTCGCTTAATTTTGGCATCTTTTGTTGAAAGTATCCCTTGCATGAATATCAAGCATTTAAAGTTATCCGCACTTAGCTTCGTAAGTCTGAAATCATCGGAGTGCTTGTTTACTTCTGACGCAAAATTGGTAAAATCTTCCCCTTCCATTCTAGTTAGATTAAGACATCTCCATCTCTTGTGGAAAAGAGATGGTCTTTGGATTGAAGAGTTTCATGAGTAATTACATTGCTTCGACAAATGCCAGTTCACTAACCTTCCAGGGCAGAATATGATTTATGAATTGTGTGTGTTGTTGTGCCAAGTTTCCTCAGAAGACGAACTTTTTTCGAGTCACTCCAATTTGCGTAATCTGTAGCAAATAAGTCTTCATATCTTCTGAAATATGACGTAAAGGTTACGTCTTCTGTGGGGAGTATGAAAAATTCTCTAACGCACTCCAAATATCGTTTTGCGAAAAAGAAATTTCGTTTTCCATGAGACTACTACGGCTTATTAGTTCTAAAACTTGCTTTTGAAATTCGAGCTGTCTCTCTTGGTTGTCCTTCTGAGTTTGCAGAATTAATTTTTCTATTTTTTTCCTGCCGAGAGAGCAGTTGTTTTTGGCACTTCTCTTCCATTCTTTCTTGGACCTCCAATTGCTGTGTATTCTGGTACTTTAACAAATCTAATAAAATACTTTTGAAATCCTCTATATGTGTGTCTTTTAAAAAAAGAAGAACCGAAAAATATGTAATTTGATGTAAAGGAAAACTTTTTTTTATAATTAAAAAAAAACATGAATTTTTCTTACCCGAGACGAGGAAAAAATACGAGTGTTTTTATTCGAGGTGAATAAAGCACAAAGCTATTGTCCTAAAAAAAGGTTTAGCGAGAATTTTCTTTTCGTTAGAAAAAGAAACTGATTCTCGTAACTTGGTGTCTTGAGTTCCAGATCAGTGTACGGTAGTAACACTTTTTTCTTCTTTTTTTTCTTTTTTGGTTTTACTTTTCTGTTTTGCCAGATGCTTTTCCAATGAAAAGAATGGGACAAAAAATCCTCGTACTGTTAAAGTAAATTGGCAATTACTACGTAGTCTTTTTTTTCCACAATTTTTTTGTGTTGTAAACAGAACTGGTAGAATTCTCTTCGCTGAGGATTTTTTCTCTGGCGATCTTTTCGTGGTTGTACGAATCCTTATTTACGAATAATTTGTGTACAAGTAGTTTTTTCACTGGCTGGCTTTTCGCGTTAGTTCTTTTACAAAAACTTGCTTGCCAGTGTTTTAGACGAGTTCCATTTTTAATCTCGGTGGTCCTCACAAATCCTTCATTGCCAAGTTGGTGTGGCCTATTAGGGGCCAGAAAGAAGACACGGAAGAAGAGAAAGTAGAGGGAACAAGTGTATTGAAGAACAGATCATATATAGAAAATAAGAGTGTTAATACAGCAGGTAGAAGAGTCCATCCAAAACTGTCAGGCTGGATTGCTGGGAGGAAGTCTTTATTTCCAAAAAAGACTTTCCAGAAAAATTAAATTTTGGGGAGCACAAGGCCCCAAGCATTTTTGTGGAGGACGTGAAAGGAAGCGGTCCTGCTGGACTGATATATCTAAGGGTCCCCAGCAAGTAACATTCGCCGAGCCATTCATACAATACAATTGGGAATTTTTCCTTCGCCAAGCACGCTGCACCCACCAAAATACCCCTGTTGCTCAGTGAGAAAAGGCCTTACTTAAAAACCCCGGATGAAGAATGCATGAATTTTATTTACAAAAAAAATGATGTGTTTACTATTTGTGAAAATTATGGGGATGGGAGAACCCCCCCTCCAAAATAAAATTGAACAAAAAAACCGTTTGGCTACTCTCCCATCCCCCAATCTAAAATCTGGAAGCCGACTGTTTTTTGGTCTCCAAGGGGACCGAAAAAAAACCCGGACTTTCCCAAATAGGGAAGGAAGACTAGGCTAATGGGATAAAAAAAACACAGGATAGGGCGTGGTGCGGGAAATTTATATGGGTTTACAGAAATGAGAATATAATTATGAATTCTAAGATTTTCAAAAAAAATGGGGCTGGATCAAGGGTTAAGGGACAGTAAAGAATAGCGGAGAGGAAGATCTTGGAGACTAACAACTAGATGACACCAATCCTACTTACTCGAGGTGGGGTTTCGAAGGACCCGGTCCGTTGTCGCCATGCGCAGGAAAAGGAGGGAAGGGTTACTCCAACGTTGCCCCCTTTCGTACGACCAGGCTCGCAGCATGCACCCACCTGCTGTTGAATGTTGTGTGATCTAAGTGTTTTCTATCGCATCTGAGCTGATGCCTAAAGAACAAAATCAGCTCACGATGAGAAAAGTTTGCACCGTTATACAATCCCTACTTTCGTATCGTCCAAATCACCATTCTAGCAACATCAAGGATCGCGAGAAATACCACACGCATCTCACCTTGAAACTGTGGTAAAACGTTGTCTACGACGTAACCAACGTCGAGCAGCACGAGGTGCTTGGGTTCGATGCAGGCTGTCCACTCATCGACATGATTCCAAAACGGACGAACTCGCTCGCCGTAGTAGAAGGCATGTCCAGTCGTTTCTTCTAAATCCCTGCCACAGCGAGGTCAATCTGGCATGTCTGCCAGGCCCGCTTTATAATTCAGGCCGAAAAGGGGCAACGCTTTCCCTGCAAGCCGCCAGATGAGCGAGAACTTGGAATCGTTCAAGAAGCCCGAACCTGGGTCCTAATTCCACTGTGAGCGAACCTCCTCCATCGACCAGCCGAGCCGAGCCGATCCGCGAGAGGATCCGAAGCGGAACCCACCACTAGTTTCTGATACAGTTTCTTTTGGGGGCAAGAAAGGTCACTGGATCCAGAAAGTTTGCGAAGGGCCTTACAACATTTGCAGACAAACGGTGCTTCGCCCCTCGGCTTATGTTGACCTTCAACCTTGAGGTCTGATTTGAGGCACACCGTGTCCTTCGATAAGGATCAGCCCGAGAAAGCCAGTCTTTCAGCGAACCAGTAGTTCTACAGATCAGGCATAGCTAAACTCCCGTTACGCGGACTTGGTGAAAGACCTGTCTACTTACCATAGGCGTTTGACCTCTCAAATTACTTAAGCCTACGTAGCAGAGGCTCCAAGGCAAAGACATAGAGAAGAGGAAACAGGGAGTAACACAGCTAGCCGAATGCTCGATCCCAAAACCCTCCGCGCGCTTCCCGTTAACCTGCACCCCTGCCTGCGGGTTGTGGTACATCATGCTAATCCATTTGCAGAACTCCTGTTTGAATCCGGCGATTTCTAAAACAGTTACCAAGAACCAATGGTCAACCGTATCGAAGGCCTTAGACTGATCCAAATTGATCAACGGGCTTTGGTGCCATCTTCTAACTCCTTCAGGATCTCGTGCATAAGTGTAAGTTATCTTGAACTGATCTTCACCTCACAGGTCCGATCAAATCGCTAATGACAAGCTGCAAACGGTTAGTTAAAACCCGGGCCAAAAACATTAACTCCATTTTTAGCAGAGTTAAGCGGCTGTAATCGTCTAATACCTCCCAAACATGTCTGTCACTTTTCATCAGCAATGTGATCACGGCCTTGTTAATGTCACCAAGGAGGGCTCCCTGGGCGAACCAACGATTGAACATATTCGTTAAAATAGGCACAAACATGTGCGGCAGCCTCGGTTGCACTTCGTAAGGTAAACCATCTAGTCGGCGATTTATTGAGGCCGACCTGCTTCAAAGCATCACGGACTGACCATTCAGTAACAAAACACTCGGAGCTATCCGCTTCAACCTCCCGAAGTCGGAGGAAGTTGGCTAAATAGCTACGAAACTCTTGAACCGAGAGGTCAGGACAGCGAGCAAAGTGATCACGGAAGTGCATCCAAAGGGCGTCGCGCATCTCACGAAAAAAAGAAGCCCTCTCTGCAGCGATATTGGACGCATAAACCACAGTCACCCGGAACTCAAAACTTTTAACGGCAACATTGGCCACAACCAACATGTCTCCATCATCAGCAAGAACAAGATTTACATCAGCATTAAGGATGCGTCCAATTAGCAAAAATACCCTCACGCTGCTGTGGCTGCCGTATGCTGAAAGGACGACAAAGTCGTTCTCTAGTACCGGACAGTCCGCGGCGCAAGTGAAGTGAGTCTCTTGCACTGCATCAATCCACACTAAGGTTCGAGATTTCACCAACCAAGTGCACACACTTACTTGGATCTCTCAGTCCCCTTGCATTCAACGTGGCAAGGTTTAGAGCCATCAAACCCACCTACCTTACACACCGTCGACAACGACACGGAAATCCTCGGGAGTGAGTACGCCGAAAGCATGTCTCAGGGGTCCTGACACGCTTCCCATATCTAGTGAGTACTCCAACTTTATTGCCCTATAAAAACAAGGGTGAACATAAATCGGGACGCTGCCCGGAAAAAAGATCATGCATTTTTAAGGAAGGAGTTCTCAATTTCCGATAACCTTATGTGTGCCCGGCTGGCCTTCTCAATGAGACACCACACACCCTTCGTGCGGTTCCCAGCCGAGCAAACAAAGGTTGTCACCATGGGTGCACCCTTGAACAAATATGAATTCAAAATGTCTTTCTTTTGAACCTTCTAAAAGGCCAGACGAGACTTTAATATCTTGTGGAACTGAAAGTCAATTGGAATGTCTTCAGCTTCCAAAGTTATTGCAGTCATTTTTTTTTTGAGGGGTCCTCATCTGTTGAGGCAGATTTGGCTCTGTAATGGGTTTTTCGGGGTTTGGGCGTGGTCTTGGGATTGTCTATTTAAAGACCGTGATTGGGAGAATAGCCAGGGAGGTAAGAGAGAGTGGGATTGGGAGAAGGGAATTACCTTCGAATTGTTTTGAGTTGAAGGTTGTTTGGATGGGGGTGGTAAGAGATTTTCTTGAGGGGTTTGTTTTGTGGGGAATTGTTTTAGGGGAGAGGGCTGAGTGGTTGCTTGCTGTGGTGAAAATGGAGATTTTGCTGGGGTTTCCTGTAATGCAACTTGTGGTTTTTATCGGAGCAGAGTAGGTTTGGTTGAGTGCATAATTTCTTGGTCTGATTTTCGCCGCTATATCTCTTTTTGTGGTTGACTGTTATTTCCATCTCTTCAGGCTGTTCTCCCTCTAAGGTTTTCCTTTTTCTTTTTTTTTCTTTTTTCTTAGTTTTTTTTTTTTTTTTTCCAGTGATAGAGGTTGTTTGGTCATTGATTGTTCAGTTGTTAGTGCTGCTACTGTCTCCTTTTCTGTCGTTTTTTTTTTTTTTTTTTTTTTTTTTTTTTTTTTTTTGTAGCTTTTCCTGCTGCTTCTGTAGCCGGTTCTACTATCAGTTCTATTGTTTTGTGGGTTTCTTGTTTTGTGCTTTCTTTCTTCTGATAAACTGGGTCCATCCTTCTTCCTGATTGTTTGGATAGTCTCTAGGTCCCAGGGTAGGTTTAATGCTGGTAGTTTTGTTCTTGCTGTCGTTGATATTGTTGTTGTTACTATTTGTAAATGTTTTCTGTGATTAGTATCTGGCCAAGTGGCCTAACTGCTTGCTGGACCAAAAGAGTGGCCGCCTGCCTTCCACAACCACCATCATCTTCTGGTCCTTCTAGGTTAGGATATGCGGAACGGCCAGTAAGCCCTCCCTATCATGCTGATGTTAAAAACGTTGTCTCCGTGTGCCGTCCCATCCGCCGATCTTATTGGCGTAGTTTCTTCCACGCTGCCATACGTGCTCAAGTAGACTGCGAGAACGTCTTCATTTAATTGCAATGGGACGTTGCACACAGTTCAATCTGTTCTTTTTCTTTTATAATCCAGTGAAGCCGAAGTATTTTGTAGAGATGTTACTGCCAGCCAGCTTTGCTGCCAGCTCCTCCAAGGGTAGCAAGACATCCTATGTGGCGAAACAACGCCGGCAAAAGTCTCCTTCTTTAAACCTGCCAATCTCCTGGTCCTTAGGTCTGTTATAATAAAAGACAGATTCTTTGGTTCAACAGCCGCACCAAACTCGGGAATGTGTAATATAAGAATACCCTGAAAGTACAGAGCGTACTTCTCGACTCTGTCCTTTTCTCGGTCTTCAGCTGATTTCTTTTTGATTGACCAGGAGACTGGCATTGCTGAATTTGCTGGCGGTTTTTTTCCTGGTGGGATAGAGTTAGCTGGGGATTCTTTTGTCACTTGTGAACCCGGTAGCGATGGCCATTCTGAAGATGACGTTGGTAGTCCAGCTACCGTCTCTTCCAGCTTCTTCGGCAGAGCTTTCATGTCATTACCAAATAGGTCTTTTTGTGATATGATGGTATTTCCCTCCATAAGTGCTTGAGGCAACTAAAAGGAGAGACTGTACGGAAAATAAGGCTGCAGTGGCTATTGTTGCTGGTGTAGACAGTGAAGAAGGGTCTGATGCAAAACTATGGCTGAAACTTGAGAAATAGGGAGAGAAAAAGAAGAAAAATCATGTCAGGCTAGCTCCTAGACTTAGTTGGTTTTGCAAATAATAACACGAAAAAATCCTACTAAGAGGAGTGGCTCACACACGCCTGATCATTCTACCTGTGTCTACTCCTGGGAGGAAGTCAGTATCTGTCGTACACCCCATCAACCAGACGAGTGTGGCACAAGAAGGTAGCCCAGACTCGCCCAGACACGCCCGCTAGCTCCAAAAATACCTCAGGTCCCGTCGGCATACCCCAAAAATAGGTACTTCAGGCGCCAGCCGATTAACCTAGCCCTCCAAGGAGAGTTAGATCTTGGGGGACGGCCTCCTGAGGCTCGCAGATGCTGGTCAACGCGCACCTCGACCGACTGCCACTGGAACCAGGACACACTCGACCAGACCCTTGCTTGCCAAACACGGCTAACAGAAGCCCCCTAGAGAGAAGTGCCTGCGCTCCAGTCTGCTGGGAGAAAGTCTCTCCGAGAGTAAATAGGGTTAGTATTTATGAAGGAGGAAGAGGCCATTATCGTGTAAAGAGGTCACCATAACAGACATATTTAGGTTTGCACGTAAACCATATGTCAGTATTGTCATATTTCAGTCTCCTGCACAATTCCAACTATATCACCTTTCCCACTCAGCCGTACCTAATATTTTTGTTCCTGTTTGCTTATAATGTGATCAACCTTTTCATCTCTGTCACCACATAACCTACAATTGTTATCATTCTTTGTATTATGAATTTTGCTATCAAAGAGATTCGGTTTTTGTCTTCAAGTTTTCCCTCCGCAACCATGTCATTTTGCGTTGTTCTTCACACATGACGCAGTTGATTCTCTCATTTCTCTTTCCACAAAGCCTTCACTTGCAATATGAAATATAAGATGCTTCCTATCAAGTCAAATGATCCTAGAAAGTACGTTTTGCAATACAGGGGGTCTCAAACTAGATGCAACCCATTAATATGATAATTTATTACTGAGAGAAGCGCAATGGCGGTCATTTGGAACAGATCCAGTAAAAAGATGCATTCTTTGAGTTAGAGACATCAAATTAATGTTCTTTTTATTGTTATTATACAGACTACCAAGATATACTTAACCAAAGGGTATAATACTATTGGTCTTTCTACACTTAACCAAAGGGTATAATAAAATTGGTCTATCTTACTTAACCAAAGGGTGTAATACTATTGGTCTTTCTTACTAAAACGAAAGGTCGTAATACTATTGGTCTTTCTTACTTAACGAAAAGGTGTAATACGATTGGTCTTTCTTACTTAACCAAAAGGTGTAATACTATTGGTCTTTCTTACTTAACGAAAAGGTGTAATACGATTGGTCTTTCTTACTTAACCAAAAGGTGTAATACGATTTGTCTTTCTTACTTAACCAAAGGGTCTAATACTATTGGTCTTTCTTACTAAACGAAAAGGTGTAATACGATTGGTCTTTCTTACTTAACCAAAGGGTGTAATACTATTGGTCTTTCTTACTTAACCAAAGGGTCTATTACTATTGGTCTTTCTTACTTAACCAAAGGGTGTAATAATATTGGTCTTTTCTTTCTTAACCACAATTTCATTTGATCATCTGTGGCTGTCTCTTCGATTGGATATAGACCTTCAATAAACTCTTAGCTGAGTCATTTTCTTACAAATCTTTCAATCCCATTCCTCATCAACCAAAGGAACATTCTTTTGAACTTAACATCGCCCGTGAAATAAACACACTTCACCGTAACGCCCTTACTTTTGCACAAGATCATTACTGGTGCTCACTATAAGGATGACAGTCTTGACTTTCTGTAAGTGAGGACTCGCACCCAGCTAATAGATGAGTTATAAAAAAGCCAGCAGTCAAACAGAGACGAGCCGACAAAGTTCAACTTCACACCAGGTACACTAGCTGTAAAAAGATGAGCTTAATCTTTAACCCCGAACTGAAAACAGCTGCTGAAACTAAATTATCCGATATCACCAGATTCGATCGGCCATATTAGTTGATGTGAAAGCTGGTCAGGCAATGACTCCTTTGCAAGGCGAAAGTGGGGATTCGATGTTCTGTGAACCCCAATTAAATAATCATGGTTTTTCTTCTTTTTTTCTCTTTGTTTACTGATTGGTTTGGTTTTACGGCATATCAACCCATTTAGGTTATCTGATGCTAAATCTTCTTTCTACATATATATGTTGAATATATGTGATTTGTAAACATTTTCTTGATAATGTTTTTAAACGAGGTTAAGCTAATTCTTTTGCGCACAGTTAAAAGGATCCGAGTATTGCTATGTGTCACGAACAATTTAATTAAACATCAGTCATTTTGTAACATACCCATGATACGGAGATGTGAAATAAACATAATGTTCATAAAATGTTCATAAACTTATATAGGAATCCGAAAACACGAAATTGGTTCAGGAACGAAACTTTTATTCCCCTTTTTGAGTTTAAAGGTTTTTCGACATGAGGAGAGAAAGACACAATCTTTCTATGCTGACTGCTTTTTTATCGTCAGCTCTCAACGCACAAAGTCGTCTGGCCACGCCCAGGTCTGAATCTCAACTCACAGCTTTTCTCAAATCCCAAAATGCTCAGCCCACCATTCCGGTGCGTGACGTCTCTCATATCCCCCAGTCCCAATTCCTAACTTTTTTTTTTGACATTTCTGAATGACACATCCTCTCCGCGTGCGCGTGAACACCTGTGTTAATGTTGCACCTAACTAACCCATGCGCTAAGCGAAAGGTTCTCATACTTACTAAAACCGAAAGGTAAGATATACAAAAACGAAAAATGATAATATAAAAAAAATCCCTCCGCAATTATATAACAATTTGTTTACACACAGTTAAATGATCAAACAGTTCTATTTCTTATTATTCAAATTGGCATAATTCATCTGTTTGCGCTTTGACACAATGATGGGACCCTATCAGGTGCTCCCACTCCAGGTAAGAGTTGACCTGGAAGTGATGGTAACGAAGGGGTACCCCACATTTTTCAAAACTCCAGTATTACTGGGGCCTCACCATCAGATTGTTTAATGTCATATCCAGGACACTCGTTGGGAGGGACCTTACTCCTGCGCAGAGATGCAGTCGGTGTATTAGCCAACTGGGCTATTTGGTGACTGAGGACTCAAATGAGACAAGAGTGGGGGGGACGACCGGTAACAACTGAATTATTCAAAGATACGAGAAGAGCTGATTTTGAATGGAATGAAGAATCTACCCGCATACTGTGTCCATAACCGTTTCCAAATATTTCCTCGGCCTTAGAAACTAAACGGGGCTAATAAAACAACAGAAAGTTCAACATTTAATGCAAGTTGTGGTTTTATGTTTCTCGTCAGACGATTAGTTGTCAAAAACGTAGCAGTTTTCGGTCACTATGCAACATATCTACCTACGCATCTTATATTTATCTGCTTCCGCCTTCACAGAAATAGTGTTTAAGATCTGATCTTGAGCAGCCTCTAGTGGGTGTCCTCGGGGTGTAATGGTTAACGCGATGGACTGCGGAATCGTAGTACGCGAGTTCGAACTCCAGTCGCGCTATTACGTTCACTTTCTGGCAAATACCCTTGGGAAAGGTATGAACCCCCTTATCCTCCCAGCTATGGGTTAAATAGTACCACTACTGCTCTTCTAGGAGAATGGCTTTGGCATTAAATAACCTAAAAAGAGTTGATATGCCATTAAAGAAGGAAAGGTTGAGCAGCCTCTATAAAACTCATCGTTTTAGAATATTGGGTCACCTTTCTTTGACTAATTTTATGAACCATTGATTCTTGATATTTTTTCAGAACTGGCTATGAACAATCAAATCCTCGATATCTTTCCAGCATCATACTTATCTTTTTCCTCCATGTTTCTCCTATAAAACTATTATTTCCTTCTACACATTATAAACGTAGCTCATTGTTGATTGTCATGTGAATACTATTATTATTATTCTTTTATTCATTTGAGAGTATTTCACTAGCGTTAGCAAATGGTTTTACATTTGAGTCTGAACGACAGCAAATCTCCTCAACTCTCCAGGAATCTTCTCAGTATACTAGCCGATCTTAATAATGCTGTAGTTTGGACGGTTTCCGCTCGTCCTCTTATTTTCAAGTCCTCCCGTTCCTGTACTAATCCTTTGGTGACTATACCGAGCGCACCAATTACAATTGGTATCACCATCACTTTCATTTTCCGTAGCTTTTTTTTTCCTTTCCCTATCAAGATCTATTATTATTATTATTAATTAGAGTTTTTCACATCAGCGTAAGCTGATGGTCTTTCACTGGAGATTGAGTGACGATAAGTCTCCTCAAGTCTCCAGGACTCTTTTCAGTATTCTGGCCGTTTTGTATAATACTGTTTTTTGGATGGTCTCCACTCGGCCACCAACTTCCAAATCTTCCAGGCCTTTTAATAATCCTTTAGTTATTGTGCCAAAAGCACCAATCATAATTGGTATAATTGTCACCGGCATGTTCCACAGTTTTTTCAATTCTCTAGCAAGGTCCAGGTACTTATCTATCTTTTCACATTCTTTCAGTTTTATTCTGTGGTCAGCCGGGACAGTAAAGTCGACAATTTTGCAGATTCTCTTTTTTTTTTTTTTGTTGATTATTATAAGATCTGGTCTTCTGGCCGAGATTAGGTGATCCGTTTGTATGTCAAAGTCCCATTATTATTATTATTATTATTATTATTATTATTATTATTATTGTCGTTTTCACTCTATACGAGTTCTTTTTACTCAAGCACAAACTAGTGATCTTTCACTAGAGTTTGAGTGATAGCAAATCTCCCCAAGTATCCAGAAATCTTGTGAGTATTTATACTGACTTTAACAGTGGGTGGTCTCGAGTCTTCTTCCGATCTCCAAATCCCCAAGCCTCTTTCCCAGACCTTTGGAGACCATTTAATGAATATAGATTACAACTGGCATCACCGTTACCTTCATGCTATAAAGTTTTTTCAACTCTCTGACATTATCCAACTATTTGTAAACTTTTTCATTCTTTTATCACTCAATGGTTTGCTAGAAGAGAAAAATCCAATGGATGATAAGCTATTTTTCCTTTGTTAATTAACACTAGGGATGATCTTCTGACCGGGATTAAATGATCTGTTTACCAGGTGATTAATTGCTTCTATTACTAGTAAGTAAAGTTGGCGACCGTAGTTGAGGGGAAACCGAAGGTTCCCTTTTCGATAGCTACTACACCTAGGTGTAGGGAGGACACAACTCCTTTCCCAGGATTGACCCACTTTACCCTTGATCTGTACCTTATAATGCTGAGTGTTAAGCAAGGCGGCATCATGTACCATTTTTGAGTATTTTGTATGACTCGAGCTGGGATTGAACCCCCGTCTCCCGGACCATAGTCCTTGTTTTATACCAGTTTTAATTGGTAGTCTTTTACAGAGAATCTTAGTGAACGCAAGTCATATCGAGTCTCCAGGACTCTTCTCGGCATTCTAACAGACCTTACCCGTGCAGATCTCCGTATACCAATATAGAGCTTTTGAGATTGTTCCAATACTTTTATTATTATTATCATTATTATGTCACGAGTTTTTCATACCAGCGTAACCTGGAGATCTTTCACAGGAGTCTGATTTACAACAAGTCTTATCAGGTCTTCAGGACTATTCTAAGTGTTCGGGCTGATCTCAACAACACTGTAGTCTGGATGGTCTCTGATTTCTAATTGTTTTAGGTTCTTTTCCAAACCTTTGGGAACTATTCTAAACACACCAACTACTATTGGTGCTTTCGTCATCATCATGTTCCACAGCTTTTTTTAGATCTCTGGCTAGGCCAAAGTATTTATTTGTCTTTTTGTGTTGTATATCAACGATAAATGAAGGAATTGGCTTACAAATATATTTATCTCACAAATTTATTTATCGAAAGTGTCTGAAGTTGACTGTAAGTATGAGACAGAGGCAGTGAGATGGAGGACGGACGGAAGTCTACTATATCGACCTATGACTTCGAAGCCACATTGTGCTTCCATACTCAGGGGCCCACTTAGCACTTCTTCTGATTTTTGGCCTGGTGGGGGACCATTGGCCCCTCTGGACGCTCTCCGAACCTTTTGAATGCCCGAATCTCTTCTGGGTTTCGGCTGCAAGACAGACCGTATCTGCTGTGGGTGTCTGCATATATAATTTCACAACGCCTAAGCTTTTCCCGTTCAACCCACGTTATCTGCTTACACCAACGTATTGCTGTCTTCCGCTTGTTTACACAGGTACATCCTGCATAAGAAATCCTTGATTGACTGCTTTATCAAAGGTCAATATGCAACATTTGCTTTCTTTTATTTCCATTCAGTGATCCTCCGGAACTGGAAAATGCACATGACGGCAAGTTGGTTTTTACTTGATTAACGCAAAATTTGGTCTTCTTCTTTTGAAATCTTTATGTATCTCATTCTTTACGACGGATTCTGATTTTTTTGATTGCCATTTGGTAGAATGGTCAAATTTCAATTTCTTACACAATTCCCGCAGATCATCTTTCCACAGAGTTATACCTAGCCTTGAGCTTCCTTTCCGCTAATTTGCTCTATTCGCTTTTTATGGGATTAACCTTTTCATCTTTGTCACCACATAAACGGCACTTACTATTCTGTTGCGTATTATCAATTTTTGCTTTGATGTAATTGGTCCTTATGGCGTTGTTTTGTGCTGCTCTCATTGGCCTAGTGGGTAGAGTTCGCCAATGATCTGGGTGACCTGGGTTCAATCCAAGGTCGAGCCATACCAAAGACTTTAAACGTGGTACTTGATACCTCCTTGCTTAACACTCAGCAATATAAGGTACGTATCAAGGGTAAAGTGGAGCAATTTAAACAAAGGAGTAGTGTGCTCCCCTATACCTCGGAGTAGTAACTATTGAAAAGGGAGCCTTCTGGTCACCTATGACTACGGTCGACAACAGCTTTATTAGAAGAGATTCAGTTTCTCTTTCGTTGCCATGTCCAGACCTTCTCCCGTGCACTCTCGCCGGTTTGCCGCTTGAAATAGCCATACAGTTGTCTTTCTTCCCATTTCTCTTTCCTAGTTTTTGCTGTTTTTTTCTGTTCGTTCTTATGTTGCTTTTGCTGCAACTGGTCACTGTAACCAGTCTTACTTTGCTCTTTTTAATTAAGTTCACGAGTCCTTGTATTGATGTATCCACGCAATCTTTAATGCTGGAGAGTGCTCTTCCTTCTTATTTTCTTGACAAATAGAATCAATATTATCATTCATATATAGGGCCTTATGTATTATTATTATTATTATTATTATTTCACTCTTTTGAGAATTTTTCACCCCAGCGTAAGCTAATGGTCTCCTCAAGTCTCCAGAACTCTTCTCAATATTCTGGCCTATCTTAATGATGCTATAGTTTGGATGGTCTCCACTTGTCCTTTGATTTCTATGTCTTCCAGTCCTTTGTAACAATCCATGTTCCATTGTTTTTTGGCGGTGGGGGAGGATCTCTGGCAAGGTCTGGGAACTTTTCTCTCTTTTTGCTTTCTTTTATTTTCACTCAGTCATCCACTGGGACGGCAAAGTACACTATTCAGCAGGGTCCCTCTCTCTCTCTCTCTCTCTCTCTCTCTCTCTCTCTCTCTCTCTCTCTCTCTCTCTTTGTGACGATCACAAGGTCTGGTCGTCTGGCTGATATTTGGTGATCTGTTTTTATCTTAGAACCCCTGAGAATTTTGTGTGTCTCATTCTCCAGGTTGAAC
>OY757914.1:16204949-16284922 GCA_963585895.1 Sepioteuthis lessoniana
CAACGACTGCATCTCTCCAGAGAGATAAGACTACCACCCCACGAGTGTCCTGATATGACACTAAACAATCTGAGGATTATACTCATGTCTCAAAGATATGTGGAATGTAAAATACACCTTCATTGCCATTGCTCCCGGATACGCTCTGGCTCGGAGTGGTAGCACTGGACGGGGTCCTATCTATGGGTCAAATAGAACTTTGACTTTTAAACTGATTGCAAACAAATGACTTGTGTAAAATTGAATAGTTAGAAATGGAACTGTTTGATCACTTAACTAAGTGTAAACAAATGACTGATGTTTGATTGAATTAATAGTGATGCATAGCAATACTTGGAACTATTTAACTTTTTTGAATTATGCTTACAAATCATATAGAAATATATGTGTATGAACTGGATTTGTTATTCAATAACCTACAATGGTTGATATGCCATAAAACCTAACCAAACCAAATCATATATATTTAATGCATATGTATAAAAAGGATTTGTCATTAAATAACCTAAAATGGTTGATATGCCATTAAACCTAACCAAACCAAATCATATATATCTAATATATATTTATAAAGAGGGTTTGGCATTAAATAACCTACAATGGTTGATATGCCATTAAACCTAACCAAACCAAATCATATATATCTAATATATATTTATAAAGAGGGTTTGGCATTAAATAACCTACAATGGTTGATATGCCATAAAACCTATCCAAACCAAACCCGGAAAACTCCTCGCCAATATTAGGCTACATTTTGTTACGAACTCGTTGGGCATAATTTGCTAAAGTCAAGCTACCCTCGAAACAGTCTCACCACTTTATAGATTTACCTAGTCTATAAAAAAGACCTTATTGGAGGTACGCTTAGCGTAACCATTATTTTCATAGGAAAGGGAAATAGGGGTTTAAATCCTAGACAGGGCTGTTTGTGTTTCATTTCGCGCAAATGACCTCAGGAAAGATACGAATCCATTTGTTCTTTCTCCAGCTATGAGTAACTAGTCGGATAAACGGTGCTCTTTTGCTGTTATAAGGCAACCAGTCTAAGAGAAGGAAAACTCCGAATTTAAACAAGCATTTTCTGCTTAACTGACCTGGTACCTCATCCTACTCATGAAGTGGGGAAAGGATATATACGGAGTTTTGCTTGGGAACTGAAGGAGTTGTTAAAGAAAAAAAGCGTATAGTGTTACTTTCAACAAATTTTTCATCAAATCATAAATCTGGGGTCAGACGTGGTTTCGGGCCTGCAGCATCCTTACCAGTAACCCAGAGTGCCCTGCAGTACCTCAAACTACCACCAGGCTTTATTGGTTGGTCGTTATTCTGTATAAATTCTGTATCCATGCTGACGCTGTAAGGACTTTATTCTGGATATATATATATATATATATATATATATATATATATATATATATATATATATATCGTCTTGTCCGATGGCGAAAGTCCAACAGAAGCCATGCATCTGGAAGTAAAGTTGGGAATGAAACCTCGACATCCGACCTTAAGTGGAAATATATTTGTTAACTAGCCATTTCTGACACATCATTCTCGCAGATCTTCATATCTTTCCTACTTATGCTCTGTGCAGCCAATTGATATTTTCCTCAAGAGGGACCTTTAATTCGACAACAAAAACTTTCTTTAAATCAATGGCCCAACTGGAGATATCTGAACCCTGTGTACTGTGGTAGTTCTCCTATACTGTTTTTTTTTTTCAATTTATTTATTTATCTCAAATGGAGATTTATGCCAAAGGCATCACATTTCAGTGCGATGGATTCGCATTCTCTTAATGCTTGCAAAACTGCATCCGTCTGCACTAAGGTTGTATAACAATGGATGGTCCTAATCCGTTAATGGAACTCCCATTTTTCTTCAATATATATATTAAATAAAAATCGAAATAAATCAAGTAGTATGTATTTATCCAACCCCTCCCACGAGCAGAATGTGACACAAGGTCAGTTTTTAAGCGAAATTTAATGTTTGAATTCAGATTTTTCTTTCTCCTAAACTGGTTGTCTAACTAAGACTAAAGAACCCAGTCTGCATAGTTCTTTACGCAAAGCTGGATGGAGAATTACTGGGTTAGTACTTTTCCCAAAGGTATTCATGATACGTGAAATCCAGTCAGCTCCTACGTGGATTTGAACTCGTATCGCCACGTCCATTTCCTAGGATGATAACCATTATATCACTGAATTCGACGATATCTAAATACAAAAATATGGGAAAAATATTCAAACTATTCAGCAAATATATACTGTAATAATCCACGGTTAATATTTTGTGTTTTTTTTTTGTTTGGTTGGTTTGGTTTTTAACGATCTTTAATGTGATAGTAGAATGTGATGTTATAATGGTTCATTTGGAAATTATTTTGGAATGGAAAAATGAAACAGAATAATAAAAAACTAAACAAAAAAATGAAAACGTTTTTAGTGTTCTATTATTGTTACTTGCTTTCTGTTTAAAATGTGACATAAGAGTTCGAATTTTTCAAAAAATAAAGTTTTTGTTGCTGATTTTTTTTATTCAGACATAAGAATTATTTCTTTTAAAATTTCAAGGACAAGTTAAGGCTGTTTAGAATTTTTCTTAATTCCAACTTTTTAATTCCATTCTTTTAATTATAATAGAAATAATTATTATTCATTCATTAGAGTTTTTCTCATCAGTATTCTGGCCATTCTCAATAATGTAGTAGTTTGGATGGTTTCCTGTCGTCCTCTTATTTCCAAGTCCTCCAGTCCCTTTAGTAATCCTTTAGTTACTGTTCCAAACGCACCAATTACAATTGGTTTAATTGTCACCGGCATGTTCCATAGTTTTTTCCATTCCCTAGCAAAGTCGAGGTACTTATCCTTCTTTTCCCATTCTTTCAGTTTTATTCTGTGGTCAGCCGGGACAGCAAAGTCGACAATTTTGCAAGTTCTCTTTTTTTTTGTTGATTATTGTTAGGTCTGGTCTTCTGGCCGAGTCTAGTTGATCCGTGTGTATGTGAAAGACCCATAGGAGTTTATGTGTGTTATTTTCTTGGACAGGTGCTGTGTTGTGCATATACCATTTGTTCGTATGGTCAAATTTAAATTGTTTGCACATCTACCAGTAGATCACCTTGCCGACCCAGTCGTATCTAGTCATATTCTTTCTGCGCTAATTTGCTGCATTCGCTTATCATATGATTTATGGTTTCGTCTCTATCACCACATAACCAACATTTGCTATTTTGTTGGGTCTTATATATTCTCGCTTCGATTTGATTGGTTCTTATAGCGTTGTTTTATGCTGCTATTAGGAGAGATTCTATGTCTCTCTTAAAGTTTCCTTTTCTTAGCCATGTCCAGGTTTTGTCTTGGGTGATGTTGTTTATTAGTCGTTTAAAACGTCCATAGAGTTGTTTTTCTTCACACTTTTTTCCTAATTATTGTCATTCTGTTGTCCATCGTGTTGTCAGTATCGTTCCTGATGGCTGTAATGAGTCCTCCATCGTGTTTTTGTATATAGTCTTCGAGTCGTTGTATCGATGCGTCAACACTGTCTGCAATGCTGGCAAGACCACTTCCTCCTTCTTTTCTTGATACATAATAATAATAATAATTATTATTATTATCTAGTTTTTCATGCCTTTTTTGACTAATCTTAATAATGCAGGAGTTTGGATTGTCTCCACTTCTCCTCTAATTTCTAAGTCTTCCACTACTTTTATCCTGCCTTGTGGGATTATTCCGAGTGCATAAATTACAATTGGTATTACTGTCACCTTCATGTTCCATATTATTATTTTCTTTTATTATTTTACTCCTTGAGAGTTTTTCACATCAGCTAACGCTGATGATCTTTCACTGGAGTTTGAGTGACAGCAAGTCTCCTCAAGTCTCTGGGACTCTTGACAGTATTCTGGCCGTTCTCAATAATGCTCAAGGTTGGACAGTCTCCACCCGTCCCGTTATTTCCAAGCCCTCCTGTCCTTGTACCATATTTACCAACCCCTCCGCTCGGGCAGGATATGACAATTTTTAAGCGGAGTTTAACAGCTTTGAATACAGAGTTTTCCTTCTCCTAGACTAGTTGCCTCTCCATATCTGAAGAACCTAGTCTTCCCTACTATTTCCCCATAGCTGGAGGGAGAATAATTGGATTTCCCAAGGGTATTAGTGCTATATGAAATGCAATCAGTCTCGTCGAGGATTTGAACTCGTGTCGCCGTGTCCATATTTTACGACGATAACCATTACACCACGGGCACCTCCAGTCATTTGGTGACTGTACCAAGAGCACCATTTACAATCGGTATGCTCGTCACTCTCATGTTCCACAGTTTCTGCAATACCTAGTAAAAGGTCAAGGTACTCTTTTCACATTCTTTCAATTTCCCTTAGTGGTCTACTGAGACAGCAAAGACCGCAATCCTGCTCGTTTTCTCTTTCTTGTTGATTGTTATAAGGTCTGGTCGTCTGCCCAAAATTATGTGGTCCATTTGTATCTCAAAATCCCATAGGATTTTGTGTGTCATTCTCCAGGACAGATTCTGGGTTGTGCAAATACCATTTGTTCGTATGGTCGAACTTCAATTTCTTGCACATCTCCCAGTGGATCACCTTGCACACCCAGTCGTGCCTAGTCTTATATTCTTTCTGTGCTAATTTACTGCATTCGCTTATTAAGTGATTGATCGTTTCGTCTCTTTCACCACATAACCTACATCTGCTGTTTTGTAGCGTCTTATCTATTCTCGCTTTGATGTGGTTGGTTCTTATGGCATTGTTTTACGCTACAATTAAAAAGGATTCAGTTTCTCTCTTAAGGTTTCTTTTCTAAGCCACGTCCACATTTTCTCGTGTGTAATGTCACTTGTTAGTTGCTAGAAAAAAAGTCCATAGTGTTGTTTTTCATCCCACTTTTTGTTTTCTGGTTATTTCCCTTCTGCTGATCCTTGTGTCGTCAGTATTGTTTCTGATGGCTGTAATCAGTCTTCCTCTGCGCTTTTCTATGTAGTCTTTGAGTCGTTGTATCGATGTGTCAATGCTGTCTTCAATGATGGCAAGTTCTCTTCCTCTCTCTTTTCATGACACTTATAGTCTGTCAATATCATCTCTGGGATGTAAGGCCTTATGCATGGTCATTAGTTTTCTTGTTCTCTTGTCCATTTGTTTGAGTTCTTCTCTGTTCTACTTCAAGAATGGTCCCGAGTATCTTACGAGGGAGACAGCCCAAGTATTTATCCTTTTGACAAGGTTCCTGCAATAGAGTTATGTTTCGAGTAGTTTTCTGGTTCTTTTGGGATACTCTTTTTTTTTTTGTTTTGTTTTGTTTTATTTCCTCTTGTTTGATGACAGCCTCAAATATTTTTACTTATTTGTAGGCTTCCTTTTTATTACTAGATTTGGTAGTTCTACTCCTTCCATCATGAGTTGTTTCCCGGTTTTCATTATTAGCATGGTGCATTTTTTTATGCTAAATTCGATTCCTATATTCTCACAATATTAGGGTTTCCAATACTTTTTTGTTTTTGACAAACAATTTGATGTCGTCCATGTACATCATGTGGTTGATCGTTTCTTGTGATTTACTGAGTTTGTATCCGGCTCTGCATTTCTTAAGGATGTGATTGAGTGGCATCATCGCTATTACAAATACTAATGGTAATAGTGCATCTCCCGGGAATATGCCTCTCTGGATCTTTACTTCTGCCAAGCTTCTTCCTTCTGCTGTCAATTCCACTATCCAGGTTTTCATGATAAACAGTATGACTTGGTTGAGTATTTTAGACATCTGGAGACAGGGAAGTATCCAGCTTTGGGAGATCATATTGTAAGCCTTTTTGTTGTCAATCAGGGCCATATGTAGATTTTTCAGTCTCGTTTTACTCTCGTTGAGGATGTGTTGATCTATATATAGTTGTTCCCTTGTGCTTCTGGTTCTCTTGCGGTATCATTTCTGTTCCTCGGGGAAGATTCCATGGCTTATCAATGAGTGGTAGATATCCTCCCTAATTTGTGCCGTTAGTATTTTCCACATTATCGGTAGGTACGTTATGGTTCTATAGTTGTTTGGGCGGTTCCTTTGAGAGGGTCTTTTTGGATTAAAGTGGTCTTCACTTAGTCATCCATTCGTGTATCTCAATTTTCTATATACATTTATTCATTTCGGTTAGCAAGTCGCGTATGGAGGTGGAGTTTTTAAACCAACATTCGTGTATGTCATCTAGGCCAGGGGTTTTCCAGTTTGATATGTTTTTAAGTGTTGCCTTGAGTGCGTCGGCGTGTATTTTTACCTTAGGGTCTTCTTCGAGCATTCGCAACCCTTTTTCCAGCTTGTTTATTTATTTGGCTTTTTTGTTGTGATCTTTCCATTCCCATATTTTGCTCCAAAATCTGTTTGCCTCATTCGCATCAGGTTGCGGGTATGACTTCGCCCGTTCTTTCCCTACTTGTTGGTAGAATTTTCTTTCGTTGTTTTGGAACGTCCTGTTTTGTGTGAATTGTTTGGTCCTGTCTCGGTATCTTTTTAGTCTTCTTTCTTTCGCAAGTATCTTTTGCTTAGTCTCCTCAAGTTTTATTTTTTGTTCTGGTTGCCGTTCTTTTTCAGTTTTGTCAGAGTATATTTTAATGTTCCATTTTGATATTTTTGCTTCTTGTCGTAGTCTTTTTATCTGTGATTCTTTTTTGTGTTCCCATCCGGGATTTGACTTTTTGTCTGTGGTCTTCTAGTGGGCCCCGATTTTTTCACAGACTAATTTTTCTCCTGCATGTATTAAATTGTTTAACTCCGTGATGTCGTTAGTCGGGATATTTGTCAATAAGTCGTTTACTTTCTCGTTTTCGGACTTGACTGTCCTCCAGTCAAGGTTCCTGAGATAAGGCAATGTAGTTTTCTTTTCATGACATCTTCATTATTTTTTTCTCTTGGGTCAATTTTTTCGTTTGTGTGTTTGCTGTGTATGAGTCATTATCATGTAGTGTTTGGTTGGGAGCTTGTGGCTTTCCTATATTTAGTGTCTTGGTTACTGTGGCAGGGGTTTGTTGATGTGTTTGCCTATATATTTGTTGGTGGATTTCCAGTATTTCAAGGTCAGAAAACAAACCATTCTTTGTTATTTTCCTAACCTGGTCAGCGAATCTTTGGTTTGTTGCCTTAAATCTAACAAATTCTGTCCAGATTTCAAACATTCTTTTTCAATACTCTCTTTTTGTAGGATTGCTTCTAAAATAACAGTATAATGCCACTTTGTTATCTTTCCTAGTCCATTATCTACGCTGTGGTCTCTGGTTTTAGGGGGCAATTTTTTCATCGTTTGTGTACCTGAAAGAAGAATCATTTGTGAACCTGGAAGAAGAGTAGCCAACATTCGCAGGATACCGACAAGAACCTCCATTTCGGCAATCGAGAGAGCACCTACAGATCATGATACCCAAACCTGTTGTCTGGGTCCCATGTTGAATTATATTTCGATTTGTCATTATTCCGGGGTACTATATCATGTCTATACCAAACCCAGGGGTTGTTTATTATCTGCGCGCCTGACACTGATGTGACCGGGAACAGTTATGGTAAATGTTCATGTAGAGTGATTCACGAAAAAAAGCAAACAAACAAACAAGAAAAAAAAATAGATTTTAACTTATTTGAAGTCCACAGACCTGCTATTTTACACATTACCTCTCACAATAAGTAACCGAGCTAGTTTCAGGTATTCCTGTATTACCTTTTTGTTTTTATATTTACTGTCGTACTTTGAACTTCGTTTCTGTCTGGTCCTTTCAGAGTAAAGACTAGGCTTCCTTACACATCTTGCTGGTTTCATTGAGGACGGTCATCATCATCATCATGTCGTGCCGCTAGCACGGATATCCCTGACCCTCTCTCGTCACTTCTCCCTATCGTTCATCGCCTCTGGCAGGTCTTCATAGCTAGATCCCGTATCCTCACATAGCTGCTGAATGTATGTTCGTGCTGGTCTTCCGGCTTTTGCCCGGCCATATGTGGGTGTCCATAGGAGTACATCACTTATGAGCTCGTCCCTGATTCTCCAGCAGTGTCCTGCATGTCTGGTTCGTCTAACTTGAATAGTTTTTGTGATGGGAGGCAGGTGGCCGTATTGATGGTGTCTTGTGGAGTTTTACTGCCAGGACTTGTTCAATATTGCTCGCAGAATTCTTGTGTAATTGCCGTCTAGCTTCTTCTCCAGCCGTTTTGTTAGCGTCCATGTAGTGCATCCATACAGCAGTATCGATACGACATCTGCCTGGAAGAAACTGCGTTTCATTTTATCGGTTAGATCTGATTTCCATATGATCGATAGCCTATTGATAGCTGTCCATGCCTTCGTTAGCCACGTGTCGTAAATTTGCGCTTTCAGACTATCCCAAATGTATTACTTTTTCATCTATCACGAGAACGCACTGGTAAACAATATAGAATTTAACGTATAAAATTTATTCGTGTTTTCAAAATAGTTTAGCTGAACAAATTTCTTCATTTAAATCACAAACATTTACCAAAAGATTTTACGGGCAACGAAATCTATTAAGCATTTTAAACTAAAGACAATTTTCACTAACCGGATCTTTTTCTTTTCGCATAGCAGATAGTAGACAGCGATGATTTGTTCCATATACCTATTCGCCAGGTGTTCGAGACTATGCGGTTCCTATATTTTTATATATAAGAAAGAAAAGGTCTCGCGACATTCGCAAGTATTCGAGTCTAAAGTCATTCAGCTCCTATTTAATTACTTATAATGACAATCCCACATACTTTTTCATCTATCGCAAGAAGGCACTGGTAAACGATATAAAAGTTATCGCAGAAAATATAAACGTTCAAATGTAATTCTTGCTTTCGAAATAGTTTAGCTGAAAAAGATTCTGGTAAAAAAATGTCCTCATTTCAATCACAAACATTTACCTAAAGGTTTCACGAGCAAAAAAATCTGTAATGTATTTTAGATTAAAGACAATTTTCACTAATTTTTCCTTTCGAATAGCAGATAATACACAACGAAGATTTGTTTCTTATACCTAGTCGCCAGGTCTTCGAGTTTTATCATTATTATTATTATTATTGTTGTTGTTGTTGTTATTGCTTTTGAATATCCTTATATTAAATAAAATAACTTCATTTGTTGTGGTTTGCATTCAAAATCTAATTTGAAAATATTTTGATTTGAAAACATATCGAAACCATAAATTATAATTACTTTCATTAGGTTCGTCTTGAAGATGGTTTAACAAAAACCGGGACGTTTAACATTGATATATTATAAGATAAAAGGAATAGTAAGTAAAGATGGCAACTGTAGTCGAAGACGACCAGAAGGCTCCCTTTTCAATAGCTCCTACTACGAGGTGTAGGGGAGGGCGCTACTCCTTTCCCTGGATTGCTCCACTTTACCTTTGATAAGTACCTTATATTGCTGAGTGTTAAGCAAGGAGGTATCAAGTACCATTTTTAAAGTCTTTGGTATGACGCGACCTAGGATTGGACCCAGGTCTCCCGGACCATTGGTGAACACTCTGCCCACTGGGACAATGAACCGGTAATATACATCCTCTAAATATTTTGTTTTTCCTTTTTTTTATATTCACACACTCACACAAACACACATACATATATATATATATATATATATATATATATATATATATATATATAAGATGAGACGCACAGTCTCTCTAGCGTAGTCGCTAACGTGCTAGACTACAATATCGCATTGAGTTCGAAAGGTATGAACCCTCCCCAGCAATGGGTTATAAAGTACCCCGACTGCTTACCTACAATAATGGCTTTGGCAATAAATAACCTACGTTGATGTGCTATTTAAAAAAAAACAGCTGATAAAAATCGTTATATAACAAATATTGTAACAACACTTAACACAAATAATTTACTGTTGTATGACATCAAGTATTCCAATAGAATATTAATAATTTTTAAACAAATTTTTAGACCCATTGATGGCACTCTAACAGGTACTACCACTACAGATCAGAGTGGACCTTAGAGTAATGGCAATGAATGAGAAGAACTCCACCCTCCCTAGAGCTCAAGAACTGGAACCTCACATGCAGTTTAATGTCGTACTGAGGACACACGTTTTGGTTGTGGGAGATCTTGCCCCTTTTCAGAGAAGGAATTTTTAATTACTATAAAGAAAACAATTCTTTTTGCATTCAATTATACAAAGGTTCTTCTTTGTGTGCAGCAATGGTTACAGGGGATTATTTAATAGATATATCAGAGTGTAATCCTCGAGATATCTTATCACAGAGATTTAAAGGAGACATTTCTTTTTAACTCAAAAACTTCAAAAAAACATTTCTTCTTACTCACGAGACCTTTTTATAATTTCGCAATCGCATCATTTTTCATACATTTTGGGGTTGGTTCATTGGTGATTACCTAACAATTTGATATACTAGTTTTATATTTTTAACATTTTCTTTCCTTTCAACTCATTCACTCTTTGCTTTCTTCTGCCAATAATCTCTTTATTTTTGTCGTGTTACTGTTTTGCCACAGATTGTTCGTAAACCAAATAACTTACAATTAGTTCATAACAAGATGCCACAGTCATTTTGGAATAAAATGAGTTGCGATTAGTGCCCGTGGTGTAATGGTTATCGTCGTAGGAAAGGGACTCGGCGATACGATTTCAAATCGGGGACAAGGCTGATTGCACTTCGCATAGCACTAATACCCTTGGAAAAGGTATGAATCCAATTATTCTCCCTAAATAGAAAGGCAGACTGGGTTCTTTAGCCTTGGTGCGGCAACTAGTCTAGAAGAAGGAAAACTCTGAAGTCAAAGCTGTTAAACTCCGCTTAAAAATTGACCATGTGTCATATCCTGCCCGAGCGGAGGGGTTGGTAAATATGGATGTTTCATTCTGCCAATAGGTCTCTTTTGAAAACGTCAACTTTATTACTTTTTATATTCACTTCTGGTTAAAACTCTGATTGATCTATTTCGTAATGGTTGATTCCCATCAACTTTATTTCATAGTTTTACATAATTATTGACGACCAATAGTAAAATCAAAGTTTAAGACATCGTCATCGTTAGATATTATCAAGTGACATTTTGATGATCTAATAAGAAAGTCCTTCAATCAACCTTGTAACTGATATGCATACTCTTAGCCCAGTCGGCTAGGGCTGTAGAATACGCCGATCTTTTCTCTGCAGGGGAATAAAACCCCTTCGCCAATAAGTGTCGTAGTTATGGCACTATCTAATTGTGAGGCTCCAGTCTTGGGGTTTGGGGTTATATGAAGTACTGGATATGGTACAAAACCATCTATTTGGTTGGGTTGGGTTTTATGGCATATTAACCATTGTTGGTAATTTAATGCCAAGTCCTCGTTATATATATATATATATCAAATGTATACGATTTGGTTGGGTTGGCTTTTACGGCATATTAACCATTGTAGGTTATTTAATGCCAAATCCTTTTTATACTTATATATCAAATATGTATCGTTTGTAAACACATCTTGTTGATAAGATTTTTAAATGAGCAAAGACTCATTTTTTGCACATAGTTGAATGGTTTCAAGTATTGGTATTTAACACAGATGACTCTATTCAGCAATACTCATTCGTTTACACACAATTAAATGGTCCCAAGTATTACCATGATTCACAAACAATTCAATTAAACATCAGTCCTTTTTTACACACAGTGAAATGATCAAACACTTCTTTTTCTAACCAATTTTGCATAAGCTATTTGCTTGCACTCAGTTTAAATCTCAAACAGTTCTATTCGACCCATAGATAGGACCCCACCAGGTACTACCACTCGGAGCCAGAGTGGACCTGGAAGCGATGGCAATGAAAGGGTATTCCACATTCTCAAAGCTCCAGCATTACTGGAGCCGCACCCTCAGATTGTTTGATGTCATATCGGGGCACTCGTTAGGGGGTCTTACACTTCTGCAGAGATGAGGTTCCAATCCTAAAGTTCTGGGGAATATGAAGTACTCCTTATTTCCATTACTTCTTGGTTCACTCTGACCTGGAGTGGTAGTACTAATTAGGGTACCATCTATAGCTCAAATAGAAATATCTAATATTTTTCTATACTTGAGATAATTTAATTGTATGCAAAAAAGGTTAATATTAAATAGAATTATTAGGATTACACAGCAACGCTTGATATCATTTAACTGAGGCAAATAGAAATATTTGTATTAGATAGCAATACTGGAAACCATTTAACTGTGAGCAAACAAATGAGCTCTGTCTCGTTTGAAAAATAATGTTATCTACAAACTATTCACTTAAAATCATACATAATATATTTATAAACAGGAATTGGCATTAAATAACCCTCAAGGGTTGATTTGCTATTAAATCAAAATATCTAATTTAATTTAAACGTACTGTCTTTAAGATATTTTTACAGTCTGATTCCTGCTACTATAGAATGTAAAACAACCTCTGTGTGTGTGTGTGTGGATGATTTTCACCTCGGGTCAGTTGAGCTGGCTCCGTCCAATGAAGGCCGTCCAAGCACTACGGTCCGAGGCTATCAATGAGATAACTGCAAGTCACTCGCCCTTGCAATGACAAAATCCATAAAGTTGAGGGCCAAAGGACAATTTCGTATTTTGCTTCAACGTTCTGAGACATGATGTCAGTTGGCTACCACAATACTGCCTGCAGCTCTGGGTACTGTGAGAAAAAAAAAAAGATAAACTAGTCCAAAATTGATAATGCAACTGCTTTATTTAACAAACTCTCCAAACTTATAACTTCCACTTATATCAAATAAAAGAAGTTTCTTTTTTTAAAAAAAAGTGGTGGGGACAACGTTCTTTAAAGATTTTTAAATATCAAAATTCAGGGAAAATATCGTATTAAATTTTGCATAATTCTGCGAATGAATTATTTTTTGTTAACAAACGTCCATTTTCCGAAAAGTCCTCAGTCATACCAATGAAATAAATTTTGTATAATATTATTAAATGAGTCATGAAAGAACTTCTGAAAAGGGCACTAGCGATCACTTTAAAGTTTGCAGGAAAATTATTCAACCAATATTCTTGAAAAAATCACTCGATTTCTATATCATCTCAGAAAAGAAAAAGAAAAGATATTTGAAAAAAAATTTCGGGAAAAGTTTATTTGACAATCTTTTTAAAATTCTACTTCATTCTCTCTCTCTCTCTCTCTCTCTCTCTCTCTCTCTCTCTCTCTCTCTCTCTCTCTCTCTCTTGTTCCATATTTCTGTCACAGCTTGCCATTATATATATATATACATAAGAGTGTTGGTCGTCAGTAAATCACTTTGTGGTAATGTGTCGAACCAAGTGCAATATATGAAGAGTGCTTTACGTTCCTGGCCTGACTTAACCTAAAAACACACATCCACACGTAGCTATAACACATACACATATTCGCACACACCCACATACACTCACACGCTTACAACCATACACAAACGAAATCCTAACGGTTTTTGTCGTATTTTCGATTTTCAATTCATTCCATCTTCTTAACTGCCTGATGAATGTTGTTTTATAAACTTCAGGAAACCTAAGGTCGCAGAATATTTTCCATGAATTAAATATATATATATATCTAATAGATATTTATTTATTATCATTATTATTACATATATATATATATATATATATATATATATATATATCTTTAAGAAAAAACAAAACCGGTCACATTAGGATTATAAATTTATTTCCATCCTGTTATATGTTTTTGATAAAATCAAAAAACACGGAAAAAAAGTAACTGGACTTCTTCAGATCTTATGGATAAAATAATTCAGAATAGACACAGGAAAGAAGGGTGGGAGGGGATAGAAGAGGGGTGAAGACTTATCTCCTCATTTAGCCCACTTCCGTTTTTTTTTTTATTTTATTGCCGGTTGGAATTAAAGTAAATTAATTTTTTATTTTTATTTTTTAAATTCTTAGTACTTTTCGACTTAAAACTCCCGATTTAATACTAATTTAGATAAAATAACAATTTAATAACTTTACGCAAGGATGCAGTAATAATTATATTAAATTAAATTCAAGATTTAAAATTAAAATTAATTTTTTTTAATTCAATTTTATATACGAGCCTATTAATTCAGTTACCCTTTTATTGAATAGTACATACATATGATATGGTATTTTCACATTTTTTAAAATTTCATTTCATTTTTATTCCTTTACCTTAATCTCAATTTAATCCTATGTTTTTTAAAGCATTATCTATAATAATTTTTCTCTAGTTCAAATTTAGCCCTATGTCTACATCTAGCTATTAATTCACATCTCTTATTCAATAATTTTTCAGGGTCTGGGTATATCATTATTTCTATTTTTTCCTCTAGGCATAGATTACATCTACTATCAAAACATTTTGGAGTATTTTACCTTTTTTAATATGGACCATTGAATCTCACGGGTTAAACCTTTATTTTTCAAACTCAAAAATGCTTAGATAAGGCAGTTTGGTGTTTCATATGTTCATGGGAGAAAGAATATTTGTGATTGGCGTATCTAATTTTCCATTTCATGGAGGAAATTCCAATAATTTTTTTTTATCCTCAATATTCTTTTTTGGGTAAATAATTCCTTGATATACTACATTATTTAAGTTACATAATCCATTCATAGGACAATTATTTCGATTTTTACAATTACATTCGTTTTGCTTACTATTATTATTCTTATTATTTGTTCAGTCCTGAAATTCTTTGATTATCTCTTTATTATGATTATTGATTATTTGAAAAATATTATTCGTGCAGGAGTAACTAATTTTTAACGTTTTTCTATAAAACATTTTATGTAGTATATTATCATGTTTAAAGTGCTTATCTATCAGTTTCAAAAAAATATTTACCTACATTTATACTAGCTAGTCTACAAAAAGGGGGGTTAAACCATATAATTTTTCTTTTTCTATTTTTATGATCATACTTCTTATTTTTTTCTTTATTAATGTCATTAGGTATATTTTCATCTTGATAAGTAAACTCTTCCTTAAAACCGATATTTTAAGGGCATCCATATATATCTTTCTACTCTCTTGGAATATATTCTCATTTGCTGATAGATTTCTTATTCTCAAATTTACCGCTTTTGGGACTTGTTTAATTATGGTCTTAGGGTGATTCGAGTTAGCATTAATATATGAAGGGTACTGATATATATATATATATATATATAGTCATCCACAGACAGATCTGTTTTGTTCTATCAGAACTCATCAGTGTGGCTAGACATACTATATTACCGTAGCTGGGAGCGAAACCCGGTTGACTCAAACGCCAATCCGAGACTCTACACTTCAGCCACGAGGAACCAGTAACAGCGAAGTAAATTTTAAACGGTAATGAATCACAATTACTATTGTTTACATACATCCGGTTAACGGCTACCGAGAGCTCAATTCATATATGAAGAGCCTTGCAATATACGCTAATGGCAACACGGTTACTTTATTCGCTAGAGAACTCAACCCTACGGGGTTAGGGGAGTATATATATATATATATATATATATTCTTTTTGTTTTTATTTTTCATCATTTCTATAAACAAGGTGAATTTTGTACTATTTACATCATCATCATCATCAAATCGCGCTGACAGTACTGAGTTCCTTGACTCATTCGTCATCCATTCTGGGGTGGTTCTCCATCAATCCTGGGGTGGTTCTCTAGGCAGCACCCTGTGTCCGTATAGATCTCTTGTTAGTTTTTCCTGGTCTGTCAACAGTCCTATGTACATGTACAGGAGACCCTAAAAGAATATCGCTTATGAGTTTATCCTTGCTTCTCCAGCATCGCACTCTAAATCCTATTTCAATGAAATCAATAATGATGAGTTCTTTCATGTTCCTGGGGAATGTCAGCATAACATTCTTTACTGTCCAACCTGACGTAACTATTTCTTTATCAAACAGTCAGTATGTTTCCCCCCTATAGACTCCATCAACCAAGGCTCGTATTGGTATATTTATCGTAGCTGTCCCGTCTTTGATACCCAAAATATCCGCTTTAGGAAAAAAAACGCTGAGTCACACGTGACGTCAGACAACAAAACATCGTACGGACGTTATCATTGAACTTCTGTTATAAACAATCGAACTATTTTTTGAAAGGCATTAATTCTGCTAGCCTTTCGAAAACAAAATAATTACCCCAGAATGAAATATATTATATTTAGAAGTTCCTCTTCAAAGTATAATGAAGTATCTCATAATCACTTATATCTTGTAAGAGGACTTCCTGTGCACGGAAATATTTCCCTCGACCAGCATAGTAGCGGCTATCGCTATATAAATACACCGGCAGCAACCAAAAAGTTAACGCACCCGTCGGGCATCCTCGAACCTCAGGGGTCCGTCCCCAAGGCTTTAACCCTACTTGAGGCGCCCCAATTAATGGAATGCCGATGCGACCCGAACTATTTTTGGAGCCGCCTGGACTACATAGCCTGGACTACATACATGTTTGGTCCCCTCTCTACACCTTCCAGCTACCTGCACATGAAGACCAGCTCTCTATGAGACGACGATCGGCAACCAGCACCAACTGCAGACCAGCTCCAGCATAACCCAGCAATCGTTCCTGCGCAACCAAGCTACCAGCACCAACTGCAGACCAGCTTCAGCTTAACCCAGCAGCTGTTCCTGCACGACCAAGTTACAGTTTTTGTCGCATCTAGTCAACGAGCGACTCGCTGCTTGGACAAACACCAACACTTCAAGGCGACATCGACACCTCCTGGTTAAACCAAGGATTGAACAAACCAGGACATCGACCACGCTGCCTCTGCAACGAGCATATGTAGCGTCTAGTCTACGAACGACTCACTGCTTGAACTAGCGGCAACACTTCAAGGCAAATTCGACACACCCCTGGTTAAACCAAAGTACTGCACAACAGGGACATCGATCATCCAGTCTTTGCCTCCAATGCGTCCTCATTGATCGTCTCCAGCAACATCTACAACCTGACCATACAGCAACACCTAATATCTACACCAAGCACAGAGACCATCCTCACTTGCACTGTCGCAACAAGATAATAGGCAGCTGCAACATAGACTTTCGACACCCGACAGAGACTACACCGACGTGATACAACAACCATGATTTCCACACCTTTTGGGTAAGATTCGCTCAATAAAATCTAGATTTAAACTTATCTACTTGCCTCTGTCTTTTGTCCAGTCCTCTGTCAATCAACAAACAATCAAATAACGCCTAAATCACCTATTCGTGGAATTGACGCATTCACATATCCCGGTACCGCGAAAAACTCATGTTTCGACCATTTGTAAATATTTTGGATCAAAATATGCTTCTTTGTACATATCACAAATTCTACGACAGATTTCACATGGTTTGCAACCATGAATTGTTTGATTCTGAATAGCCTCAAAACAAATGGCCCTGTCGATTGGGTAGTAGAATACGCCGACTGTATCTCTACAGAGAGATAAGGCTCCCGCAACGAGTGTCCTGAATATGACACAAAACAATCTGATAATGAGGCTCCAATAATACTGGAGCTTTAAGGAATGAAGAGAACCCCTTCATTGCCATTGCTCCCAGGTCCACTCTGGCCCGGAGTGGTAGCACCTGACAGGCTCCTATCAATGGGTCAAATAGAACTAAACTGTGTATTTATGCTAAACTGAATTCTGGGAAATAGAACTGTTTTTTTTATATTCAAGCTGCGTACTTATGCTAAACTGAATTGTTTAAAATAGAACTGTTTTTATATTTAATTGTGTGTAACCAAAAAACTGTACTTATACAAAGCTGAATTGGTTAAAATAGAACTGTTTATACGTATAAAAATGGATTTGGCATTAAATAACCTACAACGGTTGATATGCCATTAAACCAAATTCAACACCATCACATCCATTAAAAACAAAATATTTTTATTAAAATAATTTTTGCTAAAACCTGATTCCAAACAATGCAAAATTTACATTAACTTTTTTTTTAATTCAGAGAAAAATTAATCTCGCTTTTTTAAAATGTCCCCTTATTTATTGAATGACTCATAGATAGATTGATTTCGTTTGTTTACTGAATGACCCTAACAGATAGATAGATAGATAGATAGATAGATTTCCCTTATTTTTTATTGACCCACACACATAGATAGATATATAGATTCATCTTATTTCTTGAATAACTCATAAATAGATTTATTATTATTGAATGACCCGCGCAAATAGATAGAACAGATAGAACAGCATAAAAGTTCTCATACACCTTATTTACTTACATTTTAGTTTTATCTTTTATATTCACACAGTTGATAACCGAAACTGCAAAACCATCGTGATAAGAAGTTCATTTCTTTTTATTAATGAAAAAAATGTCTGCTCATCTAAACGGGATTTGATAATCTATTATCTCAAAGTCCTTGACAAGTTTATGTGTGTCATTTTCTAGGACAATATGGCTACCTTTTACTCTCTTGCACTTTCACTTGTCCTACCCAAACATGCCTACCTTTTGTATTCCAATTATGACAGTTTGTTTCATTCGCTTATTATGTGATTAACACTTTCATCTCTGTCACTACATAACCTACATTTGCTATTTTTCTGCGTATTATTACTTTTGGCTTTGGCATAATTGGTTCTTTTGCAATTATTTTTCTTATTCAATTATTTTGTACTTCAATTAAAAGAGATTCTGTTTCACTTATAAGGTTTCCCCTTCTAAACCATGTTCAAGACATCTTATATGCAATTTCCTTACTTGATCGGTTTTATTATGTCACTCCTTGCGAGTTTTTTCACATCAGCATTAGCTGATGGTATTTCTCTAGAGTCTGAATGACAACGAGTCTCTTCAAGTCTCCAGGACTCTTCTCAGTATTCTTGCTTATCATAACAGTGTTGTGGTCAAGATAGTCTCAATTTTTCAAGTTTCTTCAAGTCTCCAGGACTCTCCTCAGTATTCTAGCCGATCTTGATAATGCTATTGTCTGGATGGTATCCATTACAAGTACTAATTCCTGTGCTAAAATAATAATAAAAGCGAATGCATCAAACAGTATGAAATAGCAATAATTAAAAATCTAATATATCGCATCTAACACATATATTTCTCTAAGACTCTTTTACTCTGAACTTAAAAACATCAAACAAACCCTCATTAATAACGACTTCTCAAACTATATTGTTTGGTTGGTTGTTTGGGTTTTGTGGCATATTATCGTTTGTATGTTATTTAATGCCAGATCAATTTTTATACAAATAATCGGTTCTATTTCAAGCAATTCAGTTTAGCATGAATACACAGTTTAGTTCAATTTGACCCATATATATGGCCCGATCAGGTGCTACCTCTCCGGGACAGAGTGGACCAGGGAGCGATGGCAGTGAAGACATACTCCGCGTTCCCCAAAGCTCCAGCATCACTGGAACATCACCATCAGATCGTTTAATGTCATATACAGAATACTCGTTGGTGGGGTTTTACCCCTCTGCAGAGATGCAGTCGGTGTATTCTACAACCCTAGCCGACTAGACCACGCGTTGGGGTTGGGGTTTTGTCCCTCTGCAGAGATGCAGTCGGTGTATTCTACAACCCCATCCGACTAGACCACTCGTTGGGGTTGGGGTTTTACACCTCTGCAGAGATGCAGTCGGTGTATTCTACAACCCCATCCGACTAGACCACTCGTTGGGGTTGGGATTTTACCCGTCTGCAGAGATGCAGTCGGTGTATTCTACAACCCCAGCCGACTGGGCAAAAACTACATTGTTGACGAACAAATAAAACGCGCCACTTAAAACATCACATCTAAGCGCAATAGAAATAATACTACATCAAACAAACTTAATCACATTAAACTATTTTTTCATAACCAGATGCACGAACACTACAAAATCGATGAAATAGCGTTTAAAAGATCGAATTCTTAATCACGTCTACCCTACTGACTCAATGAAATAAAACTCGTATATTATCCGAAATTCAATACCACAAATTTCGTCATCTATAATAACGTCTCTCCATCGACTACTCGACCAATATCGTGTACCAGTTTAAATGTCTCCAGGGAGAATGTTACTCCAATAAACTAAGAACTTAAATTGACCTGACTACTATGACCCTGTTAAGAAGTTTAACACTTTACCTACCCAATATAAGTTCCATCTCTCAATACCTCAAAACACATTCGTGCTCCTCTTCAAAATACGCAAAATATATAACGGAAAATATCACCATATTACACAAAGAAAAACAAAAACTCCAAATTCTTTAAGCTCTCAATATAAAGATTTAAAATCCTTCCTTAAACAAGATCAACTATGAATATAATATCCATATTCTAAAATACCTTTAGCACTTTTTCCGTCGATTCTGCCTCTTATCGGAAGCAAAATTATTTTCTTTCGGGAATATTCTTCCCATTTGTTCTTCTTCCTACTCTTTGTATAAATCTATATGACTCGTCATTGCGTTTGTCATTTTATTATTCACTCTCCCGTAGGTGGCTCCGGTTGGTGCCGAAAATACTTGGGAAAAATACGGTGCCTTCCTAAATTTATTCCATCCAAAACTCAAACGACTCATGCCCAGACTTAAATTGATCTAAGATAAAATAGAGAGAGATACGGTCTTATTTAATTAAACATGTTTAAAAGAGAAAATGCTGTACGTGTGTAAGCGTCTGTGTGTGTGTGTGTGTGTGTGTGTGTGTGTGTGTGTGTTTAACAATCTCTCTACACTAGCAGAATGCTACACAAAGTCATTTTTTAAACAAAGTTTAACGGGTTTAAATTCAGAGTTGCTTTTCTCCTAGGCCGATTTCCATTCCAAGGTTGAAGAGCACAGTCTACCCTACTATTTACTCCTATCTGGAGGGAAAAATAGTTGCATTCATACTTTTCTCCGTGGGATTAGCGAAATGCAAACAGCTTCATTTAGGATCCGAACTCGGGTTGCTGGGTTCATTTCTTTCGATATGCATTACACCACGACTGCCTTCTTGATATATATATATATATATATATATATATATATATATATATATATATATATATATATATATATATTGATGAAAAGACACCAACACCTCGTAAAATCCATGTCATTTGATGTAGCTGCCCTTTTTGAGTAAAAGAGAGGAACAATACAATATGAGGCAGCTGTCTCAAATTTTTTGGGACTTTCTTTGATACAACTCGCGTGACGGAAATGTTTCTATGTAAATTAAGTTAGAAAAATTAATTTCCTGTACGGTTTCGCCATTTTGACTGAGTACTTGGTGAGCCTCTAGATGGAAAACTATTTTATTGGCCATTTCAGAAAACAATCAAGCGGAGTTTATTTTGTTTTTTGGGGTTGTTTTTCTTTCGTTTTCTTTTGTTTTATTCTTTTTATTTATTTATTTATTTATTTTCCTTTTTTCTTTTTTTTTTTTGGCGAAACTTTTTTTTTTTTTATTTTGTCTTTTTGTTGAGTCTTCCGTCTTTTCTTCTGTAGCCGAGAGTCGATTCTCCATGCTGTGTTTCAAGAAAAGAGTAAGAAAAAGGATATTGTCACTCGTTCATTTTTTTCTTCTTTGTTTTTCTTTTTTTTTTTTCCGCGACGATTTTTTATTTTTATGCATTCTTCGTTCTAAACTGACAAATAATAATAATAATAATAATAATAATAATAATAATAATAATAATAATAATAATAAAGAAAAAAGAAAGACGTTAAAGTAACAGATATCATTTTTTTTGTTTCTTTGTGATTTTTCTCTTTCGCAAAATACCACCTGCAGCGTTCCTTTGAAAAACACTTTGTTGTTTTGCTGCTTTAATATATATATATATATATATACGATAATTGATAAGTAACCTTTCCTACTGTGTAGCTTCAGAAATAGTGGAGATGGAAACATTTCTGGACATTCATTTGCTAACATAGAAAATACTGTTCAAATGACAATTTTGTGAGTGAAAGCATTGAAGGATAGCTTTCGTTGGTCTGGTCGTGAGTGCTACGTCCAAGTTATATATAAAACATTGATTGAATTATTGGTGTACGATGTTGCGTACCAAGTGGAAATTCACTGAGATGTGCTAATAATTTATAGTTGTGGTTGTAGCTGAAGAATTAGCCTGAAATAAAAAATTTTTGTACATCACGAAAAATTTCACCTTTACTTCATTCGTTAGGCTTTATGGCGTATCAACCATTGTAGGTTATTTAATGCCAAAACCTTTATATATATATATATATATATTAAATATGATTTGTAGGTGAATAATTTGTGGAAAACTTTCTTTAAACGAACCAGAGTCCGTTTGTTTGCACAGTTTCAAATTATTTCTATTCCTGCCAATTTTCTTTTCTTATAAAAGTTAATTTTCTTCTTAACTAAATAAAATATGATTTTATTTCTTCCATCTATCAAACAAGGCGTGCCGTCAGCACAGATTCCCTTAAATCTCTCTCTCTCTCTCTCTCTCTCTCTCTCTCTCTCTCTCTCTCTCTCTCTCTGTAATGGTCTCTAGATGGCCTGCAGTATCCACACAGAACTGATGAATGTAAATTTTTTGCTGCTTGGCCAAAACTGGTGTGTACTTAACGTAGGAGTCCATTGGAGAACGTCGTTTTAGAGTTCGTCCTGACTTCTCCACCAGTGCCTCGCATGTCTTGCTCGCCTATCTTAGGTGGTTTACAAGATGGGAGGTAAGTGGCCATATAACTGCTGTTTTTTGGGATGATGCTTCCAGGATTTGTTAAAAACAGCACGTAGTATCCTTGTGTAGCTTCCATCTAGGCTTTTCCTCAAGGCGTTTCGTTTGCCTAATTGGTGCAATCATACCATAGTAATGACACGGCTACAGCTTGTAAGAATTCCTGTTAGAGAGGACATATTTCTATATGGTTCTTAACCAGTCAATAGCTGTTCACACTTTACCTATGAGTGTGTTGACATCGCTTTCGGCAGATGAGATATTGCTCCCGAGGTATATGAGCTGATCTAGAAATTTCAGAGGCTTGTAATCTGATGATGAGATTGCACCATTTTGATTAAAATGTATTAACTCTTATTTACTGGATAAGATCTTCAAGCTGTATGTAAGTAAAAGTAAAGTTGGCGACCGTTGTCCAGGGTGACCAGAAGGCTCCCTTTTCAATAGCTACTACATTGAGGTGTAGGTGGGGTGATGCTCTTTTCCCTGGATTGCTCCACTTTATCCTTGATACGAACCTTATATTGCTGAGTGTTAAGCAAGGAGGTATCAAGTACCATTTTAAAAGTCTTTGGTATGACGCGACCTGGGATTGAACACAGGTCTCCTGGACCATTGGTGAACACTCTACCCACTAGACCAATGAGAACAAAGCTGTATGTATGTGTTTAAAAAATGGCAATTCAAATGTAATTTAACAACGATATATATTTATTTGATTGTGATACTTTAGTCGTTAGATACACAAAGGTACATATGCATATACATATACTTTAGAGCATATATATCCCAGAAAAGTATATTGATTTGGTTAGGCATATTTCGTCAAAGTTTGTCTATTTTATCCATGAAGCGATGCTTCTCGTAATCCATATTACAATAGATAATTATGTATTTTTATTGATTAAATCTGTATTAAGATTCGATTCAGTTTGTTTTTCTATAAATCTGATAAAAAAAATCATAACTAATTTTTGTAAAAAAAACTCACACCGTATTTTATCTTGCTTACAAAAAACTTAACGAGGAGGTTTTATTAAATCTAAAAGTTTTTTTAACACCCACCCACTAAATTTGTACGTTATGCTATAAATTTGTTATTAGTACGAAAACAAATTTTTAAAAGTTCAAAGTTTGTGATTAGCTTTGTGGAAAAATGGGTCCAGATATAAAGATTATTTATTTATCTATCTTGGTCATCTCTTTTTGCAATCTTTTCCTATCAGCCTTTAGAGAAAATCTTTTGCAGAAAACATGTCCTCTATTCATACAATATCTCTTTACAGATTAAATTCTGTTGAGTAATTCATCTTATAGATCCTAAAAATGCACCCTGAATTTCTTTTTCTTTCTATCATTTAAGAAATTCTCTAATTCAATCTTAATTCTTTTTCAATATTTTAATCTAATTAGGCAGTTTGTTCCAAAAATATAAAATTATTAGAAAAATGTCCAAATTAGTTACACTTAGTTTGTAAAATCCACGTTAATAGTAAATTTCCAATTCGAGGATAAACATTTTAAATAAATGTCTCCCATAATTATAAATTACATTGATTATTTTGAAAGTTCCAATGAGATCACAACTCATTCTTCTTTCTAACTTCTTCAATTTCTCTCTGTAACTGTTCACGTTTTATCAGTTTATTCACTCTTCATTGTCGGCACACTAATATCCTGAATAAAAATGTTTTTAACATCCTAACGTCTGTCGCCAAATCACCAAGCCCCAAAATAGATTTGATGCCTAGCCCCACCCTTACGTCTAAACCCTAACGTCCACTAAATCGTTCGGGATGCGGGCTTAGGATAACGCCTATCGTCATGTAAAATGAAATCGGCAACTCTAGTTAAATTCCTGGACGATATTGAATGCTTTTCGTTTGGGAAAGGTATGAACCAATGTGTACTCTACATCAGATATGGGTAACTAGGTTTTATCTAGCATTGGTGTGGCAACCAGTCTAGGAGAAGGAAAACTCTAAGTTCAAACTAATTGTACTCGGCTTAAAAATTGTGTTACATCCTTCCAGAGGCGCAGGGATTAATTAGATATATATAACAAATTTTAATAAAGCCAGATATTGGGTGAATTCGATATATACTAAACTTATGAGAATAAGAAGATTGTGTTACGCCAATCCTGTCAGTGGAGAAGGCCTTGCAAATCACAATACAAAATCTTGACCTTTTAGAAGACGTAGGTGAAATTGCAATGATTTCAAGACAGAAGTTTCACTAGGCCGGACATGTTGCAGTTTTCAGAAACCCTGGTGGACCCATACAGTTATCGAGTGGTATCTGTAAGACCAGAAATGACCAACGGGAAGACTGCATGATGATGTGAAAACAAAAATGTTTAACGATTTGGTCCAACAAGAAGGAGGAGATCAAGAAGAAAATGGAAGAGCATTGTGAACAGCGATATGGAAATCATCAGATCTCCTAACCAATAAAGAAATTAAATAAAGGACCGAATATATTTTTTTTAGATTTCCTTATAAAAACTGCGGAGATAATTTCAAGGTAAATATCCCGTACTTTCGAAAAGTTTTCGTTTCGTTTCGTTTCGTTTCGTTTCGTTTTATGGCATATCAACCATTGTTGGTTCTTTAATGATAAATTCTGCTTTTACACATTTAATAGATATATGATTTGTAAACACATTTTGAAGACACACACAGTTAAATGATCAAACAGTTCTATTTCAAATTATTCAATTTAGCATGAGTTGTTTGTTAGCACTCAGTTTAAATGTCAAACAGTTCTATTTGATACAAAGATAGGGCCCTATCAAGTGCTACCACTCCGGGTCAGAGAGGACCTTGGAACGATAGCACTGAAGGGGTACTTTCCCAAAGCTCCTGCATTACTGGAGCCTCACCATCACATTTGCTTACTGTCATATCCAGGACACTCGTTGTTGAGAGTCTAACCCCTCTGCAGAGATGCAATTGGTGTATTCTACCGCCACAGCCAACTGGGCTGTAAAAGTGTCTTACTTCTTTTAAAAGATAATAAAAGTATTTTTATCTTTATCCTATGGCAAACAAACTGTTGAAGAGGTTGTAACAACTATTACGTAATATATGGGCCGAATCTTTTATCTAGCACGAAGTGTGGTCTATTTCAAAGGAATTAAACCGTTGTACTCACAGAGAGACTTGATACTTCTGTGTGATTGATAAGTAATAACCTTTGAGATCAGTTGAGAACCAATTATCAATGGGAGGATTTAAAGCTTTGCTACATATTCTAGAAGTTAGAAATTAGATTTTAACACTGAGTTAGTAAGTCCGGAGCCGTTGAAGTTGAACAAACCAGTAAAAGTTTGTGCTGACATAATTTCCATCAATGTTGAAATTGGCTAGCTCCCGGTTTGTACGACCAGTTATGTAAAAGAGACGTCTGAAGATAATTAAGAAATATGTGCGCATAAGTAAAGAGAGGGCTTCATTATTATTCTACATAGAGATTGAATATCACTGTAAGAGCCAAAGAAAAGGGTAAAACAGCCAGGAAGAAGATGGAACAGCGAGTAACCCATGCTGAAGAATATTTAGACACGACTATATCATACTATGATAGGGCAGACTGGTTTCTTTAACCTAGGTTAGGCAACCAGTCAAGGAGAAAGAAAACTCTGAATTCAAACCTGTTATACTCCGCTTAAAAAAAACGGACCTCGTGTCACATCCTGCTCGTGTGGAGGGGTTGGGTAAATACAGACAATATAATACTATGCTTCAAATCGGTAAACTTAAAACCCCAAGTTAGTATATATTTCTTTTAGCAATTTCTTAATTTTCGCTTTTACATTGTCAAATTATATTGCTTGTTAAAAATATAATCGCTGTAAGAATCTTCTGAATATTTCTGCTTTAATCGTACCAAAACCGACAATAAACAATAAGTCATACTTATAACTATCTCTCTCTCTCGCTCTCTCTCATCCATTGCTCCCTGCAGGTCCTCTAGACAGCACCCAGTGTTTGCACAGAGGTTGGTAGTCGACCGATACTCATGTGGTCCTAATTTCTTCAGCAGTGCTCGGTAGGTTTTGTTCGTCTTACTTGGAAAGTATATGAGGTGGGAGGCAAATAGCTGTACATCTGCTGTTTTATGAGGTGCTGCTTCCATGATTTGTTCAAAACATCCCTAAGCATTCTTGTGAAGTAAACGATCTAGCTTTCCTCCAAGCGTTTCCTTAGATTCCGGCAGGTGCAACTACACAGTTATACCAACACGAACACGACCACAACTTAGAAGAAATCCCGTTAGAGAGATTAGATTTCGATATGATCGACATGTCTGCTGCAGTCCATATCTTTTCTATACGTATCTTGAAATCCCTTTCAGTAGATGAGATATTGCTACCGATGTGTGCGAACTGGACTTCTAATTTTAGAGGTTTGCTACTTAAAGTAAATATTGCTCTATCTTGTTTAAAACACAAAAAGCCGTGAATAGTGAGGGCATTCAATATGTACTAAACTTAGGGTAAACGGATGATTGTATTGTGCTAATTCTCTGTAGGGAAGGCCTTGAAAATCAGTATGGCAATTCCTGGCTTTTTACCCCATGAAGGTCTAGCAACAGAAGAAAAACTGCAACTCGCTCAGCCACAAAGCCCACCAAAATTATTTTAGAAGTTGTGATTATTTCTCATGACTCATGAAGTTCTCATTATACCGGGTAATCCCTTTTCATTGCATCTCTAAGGGTAAAAGGAGACACCGGTTGCCCAACTCCTTTCCAAGTTATAGGGGACCATTTGTACGGGGTTACATGGTATCAGGTGGCCCCAAACACACCCTGACATGATTCATTACTGAATGGGAAAGAATGACCATGTTTTCAAGACTAATTGGCTCCAACTCTTTCGCTCTGTGTAAATAGTTGGGGAAGAGTGGGTTCATGCCTTTCTGAAGGACATTAGTAAGAGGCGAGAGTAAACTTCCCCAGACAGACTTTGAACTCGGCTCGACAGTTCGATTCACTTAACTTTTATGTTACATAAACTTTCTATCAAATTTGAAAACTAGTACTATTCAAGGGAGGCTACTCTAAAAATATGTTTGTCAAAGTTATTTCCCTTATAAAATGTTACTAACTTGGAAAAATACCATAGCACCAATATTCCATGTGAGAAGAGCATGTCTTGTAAAAGTTTTTTTTTTCTTAGACTCAAACGCTAAAAAAATAAATTGTCTTTTAGGCTATCTCTTTTAACGGCATTTCAGCTTATCTTGGGTTATTTTATGCCAAGAGGTTAAGGAATTGCGTTCAGTGTACATTTATATTTATATTGTATAGTTATTTGTTAAGAATTTTTGCACTCAGTTATATAAGTTTATTTCTATCAAATACAAATAATTTGCACACAGTTGTACGGTTTCAAGTATTCCTATCAAATAGAAGTAATTATAAATTTGGTTTGATTTGGTTTGGTTTAATGGCATATTGAAGGTTGCTTAATGCCAAATCCATTTTTATACTTTTAAACGGTTTTATTTCGAACAATCCAGTTTTACATAAGTACAGTTTTTTGTTTAGACACAGCTAAATGCAAAAACAGTTTTATTTCAAACAATTCAGTTTAGCATGAGTACGCAGCTTAAATATAAAAAAAAACTGTTCTATTTCAAAGAATTCAGGTTAGCATAAGTACACACTTTCATTTTTTTTTTAATTCTACTTCAAATTATTCAGTTTACTCAACAAAGTTAAATACTTCCAGATATTGTTATGTATCACGAACAATTTAACTAAAGATCAGTCATTTATTTTCACAAAGTTAAATGTAAAATCAATTCTATTTCTAACAATTCAGTTTAGCATAAGCACACAGTTTAGTTCTATATTTGACCCATAGATAGAACCCTATCAGGTGCTTCCTCTACGGGCAAGAGGGGACCTGAGAGTGATGGTAATGAAATATTGCTCTGCATTCCCCAAAGCTCCTGCATTAATGGAACCTTAACATCAGATTGTTTAGTGTCATATCCAGAACACTCATTTGTGGGTTACCCTTCAGCAGAGATGCAGTTGATGTATTTTAATGCCCCAACCGACTGGACCCTAATTATATGGTTTTAAGCAATTATTTCTAATTGTAATCATTTGTTTGCACACAGTTATGTATCAATTGTTCTTATCTAATGCAAATAATTTAAACACGGTTGTATGGATTCAAGTATTCCAATTAAATAGAAAGAAATATATGGTTTTAAGTAATTATTTCTATTTAATTGTACTTATTTGTTTGCACACAGTTTTATAATAATACTTAATGAATAATTAGATCTTCAAATAACTATTTTTAATTCCGGTTACTGTTATGTGATATCTAGCATTCCTCTCTAACACAAATAATTTTCAAACAGATCTTTTTGACGAGACTCTAACAGTTACCACAAGTCAGAGTGGACCAGGGAGTAATAACAATGGAGCAAGTACTCAACGCTCCCCGGATGCAGTTTAGAGTTATACACAGGACTCCTCTTTTTTAATGGGTTGTAGTGGCTATATCCCCTCTGCGGGAGATATAGCCACTGTATTCTATTCACTGACGACGGGATGGAAATTTATAGACCGTTAATTCTTAGCTCCAACGACGGGGCAGAAAATAAATTTTCATTAATGACTAGGTTACGCGTGAATTTATTGGGTTTTCTTTGAAACAGCGGTCCTTGATGAGATTGATGCTTCTATTTAGGAAGGAGTGAAGGATTCTTATTAGGATTTCACAGTAGACAATCGCCCATGATGATAGAGATGCTTCTACTATGGACGGAGTGAAGGTTTTTCATTCGCTTTTTATAGTTAGTGATACATCATGATATATTGATGTTTCTGTTTAGAAGTTTCTACTTATGAAGGAGTGCAGGTCTCTTATAAGCATTTTGTTATATTGGTTTCACGTATTCCTATCCCTTACAAAAATTTGTATTCTATTTGTTTCACGTATTCCTATCCAATACAAATAATTTCATTCTATTGGTTTCACATATTCCTATATAGTACAAATAATTTTATTGTATTGGTTTCACGTATTCCTATCCATTACAAACAATTTTATTCTATTTGTTTCATGTATTCCTATCCAATACAAATAATTTTATTCTATTGGTTTCACGTATTCCTATCCAATACAAATAATTTTATTCTATTTGTTTCACGTATTCCTATCCAATACAAATAATTTCATTCAATTGGTTTCACGTATTCCTATCCAACACTAATAATTTTATTGTATTGGTTTCACGTATTCCTATCCTATACAAATAATTTTATTCTGACAAAACAAAAATGACCAAAAAATTAAAACAGAAGCTGCATCAACGAATTAACAATGAATAAAACGTTTGTTTGTTTGTTTGTTTGTTTGTTTTTTTGTTTGTTTGTTTGAGTTTCATGGCATATCAACCTTTGGAGGTCATTTAATGCCAAATCCATTTTTATACAAATAAACAGTTTAATTCAAAACACTTCAGTTTAGCCTAGATACGCAGTTTACATGTCAAATCAGGTCTATTGCAAGCAATTCAGTTTAGCATATGTACACAGTTTAGTTCTATTTGACCCATAGATAGGGCCCTATCAGGTGCAACCACTCCGGGACAGAGTGAACCTGAGAGCGATGGCAATGAAGGAGTACTTTGCATTCCCCAAAGCCCCAGCTTCACTGCAACCTCAGGATCAGATTGTTTTATGTCATATCTCGGACACTTGTTGGCGGTGGGCGGGGTCTTACCCCTCGGCAGAAGTGCAGTCGGGTATTCGACAGCTCTATCTGACTGGGCAATGAATAAAATGTTAACTTTCCGTATATTTCATAAATGTAATTAAGAGTTTATTGTTTAAGTAGAAATATTTCTAGTGAACAAAACGAGATATTTATTGAATTTTTTTATGGCTTTCATTTTGCTTCTTTTATTAAACAAAGTGAGTTCAAAAATATCAATGCAAAAACTTTCATTTCTCTTATTCTTGAATCTGAAATTTAATTAAGGTTTGGTTGGTTTAGTTTCTTTGTTTAATGGCATATCAACCTTTTTTAGGTTATTTAATGTCAAAGCTATTCTCCAAGTAGAACAGTAGTGGTACTATTTAACCCATAACTGGGAGGATAAGGGGGTTCATACCAGTGGCGACTCTAGCCTATTTTTGCAACTCGTGCCCCCCCCCGCCCTCTGTCAACTTTAGTTCCCAACCCGTGGTCTGTGGACCCAAAGTAAGTTATCATAGTTGCTATTGCGTGATTCTCCATTGTATAGCACAGATTGACAAACGTACCTTGCATGGTGGGTTTTTTTGTAAACAATCAAGATACTATATAATTTGTAGTCTTGTTAATGCAGTAGATAAGATAATTTTTTTCCTTTCAAAAGTATAGAAGAAAAGAGAAGATGTTCATTACTATGACGAGAAAAATATGTTTATTAGAATAAAGAAACTGATGACAATATACACAGACATAGCTAGTAGTTTCAATTTCGCTTAAAATAAAGATTATTTGTTGAAAATGTATTCAAATAAACAAATTTTAGTTACAGAATGTAATATATGCAACATTCATTAAAGAAATAGAGATCTGTTAGTGAAAAAACGAATTAAAACACGCCGTTTAACCAACATATACCATAGCGATGATGATGACGTCGGCGACGGCAATAATCTGCTATCCCACCTCTCTCTCTCTCTCTCTCTCTCTCTCTCTCTCTCTCTCTCTCTCTCTCTCTCTCTCTCTCTCTTGGTCCCTCTCCCTCTTCCCAAGACAGCTGTCAGAATGTGCTAAGATTTTTGAGCACGGTGTTTGAGTTGCTCTTGCTATTGGCTACAGCCAAAAGCGGATTTCTCTAACATTACTGTTATTATAAGGGTCTAGTGCTCGGCACGGATAGCACGTGTTCAACATTATAGCCGATTTTATGGGATGTTCAATGAATCTAACGGTGGCCGGACAAAGACCCTCCGTTCAAAACAGCATCGTTGTATTATTCCCAAATATATTTATGGCTACTTAGTTATCGAAACTTGAATAGATACGTTATTTAATTGAGATCAGACTAAGTATGTTTGCTTGAAATTAATGGATGATTTTTAATATATTTTGAATAACATTGACCGAGTTATTGGTCGTGCCGGGCACGAGTAGCACTAGTCCCATCTCCGCCCCTGGTTCATACCTTTCCCAAGGGTATCTGCCCGAAAGTGAACGTAATAGCGCGACTGGAGTACGAACTCGCTTACTACGATTCTGCAGTCCATCGCTTTGACCATTACACCACGAAGACACACCCCCCCAATTTAATTTAAGTTGTGGGTACTGCTGAGCAACATTTTTTTTAATAAAGTAATGATGTCTAGACGTCTAGACAGGTGAGTTTCATTTTTTCTTTTAATGACAGCTAGCTACGACACATTTTTAATGAAATAGTTTTTGTGGATTACGCAAATATAGCACGCACCATACTCAACAGACTAATTCCTTGTAAATTCTTCTCGTTTCCAAAACTAAAAATCCATCTCATTGGTGATATCAATCGACGAGAAGGATATTGAATGGAATACGATAACGCAACAGCAGAACCCATCAAAAAAAGCTGTTTCAGAAATTCTTCGACCAATGAAGGGCTCGCTGGAGTACGTGTTTTGAATGCTAAAGAGACCATTTTGAAGTAAATTAACGCTTTATTCATTGTTAATTCATTTCGATAAATGGAGCTTCAATCTCGATCCTTTTTTAACCACGTTTCGAATTTTGAAGAAAATTAACGTTAAGCAATCCGTAAATCTTAAAGAAAATCAGTTGAAATATTTTCAGAATCAAGCACACTCACATTTTAATGATGCACTAATCAGCTAATAAAACTTTTGTAGGGTTTCTTTTTTTCTATTTTTATCCTTCTTTTCAGGAAATAGGATTTTTAAATTAGACAGTACCTTATGAATGAAGTAGGGTTTTTTTTCAAAAAGTGTCGAATAGAAAGAATTATATTGATTTTGGTGTTCTAGCTTTGGGCCTCACACAACCAGGGCCTCATTTATATATATATATATATATATATATATATATATTGCATCATTAGTTTTCTGATTCATCGAAAATTATTTATATGATGTATTAGTGGTATAGCATATTCAGTGGGCGAATGAAAATTGTTTTTTAATTAAAGTGTCTCTAATTGGTTTATATATATATATATATATATATATATATATATATATATATATATATATATAATGTGGGGGGGTGAAGACAGCTGGCAAATGTGTTTGAACTGAATTTGGGAGAAGGGCGTTAAGAATTTGCCATGACTTGACCATTTTCTGTTTATCATTACTTTTTTTTTTAATCCACTTTCATTAAAAGTTAAGTTTTAGGGAATAGACGCCTTTCAAACAAGCAGTTACTGCCAGTTTAAAATAACATAAAAAAAATATCCCTATTTGTCTTATCTCTTTTCTTCATATTTATATATATATATATATATATGCTTATTTATTGTAATTAATGTTCATTTTTTTAATTGAGAAAGGCCTCAAATTTCATATAGTTTAGCGCCCCAACAAAGGAAAGTCCAATACTCAATGTGACCATCAACAGATTAAAGCTCGGCCCTCAGAAGGCGAACATCTAGCCCTCAACGGATGAAAGTCCGACCATCAACAGGTGAAAGCTTGGATTCAATTTTTTTTCGAAAAAGTAATTTTTTTCTTCTTTAGATCGAGAACATTTCAATAAACCCACGTATATGCTGTTACTTATTAAGTTTTCATCTAGTCTGGCACAAGGATATACCCAATGAGAACCAAACTCACTAGCAATTGTCTTCTAAACTAGTTCGTTACCCATTACACCACACAAGACGAAGAGATATTCTGGCACAGAAAATATTTTGTTCAACGCAACTTATTTCCAAAATAAATATTCAAAAATGTCATTTACTATTTGTGATATTTTTGGTAGGTGATAATTTGCGGTTCGTATATCACGTGACCAAAGTACTTCAAACCGTGTATGGTACTTGCTGTGGTTGGTAGTATTGGGTTAGTTGATGCACTGGCACATTGTGCATAACTTCTCTCCGTTAGTGATTTGGAAGCGGCAAGACGAGATAATGATGATGATGATGATGATGATATATCATTTTTACTTCATAAATTGAATGATCACCCAATGTAAAACGATATTTATGAGAATTTTCCGTTTACTTCGATAGCTATTGGATTTAACGTTGTAATATTTATGTGATTGAAAAGAACAAGTTTTGAGCGAACATAGAAAGTTCTTGTATTCCACGCTGTGGCCAACAGAAGTGATTACTATGGCTAGAATATATAATTCATCCATCAGCCAAACACAACTCTAACACCATCACCTCCTCGATGAAATCCGATGACTTCCAACCCAGATAATGAAAAATCAACACACAACAAAGAAATGATGGGAACATTAGTCATTTTACGAACCATATATAACTCCTCTCATGAATCTTAAAACATACCTCTCCATTAAGCCAGCAAGATGGAGGAGGAAGATATTACGACAAATATCTCTTTCCGTCTGGTGATGATGGCCGGGTTTGAGTTAGAAAACTTAGACTGGCTGTTCACGTCTTAATGAGCTGGTTTTTCTGAACGAAAAGCTAATGGTGAGAGAGTAAGTCCTGACAATTGAATAAGTGGTCATTGTAACTGTCTATAAGATATGTCGGCAAGTTGTTCAGCCGAGCTCAAAGTTATATCCATTAATGCATTAATAAAGGAAGGAATATGTGTTTCTCTTGTTTTTCTATAGTCGCTTTGAATCGTTTCATTCGGCCGCTAGAAACACCTGAGTTAGTTCCCATTTGTATAATATTAACGATTCTCTTTTCTCTTTGATTTTTTGTTTCTCTGTTTTACCCTCTTTCTCTCTCTCTCTCACTCCCCCCTCTCTCTCTCTCTCTCACACACACACACACACACACACACTTTTTCTCACTCTCTCTCTCTTTCTCTCTCACTTTTTTCTCTCACTCTCTTTCTCTTTCGCTCTCTCTCTCTCTCTCTCTCTCATACACACACATTTTCTCTCTCTCTCTCTCTCTCACTTTTTCTCTCTTTCTTTCTCTCTTTCTCTTTCTCTCTCTCTCACTTTTCTCTCTCTCTCTCTTTCTCTTTCTCTCTCTCACTTTTTTCTCACTCTCTTTCTCTTTCTCTCTCTCTCACACACACACACACACATTTTCTCTCTTTCTCTCTCTCTCTCTCTCTTTTCTCTCTCTGTCTTTCTCTTTCTCTTTCTCTCTCTCTCTCAAATTTCTCTCTCCCACTCATTCATACTAACTCGATTGAAATTTCTTTTTTCTTTATGTATTACTCTTTTGTCAATCGTATTTCTTTTTGATTCGATCCTTATTTTCCTTTCTTCTTCTCTCTCTCTCTTTCTATATATATATATATATATATATATATCTTTCACTCTCTTTCACTTTCCCTCTCTCTCTCTCTCTCTTTCTCTCTCTCTTTCACTCTCTTTGTGTCTCTGTCTCGTTCTTCCTCTGTTTCAAATGTCTCTCACCCACTCGTTTATGCTAACTCTATTGAAATTTCTTTTTTTATGAATCACTCTTTTGACAATCGTTTTTCTTTTTGATTCAATGCTTATTTTTCTCTTTATCTGTCTCCCTCCTTCTCCCTCTCTCTCTCTCTCTCTCTCTTTCTTACCCCTCTCTCCCTCTCTCTCTCTCTCTCTCTCTTTCTTACCCCCTCCTCTCTCTCTCTCTCTCCTGTCACTAGATCTTTTAAATCTTTCTTTGCTTCTTGTTATCATTTCTTTATACACCCATACTTTTTACAAGGACATCTCTACCTATCACTTTTCTCTCCTTTTCTATCTATCTGTCTATTCGTCTCTCTCTCTCTGTGTGTGTGTGTGTGTGTGTGTGTGTGTGTGTGTGTGTGTGTACTTAGGTGTATGTGCTGTGCGTGCTCTGTGAGTATCTGTCAGTCAACCAGTCTTTTCTACTTTCTCGGGAGCATAATATTACTATTCAATGATTATTCATTGCCCTCAAAGCTATAGTTTTCATTGAGTCTGAAAAGATGTTTGCGATTCGTTAGCAGCTGTTAGGTTGGTTTGGTTTCTTTGATTAATGGCATATCAACCTTCGTAGTTTATTTTATGTTAATGCCATACTTGTAGATGAACAATAGTGATACGATTTAACGTATAACTGGGATGATAAGAGAGTTCATATCTTTCACTGGGGTATTATTCCAAAAGCGAACATAATTGCTATTAGAGTGTTCAGAAGGTAATCACCTTTCACCAGGGAGGATATAAGTACTGCGATCTACGTAAATATTAATGCCATTTTTGACAAGAAAAACAACTGTGCGGATACTTAAGGCGACAAATGAAGATGACTTAGCTTAGGAATTAAAATCTGAAGAGAAAAACTGAATATGTTTTAATAGCAGTACGAACAATACAAACATTGATAATACGCAGAAGAATATCAAGTGTAGGTTATGAGATGACACCTATGAAATAGTTAATCGCATAATAAGGGATACAACAAACTAACACAGAAAAGATAAAAACTAAACAGGATTGGGTAGGAAAAGCGATACTTTGGGAATTGTACAAGAGATTAAAATTTGACCACACTAGCGCATGGTATATACACAAACCAGGATCTGTTTTAGAAAATGAGAAGCACAAAATTCTCGAAGGTTTTGAGATAAAAAGAAACTGATGAGCAAACCTCGGCTAGAGGAGCAGACCTTGGTTTAATTAATAAAAAGAAGAATGAACTCGTAATCTAATGTATTTTGCCCGTCTAGCGAAGATTATAAATCAAAAGATATTGACGAAAGAAGGAAGACTTAATAGATGTCGAAACAGGGTCAAACAATGCAAATAAAACAGCATATTCAAAAATAACGAAAGAAAATTCTACCAACGAGTAGGTGGAGAATGCACGTGAATGAACTTACACCTGGATGCAAAGGAAGAAAAAACATTTCGAAGTAAAATATGTGAATAGAAAGAACATAACAAAGGCTGAATAGAGGTGCCCGTGGTGTAATAGTTATCGTCGTAGGAAATGGACACGGCGACACGAGTTCAAATTCTGGACGAGACTGATAGCATTTCACATAGCACTAATACCCTTGGGAAAGGTATGAATCCAATTATTCTCCCTCCAGCTATGGGTAAATAGTAGGGCAGACTAGGTTCTTCAGCCTTGGTGAGGCAACTAGTCTAGGAGAAGGAAAATCTGAATTCAAACCTGTCAAACCCCGCTTAAAAATTGACCTTGTGTCATATCCTGCCCGGATGGAGGGGTTGGTAAATATGAGAAAGGCTGAATAGATAAATAACTGTTGTATGGTAGCAAGGAATAGATACACAATGAAATAGAGTTAATTATTTATTAATTGAAGTGGTACAGCCCAACAAATATAGGTCTCGCGCTGTAGGTGTTAGGTCCAAAGTCTTTACGTACGGACCGTGCTAAAGAAAAACGATGTATTTTATACCTCTGTCATACAGGAAGTCACGTGGTACGTGCCACAATACAACAATAACATAAAAAAAAGAATTACAAGGACTCGAAGAAAGACCTGCGGTGAACAAACACCTCGAATTGCATAGAGCCACACTCAGAAAAGTACAGAATTGGAAAACACCAGGCCATGAATCTGGTTTTAAAAATTCATGCCTAACAAATGGTATATGCACAAAGCAGAACATGTCCTTGGAAATAAAACTCATACAATTCTCTGGGACTTTGAGATAAAATTTGATCATCCAATCTATACCTTTTCCAGTTCAAAATGGGAATAGTTCAGTTCAAAATGGGAATAGTTCAGTTCAAAATGGAAAAATTATTATAAGTATAAATATAAAAAAAATTTTATAAATTATTTTAGCAATAAAGATGTTAACATTTTATAATATAAAAAAAATTTAACAAATCAATACCTTGTTGTAGCACCAAAGATATTTATAAATTTTATTTTATTTTATTTTAAATTTCTTATTTTGAACTGAACTATTTCCATTTTGAAATGAACAAGTATGGTCTTTAATCAAAGCTTACGTCAAGGAGGAATTGGCTGCTAAAATTGTGAGTATTCTTGCAATGGAGAGAAGACATGGCTTGTCAATTACTGAACAAAGGGCAAGAGCTTTGATTTCTCTCTCTCTCTCTCTCTCTCTCTCTCTCTCTCTCTCTCTCTCGCTCTCTCTCTACCATCTTCATCATCATCTGTCACTATCAGCTATTGCACTAGGTAAATGCACTAGACGGTATCCAATGTCCGCTCAGAAAAGTTTAATGTCATTTTTTGTTGGTCGGCCAACACTGGTGTGTCTAGATGCAGGAATTCGTAACAGAATGTCACTTATGAGTTCGTGCTTACTTCTCTAGAAGAGCCCAGTATATATTCTCCGTCTTACTAGGATGGTTTGTGAGATAGGACGTAAGTGGCCGTACAGCTGCTGTTATATAGAGTGCTGCTTCCAAGATTTGTTCAAAGCATCACGCAGAGTTCTTGTGTTGTTCCCGACCTGACTATTTTGTCCAAGCGTTTCGTTTAAAGTCCTAATGGTGCAACAATACAGTATTACTGCCAAAGCAACAGCTTTGAATAATTACCTTTTTTATCTTATCTGAAATATCAGTTGTCCATATTGTCGATAACTTGTTGATAGCAGTCTACTCTTTAAGTATACATAAGGTGACATCGCTTTCTCTTCGAGGAGATATTACTACCAAGGTATATGTGTTGTATATTGACTTTCAACCCGGCCATACATGCCATTCCAAAGTGATGCACCGGAAGGAAGTCACACATTCCGATGGCAGTTATGAGAAGAAATCGCGTAGGCGGATTTTGAGTGACGAAATGGGACAAGGTAAAAGCCCATGATACACTCATAGACTGGTGTACCGGAAGAGAGTGACCTCTGAATTGCATGACAGTTATTTCCGCTTGTTGACGATCAAACATGCCATTCCACAGATTGAGAGGGCGATTAAACTATTATATAACTCGGTGAAGACAGGAAGTCAGGAGTTCGAGATCAGATGAGTTAGAGACAAGATGTGATAGAGAAAGCCACCACCTTGCAGAAGGGGCCCTCGGGACCCCCGATTGAGTCTGGAGACCAGACCAGTTAGTAATAAGATGCAGTAGAGAAAGCCAGCCGAGTGGGCCCCCGGGCTTCCGGTTGAGCATCAGGAGAACGAGAAAGACACAACGCAGATGGCCATAAGACTGGGGGTCAATATATTGCAGTTCTGTTCGGTCTCCAACTCCCTCTCACACACAACCTTTCAAATAAAGTGAGAGGTATATTTTTTAAAGTCTTTGCTCGTATTTATTATTGCGTCAATATGTATTCTGCATGTACATGTGTATATATGTATATGTATTATGTGTTTGTATAGTTAATCATGGTCATGGCTATGCAACATATGAAGTGGTCTATTAATTTCCGAGGTTTACAATATAATGAGGCGATAGCACGATCGATTCAAACATGTAAACTGTTTTATTTAACTTCCCGTACAAACCAATTCTCCCAAGAATTCTCATCAGTCTTTGACATGTTTCGTCTATCAACAATGGTTCTGTGAAAACAGTCTCAATTCAATATCTAAATAAAATATATTTGAAATTGAAATGCAGCGGATTTGGAAAATGAAAACCATATAGAAAAGTGACAACACTAATAAAAGTAGTAAAAGATTACAGTTACAAGGAGAGATTAGAGAAATTAGGTTTACGTTACTAGAAAAAAATAATGCGAGGTGATCTATTGGAAACACAAAATAGTTTACCGAATTTCTTATTATTGTAGACATTTCATAAAAATATTTTCCTTGAACTGAACATTTACTGTCAAGGCTAATTACAAAAAGTAAGTCTATTAACAAATTGGATATTTTTAGAGTAATATAGTTTTGGTTTGGTTTCTTTGTCTAATGGCATATCAACCTTTGTGGGTTATTTAATGTCAAAGCCATTCTCTTAGAAGAGCAGTCGTGGTACTATTTAACCCATTGCAGGGAGGATAAGGGGTTCATACCTTTCCCAAGGGTATTTGCCCGAAAGTGAACGTAATAGTGCGACTGGAGTACGAACTCGCGTACTACGATTCCACAGACCGTCGCTTTAAACATTAAACCACGAGGACCCCCCCCCCATACTTTCGGAATAAATTGCCTAATCAGATTAAAAATAATAATAGCTTAAAAGAATTTAAGATTTAATCGGACGATTTTTTAAATAATGCTAAGAAAAAGAATTTAAGGTTTTTTGTTTATTATAGAATGAAAAGTTTAATTGAATTTGATCTGTATATTAATCTTGTCTTAATATATTTTATGTGCAGTGCAAAGATTTTTTTTTGGTTGATGAGCGAAAATAATAAAAAAGGGAAGATGCCCAAAGAGGCATAAAAAACAAATAAAACAAAAAATAAAACAACAAATAAAACAAGAACCCTTGTAATTGTTGGCGCCATTTGACTCATTAGGCAGAATATAAAAACAAAAACTCATATATAAATACGTAATTGTCTACATTCAATATGACCAATTGTTTCTGTTATCTAATTTCATCATCATCCTCATCATGTCGTACTGGTAGCACGGATATCCCTGACCCTCTCTCGCCCCTTTCCCCTATCGTTCATAGCCTCAGGCAGGTCTTCAGGACAACATCCTGTATCCTCACATAGTTGCAGAATGTATGTTCGTGCTGGTCGTCCTGCTTTTGCACGGCCATGTGTGGGGGTCCATAAGAGTACATCACTTATGAGTTCGTCCCTGCTTCTCCAGCAGTGTCCTGCATGTCTGGTTCGTCTAACTTGAATAGTTTTCGTGATAGGAGGCAGGTGGCCGTACAGTTGGTGTCTTGTGGAGTGTTGCCGCCAGGACTTGTTCAAGATTGCTCGCAGCATTCTTGTGTAATTGCCGTCTAGCTTCTCCAGCCGTTTTATTTAATTTACCATTAAACAATATGATTCAATTCATGTCAATATAAACTGTATATATTTTTATAAGCAAGAAGTTTGGGACAACACAGCATCTTTAAAAAATCCTTAAAATTACACTGTGTTTTTAGGAGTAAAAGTTAAAAATTCATGAATTACAGTCTATTTGTTTTTATTTTGACAAATAGATAAACAATTTACTATTAAAAAAACAAAATTATCATCCTGCACCTCTATATTTTCTTCTCGTCAATAAAATCACCACCAGTCATAAATACTGATTTACAAATTCTTTATATTCTTTCTTACAATTTTTGAAAGCTTAGATGACAGACCTTCTGATACATTCTTCAAGCACTAAAAAAGCTCACTCCCACTCTTTGAGTATTCTCTCCAATTCAGTCCATACTATATTAATTCAACATAATTAAGAAGGGTGTTTTGGATCGTTGTCTTGTTGAAAGGTGATTTTTTTCCAAAAATGCATAAACCGTTTGGTATAGCATATCTTTGCAAAATCAAATGACATTGTTCTTTTTCAAGATTACCTTGTCAAGAATTTTAATCACCTCTGACAGACACACCATAATGCTTAATTAAAACCAAACATTCATCCTTTGGTCTTTTTCCGGGCTTTCTTCTCACATACAATATCCTCTTATTAACAAAAAATTCAAATGTGGACTCACCTTTCCACAGTATATACTCTTTCAATGTCCACTTCTAATGTTTTTTAATAACAGTCTTTTCTGCTTATTCACCCGTAACAGGGGTTTCTTGGCTAAGCAACCCCGGGTCTCTGCTGATCTAAGATAATTTTTTACAGTTAAGAGTGACAGTGAGTGCTATCAAGAGGAATAAATATCACTTGTAAACACTGAAAAAGTTTTCCTTCTATGTCCTTTTCTCTCAATACTCAAGTGTTTATCTTTAGTACCAGTTGTCAATTTTTGTGCTTCAGCTCTTTCTCAGTCAAAATTTTCACAAGTTTCTAACGAATATTGCACCACATGTAGAGTAATCTTCAATTTCGTAGCAACTTTCCTTGTGAGAATCCTTCTTTGAATAAAATTTCAATTTTTGTTCCCATCTCAATTCTAGGTCGATTTTATTTTGCCATTTTGTGCAAATCAAAAAATTAAGAAATAATACTCTATGAAAATACTGCTGCAATGGCACAATCTTTTCTTTTTATTCTTTAGAGCCAGCTATGTTTTAGCCAAAATGAGTCAACTCTAAGCTAATATTTAAAGCCTCTATTAACATTGAACATTGTTAAAATTTTGGGAATCTCAAAAAATCTGTTGTGAGGTTAATGATGAAAACAAAATATTATATTTCTCATTGAAAATAATCATAATTTAACAAAATGTATTGGAGACAGACGAGTCCAAATTTGATATACTTGCTTGTCAAGATCGGTCAGAATACTGAGAACAGTCCTGGAGACTTGCAGAGACTTGCTGTCACACAAACTCCAGTAGCTAATGCTGGTGTGAAAAACTCTCCAAAAAGTAATAATAATAATGATAATAATTACAACGACTCGAAATAACATGAAACAAAGACTAACAAGGACTTGAAGAAAGACTTGAAGTTGACATACACCTGAATCGCTCAGAACAACATTCCAGAAAATATCGAAATAGAAAACTCCAGGCCATGATGTCATTCATGAATTCTGGTTTTAAAATCTTACGCCATCCTCACAACTGACTGAATAGATACATAGAAAAAGCAAGAATACATGAATGGATTATTAAGTGGAAAACTACCCTGATCCTTAAAAGCACCCAAAGCAGGAACCATCTTCAGCAACTATAGACCGATAACATGTCTTCCTATGATAAGGAAAATTCTAACAATACATACAAGGAAGTGTATCTATTACTCGCTTGTATGCTGCAGACTCTTTCCAGAAGAAAAGAAAGAGCGCCACCGAGGGAACAAGAGAAACAGGTGATATATTGTATATTGATCAGCACATCCTCATGATGAGCAAACCGAAGCGGAAAAATGTAACTATATCCTGGATTGATTCAAAAAAAGTCTTCGGTATGATCCCATCTGTATAATAAATTAAGTAAAGTTGGCGACCGTAGTCGAGGATGTCCCTAAGGCTCCTTTTCAATAGCTACTACACTGAGGTGTAGGGGAGGGCGCAACTCCATTTCCTGGATTACCCCACTTTACCCTTGATCCTCACCTAATAGGGCTGAGTTCTAAGCAAGGCGGTATCAAGTACCATTTTTGAGTCTTTGGCATGACTCGAGATTTAACCCCAGTCCCTGGACCATTGGCGAACACTCTACTCATTAGACCAACGGCCCCGTAAAAAAAACCCTGGATAATAGATTGTCTAAAAATGTACAAGATATCCGACAAAGTCATAGAATTCTTCATAGAACCTATAAAAAACTGGAATGTGGAATTATTATCAGGAAGACAAATTTTAGTGGAGGTGGTAATCCAGAGAGGTATCTTCTAAGGAGATGTGCTGTTACCATTATTATTTGTAATTGCAATGGTGCTACTCACTTATATATACTTAGGAAATGCACTGTGGACTACAAATTTACAAAATAGCAAGAGAAGATTAATCATTTTCTGTACATGGACGACATCAAGCTGGTTGCTTCAAATAAAGACCAATAGGAATCTCTGATACAAACAATAAGAATATACAGTCAGGATAAAGGAATAGAATTTGGTACAGAAAATGGAAAATAGAAAAAGACAAATAATGAAAGGAAAAGAAATGTCGAATCAAGAAAGAATCAGAACACTTTGAGTAAGAAAAAATCACAAATACTTGTGTTACAATTACGGAGAATTTAGGATAGGTGTCTAAGGGTAGACTTGGTACCTGGAGTCATAACACAAAAATTAGTCGCACACAAAATAGTCAAATAAAACAGAGGTTTGTAAATACTAACCTAAATTTATTTACCGGGAATGTACAGGGGACGAGGAGGCATACAAAGGTAAAAACAGAATAACAGTAACACATGGGTGGAAGGGGTGAAAATAAAAACAAAGGCTATAATCAACATGAAATGTATTTGGGATTAAAGTTAAAAGGATAATTCAAAGTCTGGCCTGCGAAAACAAACACAATAAAAGCCTAAATAAAAAGCTGAATACAGCAAGTAAAAAGGTTACCGGTAAGTTCCTTTGTCCCGCGAGAAATATTCAGCCACGTCTTACTCTGTAAGAGGCTGGAATCATTCTAACTGCCAGAGACACCAGCGTCATCTGACCAAAATAGTAGTAGTCTCAATCCAAACGACAAGGCCAAAGGGGGTGAGAGAACTACAAAAAATGAACCGTGCAAGATAGTATTCAAAATGATCCAGATCAAACGGCAAGGAAAAGTTCACTCTTAGTTTACAGAGGAGACATGAAGTCTGCTCCCAAGGACAACTTGAAAAAGAGACCTTAGGAGGTAAAACTTGGGAATGTTGGAAGTGGACGCCATTAAACACACAGAGATTAAAGAAAAATAAGATAAAAGTACCTCGGACGAATAAAAAAGCTTCTCAAAACAAAGCTCTGTAGTAGAAATCTCATCAAAGGAATAAACACCAGGCCAGTCTCCTCGTAAGATATTTTGGACCATCCTTGAAATGGACTAGAGAAGAATTCAGACGAATAGACCAGAGGAGAATAAAATAGATTATTCGTTTGGTTTGTTTCTTTGTTTAATGGCATATCAACTTTCGTAGGTTATTTTATGTGAAAGCTATCCTTCTAAAAGAACAGAAGTGATACTATTTAACCCATAGCTGGGAGGATAAGGGGGTTCATACTTCTCCAAAGGGTATTTATCCTAAAGTGAACGTAATAGCCCGACTGGAGTTCGAACTCGCTTACAACGATTCCGCAGTCCATCGACCATCCTTGTAGTAGACCAGGATTGATACTATTTAACCCATAGCTGGGAGGATAAGGGGGTTCATACCTCTCCAAAAGGGTATTTATCCTAAATATATTAGGATAAATTATATATATATATATATATATATATATATATTATATTATATATATTATATTATTAATTTGAATTATTATTCGAATAAACAGGATAATGAAATAGCCCTAAAAATAGTGGATAAAAAGTAAAACTCATATATAAAAGTAGAGAAGACAATACAAGCATACAGAATAAGAGTAATAATAGGAAAAGGAAAATCTTATTGTTCACACCTTCATATAACATGGCTGTAGCCACAATAATAGGAAGAGAGGGTGTTTTTTTTAAATATTAAGAAAACAATTTCCTAAGACGAGTAATTTATCAAAAAAATTTAATAAAAACACCAGGAAATTAAGTTACAGCTATATGCCTAACATTTCAATATTAATTAGTAGAGGCAACACAAAAAAACCTTAAGAGAAATAAAAATACTGAACCCCCAAATTGTAACTTTATCAAGAAGGAAAACTTCCCCCTCAAGGGAAAATATCAAATAGAGTAAATGAGCCAGAAGTACTCAACCTGAACAGTAATAGTAGCAATAAGAAGGATAAAAAAAAGTGTATGTAGGTTCAACGCAAGGCCCTTTCTAACGATGATATTACGATCATATAAGTAGCTTCACACATGTAATATATAGACATAAAACTAGTTTGTCCAATTACATATGGGAAGTCAAAAACAAATTTGGTATAGATCCTATATTGAAATGGGAAATTGTGAAAAGATGTAATAAATATAAAAAAAGTAAAAGTAAAGTTAGCGACCATAGTCGAGGGTGACCCGAAGGCTCCCTTTTCGATAGCTACTACACCAAGGTGTAGAGGAGGGCGCTACTCCATTCCCTGGATTGCTCCTCTTTACCCTTGAACCGTACCTTATAATGCTGTGTTAAGCAAGGTGGTATCAAGTTCCATTTTTAAAGTCTTTGGTATGACTCGACCTGGGATTGAACCCAGGTCTCCCGGGCCATTGGCGAACACTCTAACCGCTGGGCCAATGCCCCGGTTTTAAAGCGAGGGGATAAATATTGTAAACTATGTATGGAGAAAAAAATAACCATCGCTATATATGATAGATTAAAGGAATTGCTTAACTAAAGGTCTGAAGTATTTAGAATTTGCGGACATAGGAAAATTAGTGGATAAAAGGGTTGATAAAAATAAATTGTTTAATGTAAAAAAAATGTAGAAAATAAAAGGAAGAGAAAAAGTGAAGGGAAAGAAAAGTAAGCAAAAAGAATTTTTTCGGTTTCCTAAAAGAAGATTTATTTAAATATGCAAATTTTTGTATAGGTGAAGGGGTCTTTTTAACCAATAAAATATATTTTATCCTAACCCACTTCGCCAGAGCAATCCTGAAAAGCTTTTTGGTGAAACCGAGGTAGACTTGCTCGTGGGCATGTAGGAATTAATTTCATTATATATATATATATATATATATATAGGCAGCATTTCTTCGTTAATGCAAATTTCATTAAACATAATAGACATTTTCTGTCTACATATTTTCTTCTGGATCCGTTCGAATTCCTGTATTACTTTTATCGTATTCGGGGGGAATTGATTTAGGTATTGTCCATAGTTGTATGCATCCCTAGTACTTTCTGCCCGACTTTGGGCCATCATCAGGGGAGGAACTTTTACGGCAAAGACGCCCTTACACAGTAATAATTTGCTAAAACAAAAGTGACATCACTTTTGTAATAGATTCTCCCCTGATGATGGCCCAAAGTCGGGCAGAAAGTACTAGGGATACATACAACTATGGACAATACATAAATCAATTCCCCCCGAATACAATAAAAGTAATATGGGAACTCGAACGGATCCAGAAGAAAATATGTAGACATAAAATGTCTATTATGTTTAATGAAATTTACATATATATATATATATATATATATATATATATATATATAATCTCCACAACTGAGACGATTTTTGCCAGTTCAAATTTTCACTTGAATAATAAAGAGAATGAAAATATGTTTCATGGGAAATAAGGATCTCAAGATAACTGAGAAAGTGCTAATTTTATTTGTTAAAGTGTTTATAATGGAAGAGGTAAATTTATTGCAAAAGTAGAAGCAACAATTGCCACACTTGTTATCTATGAATTATAACAGTAAAAATGCAATAGTGACAAAAATATCAAAGGTTCTTGTGCAGAATAGCCCACTCATAGAAAAACAGGTTATTTCTGCGATAATAGACAAAGAACTATGAATAAAAAAGATATTTACATTTACTATCCATATATGAGGAAATATATATATATATATTATTTTTATGTTTATACTTATTCTATAATTATGATGGTGTGGAAAAAATCCCTATGAAATAATTTGTAAATAAAGATGTTACACAAACTAATATCTAGTAAAAAAATATCTATAAAAAAAAAAAGACTAAAAACATTTGCATTACTTGAAAATAATCAACCAGTATCGCAAAGCCTAGTCAAAAAGACACCAACAGAATCACTTAAGCTGAAACATAAGTGTGCTCAATACACTAAGTAGAGAAAAATACGAACACTTACAAGGCCAGAAGTAACATACCTAGTTTTCACCTATCAGACCATAAGGATAGTTCAGATCAGGCAGGAACAATGAAACACTAGTAATTGAGCAATAAATCAGCGTTCCACAGCGTAAAAAATAGTATAGACAAAAACCAAATGCTACACTTACAAATCTTTTAAAAAATTGAATAGTCTTGAATAAAAGATCTAGATTAATCCAAGCATGAAGACTAGATCTGACTGTTGGAGAAAAAAAGAAGAAAATTCATCCAACCGTAAACTTGCATGAATCAGTAAACCAAAACATACCAGGACCTTGCTCGTGATCTAAAGAATATATGGAAAACCATAATACGAATTGCGCTCGATGTAATTGGCACACTTAAAATTTTTTTAAAATTTGTAGACGTCATCGATGACAGCTATATCTGTGATGGCTTGTAGACGGATAGGGGATGGGAACTGTAAAAGCAACTCAGCTCAAGAGCAGCGACCTATTTTGCTTTACCCTCTCGGTCCAGTTTCTGAGACCGTAGAAGCAGAGAGAGATAGATAACAGGCATAACATACTGAGTATATTCTTTGCCCAAGAAGAAAGCGACTCTTTCCGTATCTTTGAAAGGTTCGTTTGCGTGCCTTACAAGCAAACACTTGTCTCCTCGTACCCCAGCCACTAAAAGGAAGATAATCGAATAACCTATCGTCATTTATTGGGCATCTCAAAACACCTCAACCCCACTTCTGCCTCGTGAAGGCAGCCTCGTCCAAGCAACCAATCGAATCTGGTAACCAATGCAAGTCCCGGTTAATTGCTGTTGTCAATCTAGGGTGCTAGGATCTAGTGTATCTCGTTACATCGAGTCTACCAGACGAGATACTGAACTTTGATAACTTGTCTTTTTCTTTTTCTTTTTTCTTTCGATACATTATCTATTCGAAACCGGATGCCATTTGCATAAAATAATACAAATACTATTGCTGTGATTGGATAGTCGAGGAAAGATTCAGACCTTCCAGATTACAAGAGAGTTACGATAATAATTGTTGTAATATTACTCATTGTTTTCTTTGTTTTTGCTCTATGTTTTGTTGCTGATTTTTGTTTGTTTATTTGCTTGTTTGCAGTGAAAGTTAATGGTGTTTCATTTTAGTGGAAGTGTGTAAGCAAACAACATACTTCTGCTTTATGCAGAAGTATGTTGTTTGCCAACACACAAACAAACTTGTGAATACTCGTTTTACTCAAAATGCTGACTGAAGAAAACACCAAAACAAACTAAAATTAAGTTAAAGAAAATACTAGTCAAAATTGATTGCAGGTTCGGTTGATTTGGTTTTATGGCATATCTATTACTATTGGTTATTTAATGCCAAATCCTCTTAATACATGTATTAATATATTGAATATATATGATTTGGTTTGGTTTGATTTCATGGCATAGCAACTATTGTAGGTTATTTAATGCCAAATCATCTTTATACATTTATATTAGATGTATATGATTTGGTTTAGTTGGGTTTTAAGGCATATAAACCATTGAAGGTCATTTAATGCCAAATCCTCTTTATACATTTATATTAGATATTATATGATTTGGTTTAGTTGGGTTTTAATGGCATATCGACCATTGTAGATTATTTAAAGCCAAATCCTCTTTATACATACATATTCAATATATATGATTTGGTTAAGTTGGGTTTTAATGGAATATCGACTATTATAGGTTATTTAAAGCCAAATCCTTGGTTTGGTTTGGTTTTATGTCGTATGAATTATTGTAGGTTATTCAATGCTAAATCCTGTTTATACATATATTGTACTATAGCCACAATTAACGCCATGTGCGAAATAGACATATAATGTTCATAACGATAGAACATATAAAGAACATAGGAATCTCGAAATTCAAAAACACGTAACGACTTCTCGTTCAGGTACGAAACCTTTTTATTAACTTTGAGTTAAAGGTTTCGACATAAGGAGGAGAGAAACAATCTTCTGTGCAGTTTTATTCATTTTGCCCCCATCTCGGGCGGCCCCCATAGGGCGCAAGTTCGCCTCGCATCTGCGAACTCCAAAAGTCGATTCTCCTCGTTTGGCGTCTAGTATTCAACTCCCTAACTTTCTTCAGATTCTCATCAACCTCCGCGCGCTTCCGGTGCGTGACGTCACTCGCACTCCGTCACCTGTTTCCTCTCGGACTATTGACATCTCTGAGTGACACCTCCATCCGTCCGCGCGCTCCTGCGTTAACACCTGCCTCAATGTTGCACCTAACTAACCCATGTGCTGAGCCGAAAGGTTTTCCGCCTAACTAAACTCAAAGGCATGAACCGAAATCCCTTGTCCATTACGTTACAATATGTCAAATATATATGATTAGATTTAATTTGGTTTTATGGCATATCAACTATTGTGGGTTATTCAATACCAAATCCTATTTATACATATATATTAAATATATATGTTTTGCAAATGTATTTTGTAAATAACAATTTTAAACACGCCTGAGCTTATTTCTTTGTTTTTCTCCCAGTTAAATTGTCTCAAGTAGTAATTTACAAATTTTTTGCTTCGATTAGGCACAAGGCCGAATGAACGGGGCATCCAATGAAACTCGAACTCACTCATGAAGGTTTGCCAGGTTAGCTTGCTAGCTATTACACCAACTGAGGTGCCCCAAAATGGTTTCATGTATTTCTTTTTTCCGAATTAATCATTTGTTTGCACACAATTGAATGGATATACATCTATATGATTTTGTAAGTGATTAGATTGTTGGAAATTTCATTTTTTAATTATTGTGAACTCATTTGTTTGAACTGTAGTTAACTGGTTTCACTTTATTCAAACTAACACAAATTCTATTCAATATTAATCATATGTATGCTGACAGTGAAGTGGTAACAAGTATTGCTATATATCACGAATAATCCAATTCAACACTATTCATTCATTTGCGTACAGTTAAATGGTTTCAAGTATTGCTATGTAATATTAATAATCCAATTTAGATACACGGTTAAAGAGTTTCAAGTATTGCTATTAAACACTAATAAGTCTATTTAATAGTATTCTTTTTTTAATACAGTTAAATGATTCCAAATATTGCAATGTAACATGCCTATGATACGGATATGTGAAACGTACATAGAATGTTCATAACTCATATGCAGATAACGTAGGAATCCCGAAACACAAAAAGCACTTACGACTTCTTAGTTCAGGTACGAAACCTTTTATTACCCTTGAGTTAAAAGGTTTTTCGACATAAGGAAAGAGAGACACAATCCTTCTATGCTGACTGCTTTTACATCGTCAGCTCTCAACCCAACTAACGCGCGGCGCCCGTAGCGCACAAATTCGTCTAGCCACGACGAGCCCCGAAAGTCAACCTTCTTCTTCCCAGGCAGGAACTCAACTAACTGACTTTTCTCAAATCTCAGCCCACGCTTCCGGTCATGACGTCATTTACATCCCCCCGGTCATATTTACTATCTGGGGTTTCTATTTTGACATCTCTGAATGACACATCCGCTCCGCGCGCCCGTGAACATCTGCACTCATGTTGCACCTACCTAACCCATGTACTAAGCGAAAGGTTCTCAGCCTTACTAAACCGAAAGGCAAGATATATAAAACGAAATCCCTCGGCCATTATATTACAGCAATACATCACTAAAAATCCTATTAAACATCAGTTATTTGGTTATACACAGTTGAATGATCAAACAGTTCTTTTTTACGTATAGAGAGGAATATATCAGATGCTACTCCTCTGAGGCAGAGTGGACCTAGGAGCAATGGTAATTAACGAGTGCTCCGTGGTGTAATGGTTAACGTCGTAGGAAATGGGCACGGTGACATGAGTTCAAATCCTGGACGAGACTGATAGCATTTCACATAGCACGAATACCCTTGGGAAAGGTATGAATCCAATTATTCTCCCTCCAGCTATGGGTAAATAGTAGGGCAGTCTAGGTTCTTTAGCCTTGGTGAGGCAACTAGTCTAGGAGAACGGAAAACTCTGAATTCAAACCTGTTAAACTCCGCTTAAAAAATTGACCATCTGTCATATCCTGCCCGAGCAGAGGGGTTGGTAAATATGATTATCGAGTGCTCCACATTCTCCAAAACTCCAAGACAGGAGCCTCTTTATCAGATGGTTTTGTGTCATATCCAGGGCACTCATTGGCAGAGGGGTCTTACCCCTCTGCAGAGATACAGTCGGGGTATTTCACAACCCTAGCCGACAAAGTTGAAATTAATTATAGATGACAATGTTACATCTAATCAAAAATACAAAAAAGAATCATTACTACTTGTTTGATTCGGTTTGGTTTGGTTTGATTTTATGGCACATAAACCATTCTAGGTTATTTAATGCAAATACCATTTTATACATATAAACAGTTTAATTTCAAACAATTCAGATTAGCATAAGTACCCAGTTTAGTTCAGTTTGACCCATTGATACGACCCTATGTTGACCTGGGAGCGATGACAATAAAGGAGTACTCGGCATTTCACAAAGTTCCAGCATTACTAGAGCCTCACCATCGGGTGGTTTGGTATCAAAACAGGACACTCCTTGGGGGAGTCTTACCCCACTGCAGAGACGCGGTCGGTATAATCTACCGACCCAGCTGACAGGGACACATTTTTTATTGGTGAATAGTCAAGATGGTCGTTCTGAAAAACATCCAAAATTAATATACTGACTTAACCATCACAGAAAGGAATAATGAATGAAATGTTACTTTTCCTGAAAATAATCCATTTACCAATCCGCAAAGTTAAATATTGACCGAAGCAACTATGAAGCAGTGCCATCATTTTTTATTTCAATCTACTTCCCTAAATCTTGTATGGTGAGTATAGAAGTTGGTTCAATTGCACAATCCTGTTTTGCTAAAATCTCTTGTTATCAAGAGTACTGATTAAAAAGTATTGAAATGTAGAATTTATCCCGATTGCAGTTTAGACATTTAACATTCTAATTTCTTAAATTGACAGAATTTAAAGATTCAGTCTTGATACTTTTTACCACAATTCGTACTCTTCTCTTTTATCAAATCATTAACACAGATCGATCCGAGTGAAAACTTCCTTATTTGGCTAGGTTCTAATTGATCCTTAGATAGAACCCAATCCGGTGCTTCCACTCTCGGTCAGAGTGGACCTAGGAGCAATAGCGGTTTTCCACATTCGCCAAAACTCCAAGGCTGGAGTCTCGACATCAGTTTGTTTACTGTTATATAAAGGACCCTCTGCAAAGATGCAGTTAGTGTATTCAGCAGCCCTAAGTAACTGGGCTTTCCATGCAAAGGGGTAAAAACCCTTTGACACACCCAAAATCGGGGTCCTGGGTATGATACAAAACTGCATCTGATGGTGGAGCTTCTGCGTCGGAGATTTGGGGAGGGTTGGGTACATCGTCATTGCCATTACTCTCAGGTCCACTACTCACCGGAATGGTAGTACCTGTTATGAATTAAATAGATCTGTTTAAAAACTGTTTGTATTCTGTAGGAAAACTTGATACAATAACTCTGTTAATTATGGTTATTAAAATTATTTGCTAGATAAAACTGTGTGCAAATAAAAGATTATTATTAAAGACGATTAGTTTGATATTTTCTATGGCGTATCAATCCTTGTGGGTTATTTAATGCCGAATCCAGTTTATATATACATATACGTGGTGCCTTCAATAATTTTCCAGACTTTTTTTGTACAGGCATATAAAATTAGCGTAGACTCTTGAAAATTCAGTATCTTATTGCTATACATCTTAAGAGATGACTGACCAATTTCTATGATTCCAACTTCAAAGGAACAGCTACAGCAGCAATTGGAATACACCCTACTAAAGTCTGATTGTCACAGCTGGTGAATTTCAAAAATGCAATCTAGACGTCAGGACACTTTAGAAGAACGATATGCAATAAAATTCTGTTTTAAACTTGGAAAAAATGCCACAGAAACGTATGGAATATTTCAGACTGCTTTTGAAGCATTTTGCATCAATCGAGCATCAGTTTTTGAGTGGCATAAGAGATTCAAGGAAACCAGAGAGTCTGTGAGGGATGATGAGAGGTGTGGGAGGGGTAAGGAAGTCAGAACACAAGAGTTGATAGGCCAAAGCGTTAGGGTTAGGGTTAGGGTTACTATGTTGAGGTTTTAAGGGAGTTCAGGAAGAGATTTCGTCTTCAAATCGGGTCAGTGGCATTTCCACCAGGACAATGCACCAGTCCACAACTCCATCCGTATCACAGACTATTTGACCAAGATGGGCATCGAGGCAGTTCCTCACTTTTCATATAGTCGAGACCTTGCTCCCTGTGACTTTTGCTTATTCCCTAAGCTCAGAGGCTGTCGTTATGAGACAATTGAGGACATGAAAGAGTCTGTGACAAAGGTCATTGACACGCTTACACAAGAGGACTTCCATGGGGCCTTGCAGAAGTTGTTGGAACGGCACAACAAGGGCATTGCAGCCGGAGGGGATTACTTCGAAGAGGACTAGAGTTTCATGTGTGTATTATCAATAAAAGTGCCCATACGAAAAAAGTCTGAAAACTTATTTAATGATTCTCGTACATATGAAGAAAATAGAAAAACAAAGTAATCCTAAACAGATGAATTTATTATAATGGGAAGTCAACATTAAAACGTTTCGGTTTTAATAAACTTTCATCAGGACTTTATGATGGTAAAAAATGTTGCTTGAACAACAAGGGATGTATACCTCAATACATCCATTGTTGTCCAAGCAACATTTTCCTCGTCTTAAAGTCCTGATGAAGGCTTTTTTAAAACCGAAACGTTTTAACGTTGACTTTCCATCATGATATGTTCATCTCTTTTGGATTATTTTGTCTTTCTATTTTCTTCATACTGTCGGATTTTGTGAGTAACATTTTTAAACGCGCGCGCACGCAGTTAAATGGTTTCACATATTGTCAGCCAACGCTAATAATTCTATTCAATATTAATCATGCTGAAAAAGAATCCGAATCCCTAATACAAGCAATTAGAATCTTCAGCAAAGAAATAGAAATAGAATTTGGTATAAAATAATGCAACATGCTTATTACGAAAAAAGGAAAAAAGAAAACAATTTTGTGAAAAAAAACAACAAATACAAATGAATTTTAGAAACAGATACAATCAAGCAAATAGAGACTAAAGAAAAAGTAAGAAGGGAGTATCTAAAAAATAGTAGTAAATATATATAAGTAAGAATAGAGTACCTAAAAATAAAGGTAGAAGTAAGAATAGAGTACCTAAAAATATAGGTAGAAGTAAGAATAGAGTACCTAAAAATAAAGGTAGAAGTAAAAATAGAGTACCTAAAAATAAAGGTAGAAGTAAGAATAGAGTACCTAAAAATATAGGTAGAAGTAAGAATAGAGTACCTAAAAATATAGGTAGAAGTAAGAATAGAGTACCTAAAAATATAGGTAGAAGTAAGGATGGAGTACCTAAAAATATAGGTAGAAGTAAGGATGGAGTACCTAAAAATATAGGTAGAAGTGAGGATGGAGTACCTAAAAATATAGGTTGAAGTAAGAATAGAGTACCTAAAAATATAGGTAGAAGTAAGAATAGAGTACCTAAAAATATAGGTAGAAGTAAGAATAGAGTACCTAAAAATATAGGTAGAAGTAAGGATGGAGTACCTAAAAATATAGGTAGAAGTAAGGATGAAGTACCTAAAAATATAGGTAGAAGTAAGGATGGAGTACCTAAAAATAAAGGTTGAAGTAAGAATAGAGTACCTAAAAATATAGGTAGAAGTAAGAATAGAGTACCTAAAAATATAGGTAGAAGTAAGAATAGAGTACCTAAAAATATAGGTAGAAGTAAGAATAGAGTACCTAAAAATATAGGTAGAAGTAAGGATGGAGTACCTAAAAATATAGGTAGAAGTAAGAATAGATTACCTAAAAATATAGGTAGAACTAAGATTGGAGTACCTAAAAATATAGGTAGAAGTAAGGATGGAGTACCTAAAAATATAGGTAGAAGTAAGAATAGAGTACTTGAAAATATAGGTAGAAGTAAGAATAGAGTAACTAAAAATATAGGTAGAAGTAAGAATAGAGTACCTAAAAATATAGGTAGAAGTAAGGATGGAGTACCTAAAAATATAGGTAGAAGTAAGAATAGAGTACCTAAAAATATAGGTAGAAGTAAGGATGGAGTAGCTGAAAATATTGGTTGAAGTGAGAATAGAGTACCTAAAAATATAGGTAGAAGTAAGAATAGAGTACCTAAAAATATAGGTAGAAGTAAGGATGGAGTACCTAAAAATATAGGTAGAAGTAAGGATGGAGTACCTAAAAATATAGGTAGAAGTAAGGATGGGGTACCTAAAAATATAGGTTGAAGTAAGAATAGAGTACCTAAAAATATAGGAAGAAGTAAGAATAGAGTACCTAAAAATATAGGTAGAAGTAAGAATAGAGTACCTAAAAATATAGGTAGAAGTAAGAATAGAGTACCTAAAAATATAGGTAGAAGTAAGGATGGAGTACCTGAAAATATAGGTAGAAGTAAGGATGAAGTACCTAAAAATATAGGTAGAAGTAAGGATGGAGTACCTAAAAATATAGGTTGAAGTAAGAATAGAGTACCTAAAAATATAGGTAGAAGTAAAAATAGAGTACCTAAAAATATAGGTAGAAGTAAGAATAGAGTACCTAAAAATATAGGTAGAAGTAAGAATAGAGTATTTGAAAATATAGGTAGAAGTAAGAATAGAGTAACTAAAAATATAGGTAGAAGTAAGAATAGAGTACCTAAAAATATAGGTAGAAGTAAGGATGGAGTACCTAAAAATATAGGTAGAAGTAAGAATAGAGTACCTAAAAATATAGGTAGAAGTAAGGATGGAGTAGCTGAAAATATTGGTTGAAGTGAGAATAGAGTACCTAAAAATATAGGTAGAAGTAAGGATGGAGTACCTAAAAATATAGGTAGAAGTAAGAATAGAGTACCTAAAAATATAGGTAGAAGTAAGGATGGAGTACCTGAAAATATAGGTAGAAGTAAGAATAGAGTACCTAAAAATATAGGTAGAAGTAAGGATGGAGTACCTAAAAATATAGGTAGAAGTAAGAATAGAGTACCTAAGTAAGAAGGGAGTACCTAAAAAATATAAGTAAATATATAAGTAAGGATGGAGTACCTAAAAAATACAGAAAATTTCTCCGAAGGCTAATTCTGTGGCAGAAATCTAATCAAAGGAATAAATACTAGGATAATCTCCCGTGTAAGGAACTCTTGACCCTTCAAGAAATTGATCAGAGAAGATCTCAAACTGCTGGAATAAAGAACCCAAAATTTACTTTTGAAACAAAGCTTTACACTCTTTTGACGCCATAGAAAAGATCGATATGTCAAGAAAAGGAGAAAAAAAAAGGATTCACCAGGGAGGATATCATCATCATTATCGTATCATGCTGCTAGAACGGATTTCCCAGACTCTCTCTCTCTCTCTCTCTCTCCTTATTTGTCTATCATTCATCGCTTCCGGTAGATCTTCAAGACTGTGTCCGTACAGAGCTGTTTTAGAGGATATATCAAGCAGAAAACCATGAAAATTGTAGATGAGAACTTGACAAAATTAAGAAGGAGAAACATCGAGAGAGAATCTAAATCAATTTTTAGCTGCACAGAATAATACAATAAGGACAAATTATATCAAAGCGACAATAGAAAATACACAGAAGAATAGCAAATGGAGGATACGAGGTGACAAAAATGTAGCGGTTGATCACATTAGCGAATGTAACAAGCATATAAAAGAAATACAAGAGTAGACATGACTGGGTGGGAAAGGTGATTCACCGGAAATTGTGCAAGTGATTGAAATTTTACATTTCTGACAAATGGTGAATTACACAAACCAGAATCTGTCCAAGAAAATAAGAACTTGTCATCTACTGCGTTTTATTGCTCTAGCTGACCACAGAGTGAAAATGAAAGAAAACGAAAAAATACCTTGATCCTGCCAGAAAGCTGAAAAAAAACTATGGAATATGAAAGTGACGGTGGTACCAATCAAAAATAGAGCGCTTATAACAGTCTTTAAAAACCTGAAAAAGAGACTGTGGGAACTAGATCAGTAGAAGAATCGAGAATATCAGATCACAGCAATGTTAAAAAATAATATATAGTTAGAACGGGTATAAAAAAAATGACTCGTAGGCAGAATAATAATAATAATAATAATAATAATAATAATAAGTGATCCACTGGTAGATGTGCAAGAAATTTAAATTTGACCATAGGAACAAATGGTAAACGCAAAACCCAACATCTATCCTGGAGAATGAGCACATTCCTATAGGATTTTGACATACAAACGAATCACTAAATCTCGGCCAGTTGACCAGACCTTATAGTAATCAACCAAAAAAGAAAACTTGCAAAATTGTTGACTTAGCTGTCCCGACTGACCACAGAGTAAAATTGAAAGAAAGTGAACAGAAGGATTAGTACCGGGACCTCGCTAGGGAATTGAAAAAACTGTGGAACATGAAAGTGACGTTTATACCAATTGTAATTGGTCCTCTTGGGAAAGTAACCAAATGATTAATAAAGGGACTGGAGGACTTGGAAATAAGAGGACGAGTGGAGACCATCCAAACTACTGAATTATTGAGATCGGCCAAGATACTTTGAAGAGTCCTGGCGACTTGAGGAGACTTGTAGTCACTCAAACTCCAGTGAAAGACCATCAGCTAACGCTGATATGAGAAACTCCCCAGGAGTAAATAATAATATTAATAATAATGATGATAATAATGTTGCTGTTGTTGTTGAGGTTGTTGCTGTTGTTCCTTGCAGGTTTTTCACATCAATTTTAATCGGTGGTCTTTCACAAGAGCCATATTGACAACAAGTCTCCTCGAGTCTCTTGGACTTTTCTGAATATTCTCAGCAATGCTATGGTCTAGATGTTTGCAATTCTTCATCTGATTTCAAGTTCCACCTATCTTTTTTTCCACGCCTTTAGGAATTGTTCCAAGTGCACTTACTACAACTGGTATTACAGTCACCTTCAACTTACACTGTTTTTTCAGCTCTCTGTTAAGATCACAAGTATTTGTTCACCTGTTCATTTTCTTTTATTTCTACTCAGTCGTTCAGTGGTGCAGCAAAGTTCACTATATGACAAGCTTTTATTATTATTATTATTATTATTGTTTGGCACGCCAGCGTTAGCTGATGATCTTTCACTGAAATTTGAGTGACAGTAAGTCTCCTCAGATCTATAGGACTCCTCTTAGTATTCTAGCCAATCTTGACAATTCTTTAATTTGGATGGTTTTGATCGTCCTTCGATTTAAAATTATCCAGCCTTTTTTCCAGGCTTTCGCGGATCGTAAGCCAATTACAATTGGTATCTCCGTTACTCCCACGTTCCACAACTTTCTCAGTTCTCTGACATTATTACTATTATTATTATCTTACTCTTTACGAGATTTTCAAGAGGTGCCTTACATTGGTCCAAATGACTGCAAGTTTTCTTAATTCTCCAGGACTCTTTTATATAGTATTTAACCCGATCTCAGCAGTGATGTAGAATGATTTCAGTCCTTCTACATATATCCAGTTCTCACAGTTTCAGAAACATAAAGTCAACTAGATGACAAGTTATTTTCCTCTTAGCAATAGGTCTAGTCATCTGGTCGGGATTTGGTGATCCGTTTTTATCGCAGAACTCAAGAAAATGCTTCACTGAAGTTTCCATGACATATTCTGGTCTCTGCGTATATCATATGCCTGTGTGGTCAAAATCCAATCGCTTGCACAGCTTCTGGTAGAATATCTTCCCCCAACCACAGTTGCTTGCGCTATTACTCGTTCCTGAACGTTTTACCACATTTTCTTATTATCAGTGCAGTCGGCGGGGCATAGAATACACTGACAATATAGAGACCCCCCCACCAAAAAAAGGTGTTCTTGGTATGAGATTAAACTGGATCTAATGGTGAAGCTCCACTTCTCGAATTCTAGGGAATGTGGAGTAACACTTTATTGCCATTACTCCCAGTTCCACTCTAAACTTGTTAAGGATGAGTGTATGGGTTAAATAGATTCGTTAGAGTATTATTAGTATTAGATAGGAATACTTGAAACAATGTAACTATACAAACAAATGAATATTATTAAATATGTTTATTACTTTTAGATTGGAATGCTTGAAATCATCAACTGTGTCCAAATCATTTGTTGTAAGTTTATTTACTTGAAGCTATAATTGTTTAGCAAGGATTATTGTAAGAAACTTTAAACCAAAAATTGCTTGCAGATAATTGACTTATGATAGGGAATATTTGAAACTATATAACTATATACAAACACATGACTATCAATAAAAGTTACATTTAACCAAATAATTAGGTATGAATTATTTATGTCAGATTTTTATAGCATATATGCATTAGATTGAAACAATTGAAACTATATAACTGGGTTGGGTCGGGTTGGGTTTTATGGCATATCAACCCTTGTTGGTTAACTAATGCCAAATCCTCTTTATAAATATATATTAAATATGTATGACTTGGTTTGGTTAGGTTTTATGGCATATCAACCCTTGTAGGTTAACTAATGCCAAATCCTCTTTATTCATATATACTAAAAATATATGATTTGGTTTGGTTGGGTTTTATGGCATATCAACCATTGTTGATTAACTAATGCCAAATCCTCTTTATAAATATATATTAAATATATATGACTTGGTTTGGTTGGGTTTTATGGCATATCAACCTTTGTTGGTTAACTAATGCCAAATCCTCTTTATACATATATATTAAATATATATGACTTGGTTTGGTTAGGTTTTATGGCATATCAACCCTTGTAGGTTAACTAATGCCAAATCCTCTTTATTCATATATACTAAAAATATATGATTTGGTTTGGTTGGGTTTTATAGCATATCAACCATTGTTGGTTAACTAATGCCAAATCCTCTTTATAAATATATATTAAATATATATGACTTGGTTTGATTGGGTTTTATGGCATATCAACCTTTGTTGGTTAACTAATGCTAAATCCTCTTTATACATATATATTAAATATATATGACTTGGTTTAGTTGGGTTTTATGGCATATCAACCCTTGTAGGTTAACTAATCCCAAATCCTCTTTATACATATATATTAAATATATAGGATTTGGTTAAGTTGGATTTTATGGCATATCTCCCACTGTAAGTTATCTAATGCTAAATCCTTTTTAAACATATACGGGGTGTCTCAAAATATATGCAACCCATTAATATGATAATAAATTTTTTTAGAGAGAGAAGCGAATGGCGGTCATTTGGAAGATGCCCTGTAAAAATTCCCGCTTTAAGTAAGAGATATTAAATCAATGTTTTAATTGCTATTCTATCATCTTCCAGAACATGATCTTTTTTTGAGTTTCTTGTATTAATAATAAATCTTTATCATATTAATGTTGCATCTATTTTGAGACAGTTTTGCATGATTTTGTCTCTAAATAAGTAGTTAGGCAAAATGTGTTTCCTCTCTTGTCCAAGGCATTGGGACCAAGGATTAATAGTTGCTATAGTATACTATTTTCAAATCTGAAACAAAAAAGGAACACAACATTATAATTATTAGAATTATAAGCAGTCACATGGATGCCATATATATGAGGATTATTAAATAAGTTTCCAGACTTTTTTCGTATGGGCACCTTTATTGATAGTACGCACATGGAACTTTAGTCCCCTTCGAAGTAATCTCCTCCGGCTGCAATGCACTTGTACCGTTTCAACAACTTCTGTAAGGCCCCATGGAAGTCCTCTTGTGTAAGTGTGTCAATGACCTTCGTCACAGCCACTTTCATTTCCTCAATTGTCTCATAACGACAGCCTCTGAGCTTAGGGAATAAGCAAAAGTCACAGGGAGCAAGGTCTCGACTATAGGGAGGGTGACGAACTGTCTTGATGCCCATCTTGGTCAAATAGTCTGTGACAAGGATGGAGTCGTGGACTGGTTCATTGTCCTGGTGGAAATGCCACTGACCCGATTTGAAGAGTGCTGGCCTCTTCTGACGGAATCTCTTCCTGAACTCCCTTAAAACCTCAACATAGTAACCCTAACCTTAATCCTAACCCTTTGGCATATCAACTCTGGTGTATTGACTTCCTTACTCCTCCCTCACCTCTCATTATCCCTCACTGACTCCCTGCCTTCCTTGAATCTCTTATGCTACTCAAAAACTGACGCTCGATTCATGCAATATGCTCCAAAAGCAGTCTGAAACATTCCATACATTTCTGTGACATTTTTTTCCAAGTTTAAAACAGATTTTTATTGCATATCGTTCATCTAAAGTGTCAGATTGCATTTTTGAAATTCTCCAGCTGTGACAATCAGGCTTTATTAGGGTGTATTCCAATTGCTGCTGTAGCTGTTCATTTGAACCTGAAATCATAAAAATTGGTCAGTCATCTCCTAAGATGTATAGCAATAACATACTGAATCTAAAGAGTCTACGACAATTTTAAATGTCTGTATGAATAAAGTCAGGTAACCTATTGAATGCACCACGTATTTAAACACCCTATATATTAAATATACTATTTATCATATTTACCACCCCCTCCGCACGGACAGTATATGACAGATGGTCAATGATTTTAAGCAAAGTTTAACAGGTTTGAATTCAGTGTTTTCCTTCTCCTAGACTTGTTGCCTCACCAAGGCTGAAGAACCTAGTCTGCCCTACTATTTCACCCATAGCTGGAGGGAGAATAATTGAATTCATACCTTTCCCAAGGGTATTAGTGCTATGTGAAATGCAATCAGTCTCGTCCTGGATTTGAACTCGTGTCGCGGTGTCCATTTCCTACAACGATAACCATTTCAACACGATTTATAAACATATTTTGTAGATAAAATTTTTAAGTGAGCCTGAGTAGATTTTTTGTACACAGTTAAATGGTTCCAAGTGATTCTATTCACCATTAATCTCACGTTTGCACACAAATGGCTTCAAACAACACTGCATGACAGTTATAAATTAATATCAGTGTTTTGTTTGCACATCGTTCGCGGGCAATTTCATCTTTAAATGAGCTATAACTCATTTGTTTGCACATTGATATTAATCTGGTTTCTACACAGTTAAATAGTTTCCATTTTTGCTAACACTAATAATTCTATTTAATATTAATTATTTGCTTTCAAACAATGAAGTAGTTCCGAGTATTGCTATTTAACACTAATTATTCTAATCAATACTACTCATTTGCACACAATCAAATGGTTATAAGTATTGCTATGTTATACCAATAATTTAATTTAGGCACATAGATAAAGAGTTCCAAGTATATCTATTAACATTAATAAGTCGATTTAATATTATTTATTTGTTTGCACACAGTTAAAAGATTCCAAGTATTGCTATGTATTACTGACAATTAAATTAAATATTAGTCATTTGTTTACACACAGTTAAATGATCAAACAGTCGTATTTCTGCCTATACAATTTAACATTAGCAATGCATTTTCATTCAGTTAAATGATCAAACAGTTCTATTTGACCCATATATAGGACCGTATGAGGTGCTACTACTCCGGATCAGAGTGGACCTGGGAGCAATGGCAATGACGTGGTACTCCACACTCCCCAAATCTCCAAGCCTGGAGCCTCACCATCAGGTGGTTTTGTGTCACAAATCGGACCCTAATTGAGAGTGGGGACCTTACCTCTCTGCCAAGATACAGTCTGTGTATTCTACAATCCCACTCGACTGGGCTGTTCAAACTGCGCGCAAAAACGATTACAGACAAATGAAAAATGCAATGGAACATTGGAAATATAGTTATGATTATACTCAAACATACTCTACAAAATCCCATTTTGGACATTAGATAACATAAGAATCTGTCCAAGAATAGAGTCTCTGGAACTCTGAGATACAAACCATTAAATCCTGGAGAACTAGTATTAAATAAACTTGAAAAATTAAAGAACTTCTTATCTAGTAGATTTCGCTCTTCCAGCGGACCCTATAGTAAAAATTAAAGCAAGCAAAAGAATAAATATGTATCTAGATCTTGTCAAAGAGCTGAAAAAGCTGTGGGATAATATGTGACTGTGATACCAGTTGTCGATGGTGAACTGGAACGGTTTCTAAAAGCCAGGAAGAGAGATTGGGAGAACTGGTGATCAGAAGAATTGAGACAATCCAGACCACACTACAATTGAAATCGGCTAGGATACTCAGAAGAACCCAGGAAACCTGATGTTACTCTGACTTTAGAGAAAAATCACCAGCTAAAACTGAAGCTATGGGTTAAATAGAATAAATACTTCAACTGTCTTATGGAATATTCGTAAATTCAAGTGGGATTTCATCGATTGCAAGTACACTTAACTAAAAAAAGAAAACATTACGTAACTACTTTTCTGTATTACAATATATATATATATATATATATATATATATATATTGTAAACCGGATATAAGAGACCATGATATAAGAGAAACTCTAATATAAGAGGCATTTTATCAGGTCCCAAATTAGAACCTGTGTTACCTAAACAAAATAGACCAAACCCGGATACAAGATACTTAGTCACGTGTCCAAACAACTCTCTCATATCCGGGTTACACTGTATATATATATATATATATATAGAGAGAGAGAGAGAGTAGGGAAAGAAGAAAATATTAAAAACTTGCCATAAAACTAAAGATTTTTACCGACACTGAGAGTTGTGCCAATAATAACTGGAGCACTGGACATTAAAAGCAAATCTGAATGCTATAGTCCTCTAGAGAACTGAGGAGATATTGCAATCGGTCGATCCCCAGCGACAACCTCCAGACAGCTGTGAATCTACAAATGATAGACATTAAAAATGCATTATTGTTATTAATGATAATAATAATGCTAAAGGATTTTGATTTTTTCCTTAACAGGTGCGTGGTTCTCCTAGATGCCATTTAAATTATCTGCATTATTCCACTTTACTTTTCAATATACCATAAAAACTCTCGACTTTTACCTTTAAAAAAAATCAATCAGCCTATCGTTGCCTGAAATAACGATATTGTTTGTCACACGGCAGATGTTTGAAATCGCAGTTAGTGTGTATATATAAGGCGTTGTATACCGGTTCGACAGCATTCTTCTGACTCAACAACCAGCCAGCTCACAACATGTCCGGAAAGGTCTTCGTCTCACTGATGGTGTTAGCAGCTATGCTGCTCAAAGGACAAGGTATAGTATTTTTGCCATAATGGTCATATTGCAGTACTTACCATGGAGCTTAGATTGACTAGATAATCTCGCAAGCTCTTCCCAATAACTGATTCTGAGTACCCTACTCTCGTGGCCTTGTGTTAGACCAAGTTAAACTCAGCAAAATATCTGCATTGGGATCTGTGACATGACATACTTTGCATCGGCGTTACGATTCTTATTGGACATCCCACTTTTCAACCTTTTTTGCCAGACTGAACTATACTTTATTCATTTCTACACAGGCGTATGTTGTAAGTCATTCTTTCCGTTGTAGATGCGTTTTTTAACGGGTATCCAACTTTTTCAGCCATGTGTCAGGCTAAATTATTTTCAATTTCTACATTTTTGTGGCAAGTAATTCCGTGCATAGTGGGTAACATTCTAAAAAGGTGCCTCACTTTTTCTGTGCTAGAATAATGAGTGTATCAATAATTTCTCCATTAACTTTGGTCCTCACGCTGGAACCAATGAAGATAATAAGTTTTGCTAAGTTTGTCACAAAAGTTTACTTCTTGTGCAGGCTTGTTCCCAGTCTCCCATCAAAATACAGAACAGTCTTATCACTGCTTAACTTTGGATATATCACAGGAACCAATGCTTTAAGTGTGACGAAGTATTTGCTAGATTTTACTTTAGTTTAGATTGTTTAATGGCACGTCAGCCTTCGTGGATTATTTAGGTCTGAAGCGATCCTTTTAGAAAAAATGGTTGTGGTGTTATTTAACGTATACATTAGGATGTCCATACCTTTTGCAAAGGCATGAATCCGAAAGAGAGTGTTATTGCATTGACTGGTGTTCGAACTCGCTTACTACGATGTAGCAGTCCATCACGCAAACTACTACACTTCAGGGAGTTCCCCTAAAATTCTACTTGGCCTGGCATAAAAGCTTCATATTTGTTTATGCTACTTGCTGTTTCTAGATGGTGACTCCTATGAGAACAAAATGAAGGGATCAATTCTTAAGCGTAGCAGAAATCAATGCAGAAGTTGTACAGGATTTGGTCTTGTCTGCTATTAATGTTTGATGATCATCAATACAGAAGATCGAAATTGACATTTTTTTCACATTTCTTGTAGCAACTTAAAGGTAGCTAGATTAGTGGGGGTTTTAGAAAGACATTATAGTGCTGACTGGCAACATCAATTCAAATTGTATCATATACTTTCGACGTGCCCTCAAAAGAAAACGTAAAAATTCACAAAGAAGGTAATTTGGCAGTTCTGAGGTCTCATCTAAAACTGATTTCAGAGCCAGTCAAGATTTGATTGGCTGATAATCATGTGATCTGATTACTAATCAAAAATAGCTGAAATATTCTAGACCGTTTGGAAAGAATAGAGAGCTTACCGAGAATTAAACTGAAAATAGATAAGCTTTAGGCAAAAAAAAAAAAATGAAATATATTTACGATCCCTCGAAGAAAGGAGAAAAATTCTTGGGTATAACCAAAACAAATATTACGTTACAAATTCTTTTTACTAAACATATAAGTTCTTAATTCTATATACTTAAAATATCATTCCCTCACCAAACTCCTGGATATGACACTAAACAGTTTGATGGTGAGTAATGCTGGGGCTTTGGGGAATACGGAGCATACCTTCATTGCCATTGCTCCCAGGTCCCCTCTGGCCCGGCGTGGTAGCACCTGATAGGGCCCTCTCTATGGGTTGAATAGAACTAACGGCATACTTATGCTAAACGGAATTGTTTGACTAAACTGAATAGCTTGAAATAGAAATGTTTTTTAAAATTAAGCCGTACTTACATTAAAACTGCGGGCATATGCTAAACTGAATTATTTGTAATATTTTTGACATTAAAACTGTATTTACACTAAACTGAATTGTTTAACATAGAACTGTTTTGACATTTAACTATGTGTGAACAAAATCTGTACTTATACTAAACTAGATTAGCTGAATTAAAACTGCTTGACTAAACTGAATAGCTAGAAATAGAAATGCTTTTTACAATTAAACCGTACTTACATTTAAACTGTGTGCTTATGCTAAACTAAATTGTTTGAAGTTGAACTGTTTTTGACATTGATGCTGTACTTACACTAAACTGAATTGTTACATATTACTGTTTGAATAAACTGAATAGTTTGAAATAGAAATGTTTTTGACAATTAAACTGTGTACTCATGCTAAACTGAATTGTTTTAAATAGAACTGATTATTTACATAAAAATGGATTTGGCGTTAAATAACCGACAAAGATTGATATGCCATAAAACCCAACCAACCAACCAACCTACCAACCCTCACCAACACACCAAAACAAAATATGTATTTCACTTAAGGAGATTTGATATTTAAGATATATTAAATATAGAGATATACATATCAAAATAACTCCTATATTTATGTTAACATATTTCTGATGCATCTAAGACATATATATATATATATATATATATATATATATATATATATATATATATATATATATATATATATATATATATATATATATATATATATATATATATATATATATATATATATATATATATATATATATAGGAAAGTCAGCTTGCCGTAATGGTTAAAATGCTGGACAGCAACGTCATATTATGTACGTGGAAGCACCGAGGTCAAATGGTTACTGTCTTAGGAGACGCAAACGACGAGCTGAGTTCAAATTTTAGTCGAACCTGTTTGCATCTTACTCCCCTCTAATCCTCTTGGGGAAAATAGGAATCCACTTATTCACACACACGTGCATGTGCACACATATCTTTAAGCCATCTTTAAGGATCTTTAACCATGCTATGACAGCCTGTCTTCTGAGAAGAAAGACTCTGAATTCAAACCAGCTCGACCCAGCTTTAAAGTTGATGTTGTGTTGCATCCTGCTCGTGGTCGAGGGATTAGATAAATACATATATATAAAAGGATATATATATATATATATATATATATATATACTCGGGTATATTTAAACCGATAACACTCGTTTTCAAAGGCTTTTCCGACAGATGCATGCAAGTGGCGCAGCAATGCAATGAATATATATATATCATATAAACATGCTGCAAAAAAAAAAGAATTCCAACACACACACACATATATATATATATATATATATATATATATATATAATGTTCCAACAATAAGATAACATGGATTATGCAAAAAAACGACTCACGACTCTAAGTTTCTTTTGGCCGATCTTCTGATGACCCTGTATGATCATTTTGCATTTTTGTGCATTGAACACGGTATTCTAGTGTGTGTGTGTGTGTGTGTGTGGAATAATCTGAAGATAGCCGTATATATGTTTTTAATTACCTTCTATTTCCATACAAGTGTTTGAAAACGGCATATATATATATATATATATATATATATATATATATATATATATGCTCTATTGAATACGTATATCTGTCTGTGTCTGTGTCTCTGTGTGTCTGTGAGCGGGAAACATTACACACACACACACACACACACATATATATATATATATATATACAAAATTCTTTTTATGTTTGTATATGAAAAGAACCAAGCAAAAATCTCCGCTCTAATTAGATTTTTATTTATGATGTTCATATTTACAGAATAATGCAATTTCCATTACAATTTGCAACTGAATGATAATTTTGCGGGGTTTACCTTGATTGTTCTTTTTTTAACCATCCAAATTCTCTATACAACAGGAAAAGGCTAATTAGAATCCTACTCTCCGTAAATATCCAACCGGTCCATAGAAACAACGGAAACCCAACAGTTTCACTGGTCGTATTTATATAACGATTGTTTGAAAACCGTTAGTTTAAAGACTAAGTTTCCATACGATATTTTGAGAAGATATTTTGATGCTCAATGTAAATTGGTGTTAGAATAATTAAAAGGAGATTTTCTTTTTTTAAAAAAATCAATGAATTTCCAGGCTTGTTCTGCGTTGCGTTCATTGTGCAAGGAGGAGTATATGTGGAATAAAGTCTAAAGTGCTGGACTGCGACCTCGAAGTTACCGAGTTCGAACACCAATCTCACAATTGTGTTCACTTTTAGACTATCACCCACCAGACTTGGATTAAATAGTATTACTTCGGTTCTCCCAAAAGGATGAATTTAGCATTAAGTAACCCACAAAGTTTGATATGCCATTAAACCAAGAAAACAGAAAAATCGAACCATTGTAAAAAAATCATGTTTATCAAGTCATACTGCGTACATGGATTCCCTTAAATCTCTCTCGCTATTCGTCCCCATTGTCCATCGCTTCTGGCAGGTCCTCTACCCGGCATTCAGTGTTTGCATAAAATTGATGAAAATAAATCTTTGCTACTCGGCCAACTCTATGTGTGAAGGCCCACAGGAGAACCTAGCCTATGAGTTCTTCCTTGCTTATCCAGCATCATTCAGCATTTCTTATTCGTCTTTTGGGCGGTTTGTGAGATGGAAAGTCATCATCATCATCATCATGTGGTACCGCTAGCACGGATATCTCTGACCCTCTCTCGCCGCTTCTCCCTATCGATCATCGCCTCCGGCAGGTCTTCAGGGCTACATCCCGTATCCTCGCATAGCTGCTGTATGTATGTTCTAGCTGGTCGTCCTGCTTTTGCTCGGCCTGCTTCTACAAGTATGGCTTTGGTATTAAATAACCCATGAAGGTTGATATGCCATTACACAAAGAAAATATTTATGTATGAAATGTCTCTCAATTCCCTCGTGACTGCCTTTAACGGACGAGCGTCCATTTGGTTTCCACTCCTTCTCAGTATTTGCTCCAACTCATATGATCCTTGACCTCTCTCAGAAAATATCCAGCACATCTGCCATCCAGAGTGCCGAGGGTGGTGGGAATCATGTCGCTCATGAAAAGATGCTTTGAACGGAATAAAATGTCTTTATTATTATTGTCAATTAAATAAAGATAGTGACATCTTTCTCGCTCTCTTTTCTCTCACTCTCTTTTCTCCTATACAGCATTTGATAACATGGATCATGTTCTGGAATCTGCTAAGAGAAACATGGATGCTATTGCCAATGGAAATGATCGTGGTCAACCTATTATCACCAGCAAAGAACTCGTCGCTCTCACCGGAGACATCAAGAAGGATATTGTCGATATGGATCCCAGCGTTCAGGTAAGAAAAAAATGGCTTCCACAATGATAGATAGATAGATAGATATTAAATTGGGAGAGCCTCGGTGGCATAGTCACAAAAATGCAGGAGAGCGACATCGTAGAACGTAAGTTTAAACTCTAGTCACCTTATTACGTTCACTTTCAGGCTAATACCCTCGGGAAATGTATGAACCCCTTATTCCCCCAGCTATGAGTTACACTGCTTTTTTATTAGGATAGATTTTGTATTAAATAACCCACGAAGGTTGATATGTCATTAAACAAAGAAACCAAAAAAGGTAAGACAGATTGACAGACAGAAAATGAAAAAAGATACGTAGAAATGAAGAAAGAAAGAAAGAAAGAAAGAAACTAGATTATTATTGCAACTTTCAGTTAATAGATACTAGCTGAAGTACCCGGTGATATTGGAAAGAAGAAAAGACAAAATATTGTGATAAACTTATTATCATAAAGAATTTACCAAGATTACATTGTTTGCCAATGGTCCGGGAGACCTGGGTTCAATCCCAGGTCGCGTCATACCAAATACTTTAAAAATGGTACTTGATACCTCCTGGCTTAACACTAGGCAATAACCGGAAAACTCTGAATTCAAAACCTGTTAAACTCCGCTTAAAAGTTGACCTTGTGTCATATCCTGCCCGAGCAGAGGGGTTGGTAAATGTAAACACTCGGCAATATAAGGTGCGTATCGAGGGTAAAGTGGAGCAATCCAGGGAAAGGGGTAGCGCCCTCCCTTGCACTTTGGTGTTCTAGCTATTGAAAAGGAGCCTTCTGGTCGCCCTCGACTAAGGTCCCCAACTTTACTTTTTACTTACATAGATGCAGATAAAAAGTCTCCCACAGATGCAGAAAAGAAAACAATCCATTAAATACGGCCTTTTACAATATGGAAATCCGCGTGACGTAATGGCTAAAAATGTTGAACTGCAGCGTCGAATTTAGCGAGTTCAAATTCCATCTGATATTACATTCACTTTCGGACTAATACCTTTAGAAAAGGCATGAACTCTCTTATCCACCCCAGCAATGGGGTGAATTGACTCACTGCCGAGAATGGCTTTAAAAAACCCATTAAGGTTGATATGCCATTAAACAAAGAAACCAAAAGCAATGCTTAAAGCATTTTGAGCATTAAAAAAAAGAGCAGGTAACTTAATGAAGCAAGAAAACCATGAAGAAAACGACTTTAATTCAGTGATAGAGGGAGTTCCCGAGATGTGGTGGCTCACGTGCTACACAATGATATCGCAGTAAATGAGTTCGAACTGCAGTCACGCTATTACGTCCACTTTAACCAATAAAATCTGATATTCCATTTGAAAAAAAACTTTGAAGAAAGACTAACTGAAATTGCGAGCCTCCTTTTTAAAACCTGGGGCCCCTGTGCTTTCTCTCAAAAATCTAGGTACTGATTTCCATTTCTTGAAAATCGTATATGTTAACCAAGTTTAAACTGAGATTTCTTGTGGGGGCTACCAAGAAAGTCTATTGCTGTAATTTACAAAGTTTTTTTTTTTACTTAGATATGACACAAGACAGACTGAATGGGGCACACCATGAGACTCGAACTCACTCTTGCACGTTTGCTAGTCAAGATTGCTAATCATTACGCTACCCGAGGCTAAACGGGAAAATCTATTATACTTCGACTTTTTTTTCCAATGATCGTATTTCAAACAAATATCCAGATATATATAAACACTGAATATATATATATATATATATATATATATATATATATATATATATATATATATATATATATATACAAAAAATAAAATATATATATATATAAACACTGAAAATATATATATATATATACTGAAAGATTTGTTTGGTTATTGTTAACTTTTTGGGGAGGAGAGTCGTTCGTTTTTGTTTTTGTCATTTTTTTAGGGGATCTAATCAGCGTCTTCTTTCTAAGTTTTTACTTGAGATCTATTTGATCTTCTCTTAAGAGTATTTCTTAATCAAATTCTTTGAATTTATTTCTGGATATCTGTAAACAAATCCACTTATTGTTTCCTTCTATTTTTTTATCTACTTATGGAAACACTAAATATGTTATATATATTCGTGTTACCTTGATCTCATTTAAATGGTGGCCGTGCCATTCTGGTTTAATATTTCTGATTTATTTTCTTTAATTTCTTTTTTGTAATTTGCTTGAAGCATTGGACAAATCATTTTATTTTATAGTATTGAATTAATTCAGAAGTCTATCGCAATGTGAAATAATAATTAGACTCAAATGATTATTATTTCGCATTGCAATAGACCTCTAAATTGATTCAGTACAATAAAATTTTAAAATTTCATTTTTATGCAATCAGTTACTTCATTATACTATTCTCTGCACAGAAAAATCACCAATATGTCTGTGTTTAATTGATAGATATTTAAAACAGTATTTTTTATCATAAGAAATCAAGAGTGTTCCCTTTTCGGGGCGTAAGTATTTATGCTTTCGTAAAGTGTATATATATATATATATATATATATATATATATATATATATATATATATATATATATATATATATATATATATTTATCGTTGTTATATCAACACTCCCCAAAATAAGAAATTTCAAAAGAATACAAGTGGACATATGAATGATATAGTTAATGGCTAAAATTTAGATTTTAGATTTTGCAACAAACATAATAAACAATTTATTAAGTTTGAAAATTTGTTGATTTATAAGTTTGCAGTTACCCTTGTTATATTTATTGCGTAACGGTTATCATCGTATAAAATGAACTCTCAGAAAGAAAATGAATCTCCATAGATATATTAATGCTATTTGTACAAAACTAGCGTTATTTGAACCAACTATATCAAAGTAAAAATTGATAATACGCAAAAGAATATCAAGTGTAGATTATATGGCCACAAAGATGAAACGATTAATCACCTAATAAGCGAATGCAGCAAAATGACACAGAAGAATTACAAGACGAGACACGACAGGGTAGGAAAGGTGAGCCACTGGGAATTATGCAAGAAATTAAAATGTGGCCATTCTGACAAATGTTACATGCACAAACTAGAATCTATCCTAGAAAAGAAGCATAGAATTCTCTAAGACTTTGAATGTACAAACGGATTTCCAATTGACCGGGGCTGCAGAATACACCGACTGCACCTCTGCAGAGGAGTACGACCCCCGCCCAACGAGTGTCCTAGATATGAAGGTGAGGTTCCAGTGATGCTGGAGCTTTGGGGAATGCAGAGGATCCCTTTACTGCCATCGTTCCCAGGTCCATTCTGGCCCGGAGTGGTAGCACCTGATAGGGCCCTATCTATGGGTCAAACAGAACTAAACTACGTTCATATGCTAAACTGAATTACTTGAAATAGAACTGTTTTGACATGTAAACTGCGTATTTATGCTAAACTGAATTGTTTGCAATAGAACTGTTTTTGACATTGAAACTGCACAACGCTAAACTGAACTGTTCCAAATAGAACTGTTTTGACATTTAACTGTGTATAAAGAAAAACTATACTTACACTAAACTGAATTGTTTGAATTAGAACTGTTTGACTAAACTGAATAGCTTGAAATAGAAATTTTGTTGACAATCAAACTGCGTACTTATGCAAAAGTGAATTGTTTTAAATAAAACTGTTTATTTGTATAAAAATGGATTTGGCATTATATAACCAACAAAGGTTGATATGCAATAAAAATCCAGCCAGCCTCTGACCAAAAGTTCAGACATAGTATTAATTAACAAGAGGAAAATGACTTGTCACCAAGTAAATTTTGCCGTTCACAGAGTGAAATAATCATTCGTAGAAAATAAATGAGTAGATTATAAATTTCAATGTGGCCTTTCAATGAACACAGGTTCCTCAATTTTGGTATATATTAATGGAGAGTGAGAGAGAGTGTGTGTGTGTGTGCACATAGGAGAGAGAGAGAGAGAGAGAGAGAGAGAAGGAAACAGAGTGATAGTGAGTGCATGAGAGAGAGAGAGTAAGAGAGAGAGAGAAACAGCCCAGATTCATAGGATGTGTGAGTATTTTTCTCCCAAACATTGATCTCATTTTCGCTCTATCTTTGGCAGTTGATGATGGCCATATTCCTTAAGAAAAACCCTCACGCCAAAACCTACCTGGAGGCTCTGAAGTCCATGAAACAGAATCCCCTTATGGAAGGAAATGCTGACCTCTTTATCAAACGTGAAGATCAATTCATCCCATCCGTTGACAACTTCTGGAAATTCAAAGGAAACCCATCTGCCCATACAGTAAGTATTAAGCACCCCAAACGTTGCCTTACGTGGACGACGTCTTAATCAATTCGACCACGAAAGTATAAATAAGATTTTTATATCTACAGCAGCATTTGTTTATTGCATTCAAAACAAAACTAAAATTTACCCGCAGAAAATAAAACTGTCACTCTCTGAAGGACAATTCTTGAGCTGGATAAACTAGATGCATGCCAGTGGGTTATCGTAATAGGTATTTCAAAGTCTTCGATCATCTGGCGACGTAGTACCGCTCATAACTGTATATACCGTCGGCAAAAGACTGCAAGTGGCGCTTAATTGAAATCCAGTATTAAAAAAATTACTCAAAAGCCAGCTAAGCCAATTTACATCTGAAAACAGTAGCGCAACATTATCATCTTACCATTTTTGTCACTGTATCAGATAAAACTAACTTTTCAATAAATAAAACCTGTTGGGTAGAGCTTCCCAAAATAAGTATTTTAGACAACCATCTTAATTATTTATACATTTATTGATACGTAAATATATCTATGATTCATGAAAACTCTATCCACATTCACACACACGCACACACACACACACTTATATATATATATATATATATATATACATATATATATATATATATTGTCATCCATAGATGGACGGTTTCGTTGTATCACAACACTTCAGTGTGGTTAGACATGTAGGACGCTTGAAGCTGGGTTCGAAATCCGCACAACTTTACGTTAGACAGTATGATACTGCTCAGCCAACAAGCGAACCACGTCAGCTTGAGAATTAAAAGGTATTAAGTAGTATCTTTCGTTTGTTTACATTTATACCTTACCGGATACCAGAGTCCTCAATTCGTTCGAAGAGCTTTGCATTATACAAGTGGCAGCCGTAAATTCCTTCACCAGATTGTACTTTTTCAAAGGCTTTTATAGGTAGCTACGTGAGTGAATTCAGCCGCAACTCAATTAATATATATTAATATCCACTTCATCAACCTACAACGGAAAAGAATGAAAGCACCCGTAATGCCAACACACACACAAACACACACACACACACACACATATATATATATATATATATATATATATATTAGCTATAAAATAACACAGAAAAGGGTAAAAAATCATTACTATTCGTTTAACTTGCCCGATCCTCAGATAAGTCTTTATCACCTCACAGCATTTTTGTGCATAGAATACTGTACTGGTGGCTACACAATCTTTGAAATAAAATGATCAGGCACAAATCAACGACTGCAAATAATAGAGTAATGGAAATTACATGAATGAACAGTAGAAGTATAACATTTTAGGATCTGCGATCGTTTAGTCTCAAACATGAACCAAAATATCAAGAGGAACTCTAAGGTACAATCTCCAGATATCAGCCGATCAATTGAAGTCACTATTGTAAACGGTGTGTTGTGGGCACCTCGGGTGATGTAATGGTTAGCGAAGTAGACTAGCAAACCCGCACGAGTGAGTTCGATTCTCATGTGCCACATCGAAGCAAAGAGCTTCATAAATTACTATACGGTGTGTTGTTGATAACGCATGTACATTTCTCTTAAGTGATCGGAAGCCTAGATGGTGAGGAACCCATTGCTTTAAGATCTTCTCAAATTCTATGAGCTTCAAAGTTTTGACCAACTTGAAAATTTGACATCTCTTTGGAAATTTATTGAAATTGAATATCCTTTGTATCTTGCTTGAACAATCTTAAAAAACTTAGTTTCGTAATATGTTTTCGCACTTCATCATCCAAAGCAGGATTTTGTTATCTTAGGATAGATATATCAAAATGGTAACTTTCCCAACAATAATCTAGAAAAAAAGAGATTAAAGTCAATAGGGAAGATAAGAGAAACCGCTGCATTATTTCAACAATTGTTAAACACTTTGATTTAACTAATTTTAGCGGTAAATTAGGATTATATCATCATCATCATCATCATCAGATCGCGCCATCAGCACAGATATTTCCGACCCTCTGTCGCCACCTTTCTCTATCGTCCATTGCTTCCGGCAGGTCTTTAGGGCTAAATCCCGTATCGGCACAGAGCTGCTGTATGTAGGTTCGAGCTGGTCGTCCTGCCTTTGCTCGTCCATGTGATGGGATCCACAATCTAAGAAGAGTTTAACGAGAAAGAAAGTCATTATAACGTTTCGGTTTTAATGAACAATATTCAGAACTAGGAACGACGATATCAGGTGATGTTGAATCACCGATGAATGTTTAATAAGATACAAAAATAAGGAGGAAATAGTATTTATACAGGGTAAGGGGCAACCGTTAAATCAATAAATCAGCGTTCACGTTTAAAAGTATTTCATTTGACTGTTTAGGAATGTTCTGTGGAGCTTATTCATTCTATTTGTTCACCAAGAAAGATTTTGAATCAGGAGGAGAGAGAAGGGGTAGGAAAGAAGGAAGGAAGGAAAGAAGGAAAACAAAACAAACATGAATATATAAATAATTGAATAATCTAAATCTAAAAAAAAACCTATGTAAATGGATATTTCATAAATTGAAATATTAAAAGTAGAAAAATGGTCGTTGAGAGAGAAAGGTGAGTGATGTTTTAAATGATAAAAGAAGAAAGCAAAAAGATAATATATATATATATATATATATATTGTCATCCACAGACAAACTGTTTCGTTGTATCACAACTCTTCAGTGTGGCTAGACAACGTAGGACGCTTGAAGTTGGGATCGAAACCCGCTCAACTTTACGTTAGACTTTGTATTAGACCGCTCAGCTCACAAGCGTACCACGTCAGCTAGGGAATTATAAGGTATTAAATAGCGTTCGTTTGTTTACGTTTATTACTTACCGGATACCAGAGTGCTCAATCCGTTCAAAAAGCTTTTGCATTATGCGAGTAGCAGCCGTAAATTCCTTTGCCAGAGTGCTCAAGCGTGCGTGTGTGTATGTGTGTGTGTGTGTGTGTGTGTGTGCTTATATGTGTCCGTATATGCGCACTTCAAATGCATAGAAATGTTAATCTGTCAATTCGATGGATAATATTTCCATGGTAATAAGTGTCTGTGTGTATGTGTGCTTATATGTGTCCGTATATGCGCACTTCAAATGCATAGAAATGTTAATCTGTCAATTCGATGGATTATATTTCCATGGTAATAAGTGTCTGTGTGTGTGTGTGTTTGCTTATATGTGTCCGTATATGCGCACTTCAAATGCATAGAAATGTTAATCTGTCAATTCGATGGATTATATTTCCATGGTAATAAGTGTCTGTGTGTGTGTGTGCTTATATGTGTCCGTATATGCGCACTTCAAATGCATAGAAATGTTAATCTGTCAATTCGATGGATTATATTTCCATGGTAATAAGTGTCTGTGTGTGTGTGTGCTTATATGTGTCCGTATATGCGCACTTCAAATGCATAGAAATGTTAATCTGTCAATTCGATGGATAATATTTCCATGGTAATAAGTGTCTGTGTGTATGTGTGCTTATATGTGTCCGTATATGCGCACTTCAAATGCATAGAAATGTTAATCTGTCAATTCGATGGATTATATTTCCATGGTAATAAGTGTCTGTGTGTGTGTGTGTGTGCTTATATGTGTCCGTATATGCGCACTTCAAATGCATAGAAATGTTAATCTGTCAATTCGATGGATTATATTTCCATGGTAATAAGTGTCTGTGTGTGTGTGTGTGTGCTTATATGTGTCCGTATATGCGCACTTCAAATGCATAGAAATGTTAATCTGTCAATTCGATGGATTATATTTCCATGGTAATAAGTGTCTGTGTGTGTGTGTGTGTGCTTATATGTGTCCGTATATGCGCACTTCAAATGCATAGAAATGTTAATCTGTCAATTCGATGGATAATATTTCCATGGTAATAAGTGTGTGTGTGTGTGTGTGTGTGTGTGTGTGTGTGTGTGTGTGTGTGTGTGTGTGTGTGTGTGTGTGTGTGCACGCACGTCTGTTCTTTCGTATGTACATCATAAGAATGTAAAAAAAACTAATTGTTGCCCTGTTTTCCTCTGCAGATCAAGACTGTGAACAAATGGTTTTCAAAACTGATTGGTGACGATCAAGTTATTAGTGAGATCAGCCTTACTGAAGGAGATATCGGATACCTGGTCAAATCAATCTCTATCATGCTCCAAACCCTCAAAGCTGAATGTCTCCAATCTGACCAGACCATCGTCGAACGAGAAGTCATCACGTTGCCCGTTGTCCGTTACCCAAGCAAGAATGACAACAACCTTGTCATTTACAACGTCGAAGTCACCGCATGGGTCCAATGCAAAACTGGAAATATGATTAAGGATGCTATTGACAGTCTAAAAAGCAACCCCAACTTCGAAGGAGGACTGACCGGTAGTTTCCTTACTGCTGCTTTCGCCCCGCGTCTCTCCGTCATTGAGCAGATCAAGCCTGAAGTTAAAGAAAAGGCCATCAAATCCGTTGTCGATCAACTGACCGCTGAACCCCAGTAGTGATTAAACTTGAACAATCCGCTAGAGATTCATATATTATGTCCAGAAAAGATATTTGCGTGAAATAAATCTGTGCAGGAGACTAACAAAATGTTATTCTTTATTTCTTTTTTTCTCTCTTTTTTTTTCTACTTTTTTTTTATCGGTACCTTGCAGATTTGCAATAGTTTAACGATTGCACATCGACAAGGTACCGAACCTCACAAATAAATTACTACTGTGGTGCGCTGAGCGTAACGGTTTCCGTCTTCAGAAATGGAATTGGCGGCTCAACTTCAAATCTTTGACGTGGTCGTTTGCGTTTCATTTCACGTTGCTGTCCATAAGAAAAGCAATAAATCTATCTGTTCTACTCCCCACTCCTAGCTATGGAAATATATTTGGGCGCACAAGATTTTTTAGCTTTGTTTATGCAACCAGTCAAGGATAGAGAAACTCTGAAATCAGATTAGCTGTAATCCACTTAAATTATTGACCTTGTATCACATCCTGTCCATGGTTGAGTACATACACACAACTAAATTATATCCTCATTAGGTGCTCTATATTTGGGGCCATGCGCCAAATCAAAACTATTTTTAGGGCTCCGAAAGTAGAGAAAAATCGGGTTTGGTGTGCAGATCTGTTATAGTGAGTTCGATCTCCACTTGCTGTCTGATATATCTCTTTGAGATTTAGGAGGTGCCCGTGGTGTAATGGTTATCGTCATAGGAAATGGACACGGCGATACGAGTTCAAATCCTGGACCCGGATAATTGCATTTCACATAGCACTAATACCCTTGGGAAAGGTATGAATCTAATTATTCTTCCTCCAGCTATGGGTAAATAGTAGGACAGACTGATTTCTTCAGCCTTGATGAGGCAACTAGTCTGGGGGAAGGAAAACTCTGAATTCAAAGCTGTTAAACTCCGCTTAAAAATTGACCTTGTGTCATATCCTACCCGAGCAGAGGGGTTGGTAAATATGGATATATCTCTTTGAGCAAAACTAACCAAAACAGTTATTTCTTCAGTAACCACTGTGTTGTATCTACTGACATTTGTTTTGAACTTAATCAAACAATATATATATATATATATATATATATATATATATATAAGACAGAAAGGTAGTGTTCTACCAAACATCTAAGTGAGAATATCAACTTGCAAAATTCTGGTTGCAGCCTATTCCTTCAAGACAAAAATATGGGTATAGGAGAAGTAGGAAGATTATGTTTCGTCAATCCTCCAAGATCATCATTCAAAGATTCTAGTTCCAGCCTATTCTTCTAATTTACTAAACTTATCATAGTATGGCACAAGGTCAGATGGATGTGTGCATTTACCTAACCCTTCTGTCACTGTCAGGATGCGAACCATTCTCAAAATTTTAGCAGAATAATACAAGTTTGAATTCAGAGTTTTCCTTCTCGTAGACCGTTTGCCCTATAAAGAGCCTAGTCTGCCCTACTAATTGCTCATAGCCGGGAGAAGAAAGGAAGGATTAATGGCTTTTCAAAGGGCATTAGTTCCAACTGAAATCCAAATAGCTTTGTTCAGAATTTGAACTCGAGTTACCGCGCCCATTTTTAACACGATAGCCTTTACCCCAC
>OY757914.1:16285122-16307622 GCA_963585895.1 Sepioteuthis lessoniana
CCACACGTCCCCATAGATATGTATGAGAGAGTGTGTTGCATCAACCCTCGGAGTAAGGAAAGCTGGCAACTTGTTATTACTACATTATAAATCATTACTTTTGTATAATCTTGATATTTACTGACCATTTGAAAATGAAAAAGATATAGACCAAAGCTAGAAAGATCATGTTGCGTCAATTTTTTTAACTGAGAAAGGCTTACCGATTATGGATATTAAAATTCAAATTTTTGCTTTTAAAAAGTCAAATTAGGTGAAAATAAGGGTCGAAATTAATTTGTGTGATTCTTACAAATAGCTTGGTTCTTCAAGATTTTTGCTTCCCCACCCCCAAGTTTGAACTCTGACTGCAGGTATCAATGTCCAATACTCAACTACTTGTAGAATATTGATTATAAGGCTCGTCATGTGTCACCCTTTCTTGATTGATCCATAAAGACTGTCAAATTTGCTTTAACCAATAAATATCTTCTTCCTTAAAATAACTCATTTCATTTATGAGTACTAATTTTCATCAATATGAATTCTCTCAATCAGTATCAAAACATTTCATGTAATAAATACCAAAGCCATCCTTATGGAAGATCAACAATGATACTACTTATATAGTTGGAAGGTTAGTGTGGTTTATATCTTTCCCAATGATATTACTCTAAAAGTGGCCGTTATAAACGTACAGGGTGCGGAAGCAAAATATGGAATAATTTTTAAAACGTTTTTTTTTTAGTCTGATTAGTCCAATTTTTGAAAAAATCTAAATTTTCATTATTAGCTTCATTATGCGAGCACTTTTTAATTAAAATTCAGTGAGTGAGAAAAGAGTGAAACGACAAAGAATCTATCATTTGCTTAATGCCGAAACCAAGCCAAAAAAATTACTGAAATAATTGGAGTTTCTTTATGGCCTCCATCAAGCCCAGACTTTAACAGCCTTGATTATGCTACATGGGGCGTTTTAGAAAATAAAACAAATGTAACTTCTCATCGAAATGTTGGTTCGCTTAAAATGTGATTGAGGAGGAATGGAATGAAATATCTGAAGGATTTATTTTAAATGTATGCAAATCATTTCGAAGACGTCTTAATACACTAATTAAAAAAATGGCAGCCCTATTGAGTAAATTTACTGTTTTTGCGTCTATCTTCTTATTTTCTTTTTCTCTTTTTTGAATTAGAATTGTTTATGATGGAATCGTTTATTTTTATACAAGAATATTTTTAACCTGTACGTTATATTAAGTAGGAGTATTCTTCCACAGGTTGACAACTCTCTGGTATCGGGTTGGATTTTAGCCTTGCTGTATAAGTCGACCTCTTGTTTTAAAAAGATTTTAAGTCTTAAAACAACGACTCTAATAATAATATATTCTGAGGGACTCTATGAACGCAGTATTTTATGTTAACTTTATAATCATGATATATGTTTGCAGTAAAAATGTGTCAGGGGGACAATAAAAACTTAGTATTGAATACACTCCATCTCTCTCTCTCTCTCTCTTTCTTTCTCTCACTCTCTTTTCTCTTTCCTTCCTTCTCTCTCTCTCTCTCTTTCCCTCTTTCACTGTCTCTATCAATATATATATATATATATATATAGAGAGAGAGAGAGAAAGGGAAAATAGAAAAACAAAGTAATCTAAAAGCGATGAATCTATTTCGAAGGAAAGTCAACGTTAAAATGTTAAAACGTTTCGGTAATAATAAACCATTATCAGGACTTTGTTTCACCATCTTAAAGTCTTGATGAAGGTTCATTCAAACCGTAACGTTTTAACATTGATTTTCCTTCATAAAAATTCATCGCTTTTAGATTACTTTGCTTTTCTATTTCCTCCATCCTCTCGGATTCATTTCCATTATTTACTTCCATATATATATATATATATACACACACACACACATATATATATATATATAAAGAGAGAGAGAGAGAGAGAGAGAGAGAGAGAGAGAGAGAGAGAGAGACTCAGAGATGTAAGGGTTATAGTCGGTGGAAATGTATACGGTGACTCGAATTCAAATCCTGGAAGAGGCTATTTGCATTTCACATAGCGCTAGTACCATTGGAAAAGGTATGAATTCGAGTATTATACCAGCAGTAATGGGTAAATAGTAGGGCAGTATGGGTTCTTTAATTGTGGTATGACAACTAGAAGGGAAACGGAATTCAAACCAGTTAAACTCCACTTGAAATTGGCGTTTTGTTACATCTTGCCTGACGGAGAGTTAATCACACATTCACACACACACACACACTCTCTCTCTCTCTCTCTCTCTCTCTCTCTCTCTCTCACACACACACACACATATATATATATATACACACACACATACAAATATATATATATATCCACATTCTGCCTGGCGGAGAGTTTGGAACACACACACACACACACACACACACAGACTCAAATATATATATATATATACACACAAGCAGACACATACACATATATATATACACACGCATATATGTATATATCTATGGACACACACATTCGCACTTATATATTTATATATATATATATATATATAAACACACACACACACATATATATATACACTCACATATATACACCCACAGTCACACGTTCGCGCTTATATAAACACACAAATATATATATATATATATATATATATATATATATATATTTGTTTATTTATTTATTTATTTATTTATTTTTCGTATTTCTGGATACTATTCTATTTTCGTTGATAGCATTCTATTTTTAAAATCCATCAGCAACTCAATTCTATCCAACTGTGCGTTTGCGTAGTTTAGTTGTTATAAAAACCAAAAAAACAAAAACTCTTTAAAACAAAACACTCTTAACATATGCAAGCAACCCTTGATGATGGCCTATGAAAGGTCCGAAAGTGCTCGGGACAATTTTGGTAAATTAATCCACCAATTCCAACCTGAAAACAAGACTCTTATCAGGAAACTAGAAAGGATCTTAATTAAATTATAAAGACAAAATGTGTCTTTATTATTCAGTCAAACATGCTTATATATATATATATGTGTGTGTGTGTGTGTGTGTGTGTGTGTGTGTGTGTGTGTGTGTGTGTGTGTGTATTAAATAACAGAAGTTTTCTGGCTAAGTTTCACCGAATTGTTCTTCAGAAAATCTTCCACGTTTTCATGAAGAATCCTTTCGGTGAAAACCCTCTATGGCAATCGGTCTAAGGAGTAGAAAAACTCTGAATTTAAACCTTTTATACTCAACGAGACAAGCAAATCTTTACGAGTATGTTCGACTCTCAATGGCTGCCTCATTCATTTGACCTTGTACTACATCTAAGCAAAAACAACGCTTAGTAAATTACTATATATATATATATATATATGTGTGTGTGTGTGTGTGTATGTGTGTGTGTGTGAGTTCAAGGGGAAGTTAATGGTTAATGGTTGTAGTAAATAGGCACGGCTACATAAGTTGAGATTCTAGAAGAGGCTGTTTGCATTTTTCATTGCGCTAACACCCTTGGGAAAGGTATAAATGCATCCATCTTCCCTCTAGTTAAGGGTAAATAGAACGGCAGATTATGCTTTTTAACCTTGGTATGGTAACCGGTCTTGCAGAAGGAAAACTTTTTATTCAAACTTGCTTAACTCCTATATATATATATATATATAGGCCTGGGTAAGAAATGGGAAATTTTTAGAATTAGATTGGCTTGTTCAGTCAGAGGTCAGTCGTCATCAGAATGTAAATGGTTAGACGCTTTCCCGAGGACGACGGCTCCCAGGTTGAGAAGCATGACCTGTGTCAATCACTCGTAAAAGAAGCACAAAGAAGTAAGCTCTCTAAATATATCAATCTTTTGTAATCCAAGTGTTTTCAACTACTCATTTTATGACCTATGCTATCGTAAATATCTGGCAGTAAGCTCAAAACATGGAAGACATCTAAGCTTGTTTTAAATTATCCATAGCTTTTCCTGTCAGATATTAAATAGACATTTATACATTCAGAAATAAAGATTACTCCATATCATTGACAGAGCGTGTAATTGAAATCCATAAACCAAACACAGTATTTGCCTATTTGCCTTTATTTGCCTTACTTGTGTAGTTGACTATTTGTCTATTGGTCAATTTGTCTATTGGGCTATTTGACTATTTGTTTAGTTAACTATTTTTAGACTTTTTAGACTCTATTTGCATCTTTTGCCTATTTGCCAATCAGCCTATTTTTCTATTTGCCAATTGATGCATTTGTCTATTTGCCAGTTTGCCTATTTGTCAATCTGCCTATTTGCCAGATTATCTTTTTGCCTATTTGATAATTCTTCTATTTATAGACCTTTTCTCTCTATTTTCCTATTTGTCTATTTGACTGTCAGTTTGACTATTTGGCGATTTTTTTCTCTATTTGACTTTTTGTCTATTCGACTATTTGTAGACTTTTTCAGTCTATTTTGTCAATCAGAAAATCTATGAGTAGTTGTAGACTTTTCCCTCCATTTGTCCATTCACCTATTAGACAATTTATCTATTTGTCAATTTATCTATTTGTATATGTATTTGCCTATTTGACAATATGACTATTTGTAGACTTTTCTCTCTTTATGTTTCTCTCTTTATATTTGCCTTGTTAACTATTTAGACTATTTGTCTTGTTAACTATAGGGAGAAATCGTCATCATCATGTCGCGCTGCTAGCACGGATTTTCCTGACTCTCTCTTGCCACCTGTCTCTATCGTTCATCGCTCCCGGGAGGTCTTCAAGACTACATCCTCTATCGGCACAGAGCTGTTGTATATAGGTTCTAGCTGGTCGATGTGAAGGGGTCCACTGGAGTATATCACTTATGAGTTCGTCCTTACTTCTCCAGCCGTGTCCCGCATGTCTGGTTTATCTAACTTTGATATTTTTAGCGATGAGTGGTAGGTGGCCGTACAGTTGCTGTTTTGTGTGGTGCTGTCTTCAGGACTTGTTCAATACAGCTCGCGGCATTCTTGTGCAATTGCCGTCAAGTTTTTTCTCCATACGTTTAGTAAGCGTTCATGTGGTGCATCCATATAGCAGTATCGACTTGACCGTTGCTTGGAAAGAACTGCGTTTTATTTTATCGGTTTGATATGACTTCTATATGATCGATAACCTATCGATAGCTTTGCTAATTGCGTGTTGATGTCATTCTCGGTTGATGAGACACTGCTTCCGAGGTAGGTGAAATTGTCCACTAGTTTCAGAGGACCACATTTTACTGTGGAGGTGTTGCCTCTTTGATTAAAGCACATGTATTCTGTCTTGTTAGCGTTAACATGGAGGCCTATGCTACCTGCTGCTCGTTCCATACTATGTAGCAGGGATTCGGCTTGGGCGAGTGTATTTGCTAGAAGCTCTATGTTATTGGCGAAGTCCGCGTCCGAAATAGTTTGTGCGGAGTATCTTCTGCTTCTTTCCTTTCCCAGCTTGAAACCGTTTTCTTTCATTCAATCTATTCTAAGCATGTAGTCTAGACAGATGATAAAGAGGTAGAGGTCTAATGTATCTCTAAGTGGGCATTGACGAATCTCTTATATTCATCATTCGCAATAGGTGTTCCCGGTATCTCCTGAAGTGCATGGAATTTGTTTCTTAGTGTTAACGTATATTTATTACTAATATCCCTGTTATTAAGCAGGGACCAGTCATAGTGTGCAGCTGTAGTTGTTCGGGCTGCGTTCCTTCGTAGGCTCAGTCGTATCTTTGCCGTGACAATTCGGTGACCGGAAGACACACTCTCGAAAGAGATATATGCCACGTAATCCAATGCACTGTTATTCCATTTCTTATTTATGAGGATGTAGTCAATCTGTTCTTAAGCATTGTTTGCGTAGGTGTAAGTCAATAGTTTTCCCTTTCGTTTCTGAAATTTAGTATTAAGGCATGTTAATCTATTTTCTAGCGTGAGATATCTTAGATGTTCCCTATTCTGTTGGACGAGTTGTGTAAGCTGAATTTTTTGGTTACGTTTTTACCAATTTGGGCATTTTTGTCTCCACCGATGACGAGAACGTTCTGTTTTAGGATGCTATGAACAAGGGAGGATACCTCGTTATAGAAGGCGACGAGGTCAGTTTTTTCTCTGACATTGATAATTTAATTATTTTTTAAATCATCAGAGAGTCCTTATTTATGTTTCATTGCATCCTTAGAGGCATTCTTTTTTTTTTTTTTTGCTCTAACTTAAGTTTTCAAACACTGGAATGAATTCAAAAGAATTAACATCTTTAATCTATTTTTCGTGGTTCAACTGTACCTTGGATTTACAGTAAGTCTTTTACATTTGATACAGAAATGATTTTACTCATAATAAAATTGTCCATGCATTTTTAAATTACAATATATTAAACAAAGTAACTAACCGTGAGTTGATATTATAGGAATAGACAAGATACAAATAGCCAAACAGAAAAATGCAAAAACAAATAGAAATAGGCAATACATCAGAGAAAGACAAATACAAAATAGTCAAAGACAAATCGTCTATTTCTCTAAACAACTGACAAAGAGAAATACTGAAAAAGATATAGACAAATAGGAATAGAGAAACAATTAAACAGAAAAATGGACAAAAACAAATAGACAAATAGAAAGAGACAAATAGACAAATGGACAAATAGAAAGAGACAAACAGACAAAAAAAGTGACAAATAGGCAAATGTTGTATAGGCATAAAGGGTTAATATACATCAATGATAATATAGAAAGATACAAAAAGACAAATATAAAGACACAAATAGACAAATTGACACATAGACAGATAGAAATAGATAGATAGACAAAAAGAAAGGGACAAATAGACAAATAGACATACATTTAAACAGACAAATAGACAAATTGAAAAAGAAAAATAGACAAAAAGAAAGAAAAAGAGAAATTGACAAAATATTAAACAGACAAATGGACAAATCAACAAATAGACAAATAGAAATAGACAAATAAACAAACAGATAAATAGACAAAAAGAAAGACACAAAAATACAAATAGTCAAATAAACAAATAAACAAAAAGAAATAGACAAATAGACAAATATAAAGAGACAAATGGACAAGGAGAAATAGACAAATAGAAAAAAGAAAGAGACAAATAGACAAATGTTGTATAGGCATAAAGAGTAAATATACATCAATAATAATATAGAAATAGACAAATAGACAAATAAACAAATAGACACAAAGAAAAAGACAAATAGACAAATAGACAAAAGGAGAAATAGACAGATAGACAAATAGAATTTCTATTTGTCTATCAGTCTATTTCTGCTTTTGTCTATTTGATAAAAACACAAGAAACAGGGAAAATTGGTGGCGAAAGTTAGCCTTACTTGTCAGTTGAATACCTTGTCTCTACGAAGGCTGAATATTCATCGCAAAGACGAGAGAACTTGGCTCTCGATTAATATAGGATTTGGAAGAATCCATCAACGGGTAGGCAACGGTCCCATAACACAAATAGAAATAGACAAATAGAAAAATGAAAATAGACAGAAAAATAGACAACTAGAAATAGACCAATAGATATAGACAAATAGACAGAAGAAATAGACAAATAGATATAAAAAGTGGACGTAGATAAATAGACAAATAAATATTGACGTATAAACATATAGACTATTTGAAATATTTACATACACACATGAAAATAGACAAATAGAAAAATAGAAATGAAGAGAAATAGATTAATAAAAATAGACATAATAAAAACAGACAAATTGACAAACACAAATAGAAATAAACAAATTGCAATAGACAAATAGACAATGAAAAAAGACAAATGAGCAAAATAGACAGACAAAAATAGACAAATAGATATAGACAAATAGAAAAAGACAAATGGACAAATAGATATAGCCAAATAGACGAATAGATATAGGCAAATAGACGAATTGACAAAGAGATAAAGACAAATAGACAAATAGACAAAGAGACAAATAGATAAATAGACAAATAGAAAAAGACAAATGAACAAATAGAAAAACAAATACACAAATAGACAGAGAGAAATAGACAAATAGACAGAGACTAAAAAACAAATAGACAAATAGACAGAGACAAGCAGACAAATAGACAAATAGAAAGACAAATAGACTAATAGAAAGAGACAGACAAATAAACAAACAGACAAATAGAAAGAGATTAATAGAAAGAGAAAAATAGAATGACAAATAGACAAACAGAAAGGGACAAATACAAATAGAAATACGAATAGAAAGAGACAAATAGACAAATTGGCAAATAGACAAAAAAAAGGGAAAAATAGACAAATAGACAAATAGAAAGAGACAAATAGACAGAAAGAAAGGGAAAAATAGACAAATAGAAAGAGACAAAAAGAAAAAGACAAATAGACAAATAGAAAAACATATAGATAAATAGAAAAACAGATAGCCAAATAAACAAAGACAAATACACAAATAGACAAATAGAAAGAGACAAAGAAACACAAAGTCAAATAGACAAATAGAAAGAGACAAATATTTCTCTGTTTAGACAAATAGACAAATAGACAAAAAGAAAAAAACAAATAGAAAGAGACAAAGAAAATATAGACAATAACACAGAGACAAATAGACAAAGAGACAGAGAAAATAAGACAGTGACAAATAGACGAATAAACAAATAAAAGAGACAATGAGACAAATAGACAAAAAGAAAAACATATAGAGAAATAGACAAAGACAGATACACAAATAGACAAATAGAAAGAGACAAAGAAACAAAAAGTCAAATAGACAAATAGAAAGAGACAAATATTTGTCTGTTTATTTTGTCTATTTACAAAAAGAAAAAGACAAATAGAAAAATAGACAAATAGACAAAAGACAAATAGAAAGAGACAAAGAAAATATAGACAATAAGACAGAGACAAAGAGACAAAGAGACAGAGGCAAATAGACATAGACAAATAGACAAATAGACAAAAAGAAAAAGACAAATAGACAAAGAAACAAATACAAAGACAAATAGACAAATAGACAGAGGCAAATAGACAGAGAGATAAAGAAAAATAGACAGAGACAAATAGACAAAGACACGAATAGAAAGAGAAAAAGAAACAAATAGACAAAAAGGCAGAGACAAATAGACAAATAGACAGAGAAAAATAGACAGTGACAAATAGACAAATAAACAAATAAAAGAGACAAAGAGAAAAATAGACAAAAAGAAAAACAAATAGACAAATAGACAAACATATAGACAAATAGACAGAGACAATTACACAAATAGACAAATAGAAAGAGACAAAGAAACAAAAAGTCAAATAGACAAATAGAAAGAGACAAATATTGTCTGTTTAGACAAATAGACAAATAAGACTGAGACAAATAGACAAATAGAAAGAGACAATGAAACAAATAGACAAATAGACAAATAGAAAGAGACAAATAGTCAAACACACAAAAAGAAAAAGACAGACAAAGAAAATAGACAAATAGAAAGATACAAAAAGAAAAAGACAAATAGAGAAATAGAAAAACATATAGATAAATAGACAAAGACAAATACACAAATAGACAAATAGAAAGAGACAAATATTTGTCTGTTTAGACAAATAAACAAATAGACAAAAAGAAAAAGACAAATAGAAAGAGACAAAGAAAATATAGACAATAACACAGAGACAAATAGACAAAGAGACAGAGAAAAAAAGACAGTGACAAATAGACAAAAAGAAAAACATATAGACAAATAGACAAAGACAAATACACAAATAGACAAATAGAAAGAGACAAAGAAACAAAAAGTCAAATAGACAAATAGAAAGAGACAAATATTTGTCTGTTTAGACAAATAGACAAAAAGAAAAAGACAAATAGAAAAATAGACAAATAGACAAAAAGACAAATAGAAAGAGACAAAAAAAATATAAAAATAGACAGAGGCAAATAGACTGAGACAAATAGACAAAGAGACAAATAGATAAATAGACAAAAAGAAAAAGACAAATAGACAAAGAAACAAATACAAAGACAAATAGACAAATAGACAGAGGCAAATAGACAGAGAGATAAAGAAAAAATAGACAGAGACAAATAGACAAAGAGACGAATAGAAAGAGAAAAAGAAACAAATAGACAAAAAGACAGAGACAAATAGACAAATAGACAAATAAAAGAGACAAAGAGAAAAATAGACAAAAAGAAAAACAAATAGACAAATAGACAAACATATAGACAAATAGATAGAGACAATTACACAAATAGGCAAATACAAAGAGACAAAGAAACAAAAAGTCAAATAGACAAATAGAAAGAGACAAATATTGTCTGTTTAGACAAATAGACAAATAAGACTGAGACAAATAGACAAATAGAAAGAGACAATGAAACAAATAGACAAATAGACAAATAGAAAGAGACAAATAGACAAACACATAAAAAGAAAAAAACAGACAAAGAAAATAGACAAATAGAACGAGACAAAGAAACAAATAGACAAATAGACAGAGAAAAAGACAAATAGACAGAGACAAATAGACAAATAGAAAGAGACAAAGAAACAAATAGACAAATAAAAAGAGACAAATAGAAAAATACAAATAGACAAATAGACTAATAGAATAAGATAAATTGACTATTTGTCAATAGAAAAGAGAAAAAGAAAGAGAAAAAGAAAAAACAGACTAAAAGACAGATTGACAAATAGACAAAAAGAAAAGACAGATTGACAAATAGACAAATAGACAGAGACAAATAGACAAATAGACATAGACAAATAGACAAATAGAAAGAGATAAAGAAAATATAGACAAAAAGACAGACACAAATAGACTAATAGACGAATAAAAAGAGACAAATAGACAAAGAGAAAAATAGATAAATAGACAAAAAAAGAAAAAGACGAATAGACAAAGAGACAAATAGAAAGACAGAGACAAATAGACAAATAGACAAAAAGAAAGAGACAAATAGACAAATAGACAAATATTTCTGCTTTTGTCTATTTGATAAAAACACAAGAAACCAATAAACATAGGCAAATAGAAATACTGAAAAAGATATAGACCAATACACAAATAGACAAATTGATGTGGACTCAGTTTGGTACCACGAAAAGATAACTTGGAACACGGTATACATTTAAGGATATATTGAACTAACAAGATACAGGGAAAATTGGTGGCGAAAGTTAGCCTTACTTGTCAGTTGAATACCTTGTCTCTACGAAGGCTGAATATTCATCGCAAAGACGAGAGAACTTGGCTCTCGATTAATATAGGATTTGGAAGAATCCATCAACGGGTAGGCAACGGTCCCATAACACAAATAGAAATAGACAAATAGAAAAATGAAAATAGACAGAAAAATAGACAACTAGAAATAGACCAATAGATATAGACAAATAGACAGAAGAAATAGACAAATAGATATAAAAAGTGGACGTAGATAAATAGACAAATAAATATTGACGAATAAACATATAGACAATTTGAAATATTTACATACACAAATGAAAATAGACAAATAGAAAAATAGAAATGAAGAGAAATAGATTAATAAAAATAGACATAATAAAAACAGACAAATTGACAAACACAAATAGAAATAAACAAATTGCAATAGACAAATAGACAAAGAAAAACAGACAAATGAGCAAAATAGACAGACAAAAATAGATAAATAGATATAGACAAATAGATAAAGACAAATAGACAAATAGATATAGGCAAATAGACGAATAGATATAGGCAAATAGACGAATTGACAAAGACAAATAGACAAAGACAAATAGACAAAGAAACAAATACAAAGACAAATAGACAAATAGACAGAGGCAAATAGACAGAGAGATAAAGAAAAATAGACAGAGACAAATAGACAAAGAGACGAATAGAAAGAGAAAAAGAAACAAATAGACAAAAAGACAGAGACAAATAGACAAATAGACAAATAAAAGAGACAAAGAGAAAAATAGACAAAAAGAAAAACAAATAGACAAATAGACAAACATATAGACAAATAGACAAAGACAATTACACAAATAGACAAATAGAAAGAGACAAAGAAACAAAAGGTCAAATAGACAAATAGAAAGAGACAAATATTGTCTGTTTAGACAAATAGACAAATAAGACTGAGACAAATAGACAAATAGAAAGAGACAATGAAACTAATAGAAAAATAGACAAATAGACAAACACACAAAAAGAAAAAGATAAATAGACAAAGAAAATAGACAAATAGAACGAGACAAAGAAACAAATAGACAAATAGACAGAGAAAAAGACAAATAGAAAGAGACAAAGAAACAAATAGACAAATAGACAAATAGAAAGAGACAAATAGACAAATAGCAAAACAAATTGACAAACAGACTAATAGAATAAGATAAATTGACTATTTGTCAATAGAAAAGAGAAAAAGAAAGAGAAAAAAAAAAACAGACAAAAAGACAGATTGACAAATAGACAAAAAGAAAAGACAGATTGACAAATAGACAAATAGACAGAGACAAATAGACAAATAGACATAGACAAATAGACAAATAGAAAGAGATAAAGAAAATATAGACAAAAAGACAGACACAAATAGACAAATAGAAAGAGACAAATAGACAAAGAGACAAATAGATAAATAGACAAAAAAAAAGACGAATAGACAAAGAGACAAATAGAAAGACAGAGACAAATAGACAAATAGACAAAAAGAAAAAGACAAATAGAAAAAGAAATAGACAAATAGACAGAGACAAAGAGACAAAAAGAAAAATAGGAAGAGACAAAGAAAATATTGACAAAAAGACAGAGGCAAATAGACAAATAGACAAATAGTCAGAGACAAATAGACAAAAAGACAGAGGAACAAATAGACAAAAAGACAAATAGACAGACACAAATAGACAAATAGAAAGAGACAAATAGTCTATTTTGTCTATTTTGTCTATTTTGTCTATTTGTTTTTCTATTTGTCTACCTGTCTATTTGTCTCTTTCTATTTGTTTTTCTATTTGTCTATTTGTTTATTTGTCTATTTTCTATTTGTCTATTTGTTTTTCTATTTGTCTATTTGTTTTTCTATTTGTCTATTTGTTTTTCTATTTGTCTATTGTCAAATAGAAAGAGAATTTGAGTCTTTCAAATTCTCTTTCTAATAGAAAGAGAATTTGAGTCTTTCAAATTCTCTTTCTATTTGTCTATTTGTCTATTAATCTCTTTCTATTTGTCTATTTGTCTATTTGAAAGACAGATTGACAAATAGACAAAAATAGAAAGAGAATTTGAGTCTTTCAAATTCTCTTTCTATTTGTCTATTTGTCTATTAATCTCTTTCTATTTGTCTCTGTCTATTTGTCTCTGTCTATAGAAAACTTGTCTATTTGTCTTTTTTTTGTCTATTTGTCTATTTGTCTCTGTCTATTTGTCTCTGTCTATAGAAAACTTGTCTATTTGTCTTTTTTTTTTTTGTCTATTTGCCTATTTTTGTATTTTTCAATTCGTCCATTTGTCGATTTAACAATTTGGGGACTATTCTCTCTTAGTCTATTTTTCTTTTTAACTATTTGACGATTTGGAGACTTTTTTTCTCAACTTGTCTATTTGGCTATATGATAATTTGGAGACTATTTAACCTTTTACTCTTGCCTATTTTCTCTCTGAAATATTTATCTATTCTGTCTATTTGCCAATTTGATTTTTTTGTGTATATCCTTATTTTATTATTTGAAACTTATTTGACAATTTGTCAATTTGCCTATTGGTCAATTTGCCTATTGTCTACGTTGCTACGTTATTTCTAGACAATAGGCAAATTGACCAATAGGCAAATTGACCAATAGGCAAATTGACAAATTGTCAATTTGTCAATTTGACAATTGACAATTTGACAAATTGACAAATTGTCAAATTGTCAAATTAACAAATTGTCAAATTGTCAAATTGACAAATTGTCAAATTGCCAAATTGACAAATTGTCAAATTGTCAAATCGGCAAATTGCCAAATTGTCAAATTGGCAAATAGACAATAGTCAAAATGACAAATTGACAAATTGTCAAATTGTCAAATTGACAAATTGACAAATTGTCAAATTGTCAAATTGACAAATTGTCAAATTGTCAAATAGGCAATTGTCAAATTGACAAATTGACAAATTGTCAATCGTCAATTGTCAATTTGTCAATTTGACAATTTGTCAATTGACAAATTGACAAATTGACAATTGACGATTTGCCTATTGTCTACGTTCTAGACTAGAAAAGTCTAGAAATAACGTCAAATTGCCAAATAACGGCAAATTGCCAAATTGCCAAATTGACAAATAGACAATTGTCAAAATGACAAATTGACAAATTGACAAATTGTCAAATTGTCAAATAGGCAATTGTCAAATTGACAAATTGACAAATTGTCAATTGTCAATTGTCAATTGACAATTTGTCAATTGGCAAATTGTCAATTGACAATTGTCAAATTGTCAAATTGTCAAATTGTCAATTTGCCTATTGTCTACGTTCTAGACTAGAAAAGTCTAGAAATAACGTAGCAACGTAGACAATAGGCAAATTGACCAATAGGCAAATTGACCCTGTTTGCCTATTGGCCTCGATTTGTGAATTTGCCTATTTGTATATTTTTGTGTTTGTAGACTTTGCCATTTGTCAATTTTTTTCTTTCTGTTGGCTTATTTGTCTATTTGTCTATTTTCCTTTTTATAGTAAATTTAACTTTTCTCTCTATTTGTGTTTTGTCTATTTGACTATTTGTCTTTTTTGCCTATTTAACAATTTCTCTCTTTGCCTATATATCTATATGTCTGTTCAACTGTTTTAACTCGGGGTCTATTTGTATCTATTTACCCATTTGTCTTTTTGTCTATGTGTTTACTTGCAGACTTTTCTCTCGATTTGCCTATTTGAGTATTTTTTTTTTTTAATATATATTTCTTGTCTATTCGGCAATTTAACTATTTGGCTATTTGAGTATTTTTTAATATATATTTCTTATTGGTCTATTCGGCAATTTAACTATTTGGCTTTGTCTCTTACTCTTTGCTTATTTTTCTACTTTTCTATGCGTTATGAAACTGTGCAGTCGAATTTCTTTTATAGTCTTACACATCCTCAGATAGGAGCTAGTGTCGTATATTGAGCCGCTGGACAAACAACGAAAAAATTGTAGATATATAAAAATATATTTTGTATTTTTATTCTTCGACAGTGACGTTTTGTTATTTTTTGATCTTCGACCCGGCCCAAAAATGCTATTCCAAGGTGATGCACCGGAAGGAAGTGACACATTCCAATGGCCAGTAATCGAAAGAGATAGCGTGGGCGGATTAAGGCTTATAATATGGGACAAGGTGAAGGTCCCACGGTGCCACTACAGTGATGCATCGGAAGAGAGTGACCTGTGAACTGCATGACAGTTATTTCCGCTTGATGACGATTAAACATTCGATTTCAAAGATCCAGTGGGCGATCGTGTGGGCGTTGAATTATTATTTAACTCAGTTGAGTTCGACGAGCCCTCGGGAACCCCGATGGAGTGGACCCCAGCATCAGGATAATAAGAAAAACACAACGTGACGGTCATAACAGTGGGGTCAAAATGTTACAGTTTATGTTCGGTCTCCAGCTCCCTCTTACACGCAAACCTTGAACAACCCTTTTGAACCTTTGCAATAAAGTGAGAGGTAAAATATTGTTAAAGAAGTCTTCCTTGCGTCGTTTCTTCATGTGTCTTTCTGCGTGCGTCTGTTTAATTATTGTGTCATTGTGATGCTGTAGATGAGCATACAACAGTTTATGTGAAGTAGGAATACAGTCAGAGTTCGCACATATCTTTCTTCTGTAGCGGGGACCCTTTTTGTGAAGTTGTGCGACAGCCGGAGAACACATACGGGGGCGGGGAGTCGACAGGTTTGCTTGAGTGACCAGCGGGTTTCTGCCTTCAGTCCAAAATTACAGACATTATATTGTCTTTCAAGTCCCATTAACACGTCTCTTCCCCTACGTATTTTTCTGTTTATGGCTAGTTATTGGAACTTACATACTTCCGTTTTTTTCCAGTGATCTGTTGATCTTATTTGTGAACGGAAATATCTGTCATTCTATCCACAGGCAACAAATTACATTTTTCTCTTTCCTGTGAAACCACTTTGTTGATGTTATCGCGCGACTGCATTAAATCTGCTAAGTTCATCCACGTCGCCTGCTATGTCAGTATATTACGCTAGGTCTGGTGAGCAGGGAGGTTGCTGCACCTGCGCAATGCTGTCTTTCACCAAGTTGAATTTTGAATCCAGAGTTTTCCGAGACTGGTTGCAATTAAAGAGTCCATACAGTCCTATATTTCACCCATAGCTGGCGGAAGAATAGTTGGATGCATATCTTTCTCATGGATAATTAGCGACATGTGAAATACAAACAGTCTTGTCCAGGATTTGAACTCGGGTCACCGTGTCCATTTTCCACGATGTTAACCGTTACACCCCGTGCACCATTATTTCATACATTTAGATGTAATAATTCATGTGCTTGTGGCTACGAGCATGTCTATATAAGTCTGTATACGTATAAGCATCGTGTATATTTATACATATGTGTATATGTATGTATGCATGCGGGCAAGCGTATCTGTATGGGGGGTGTTGGGCATTGGTAATCTATGTAAATATTCATAAATGTCTGTATATAGTAGTATCAATAAAATAACTAAACAGGTTATAGAGTTTGTTAGAGAAACAGAAGCATTTGTCAATAAAGATGATAGAGTAAAATTCTTAATATGTCATAACGTCAAGTCTTTGGCGTTACTACAGTTCAGAGGTGAGTTGACAAATTAATCATTTCCAAAGGTACCTCATTTCTACGAAGTCCACACGAAAGAGAGGGGGCCCTTTCTGAAAGTCTTGACTCCATATATTCAAAACAGTAATCGGGAGTTAGACAGTGGAATGGCAAACCGACCACTGACGGTTGTGGGTAGACTTTTGGAATGAGGTTATAGGACTTTATACTCCCATAAATTATTTTGGGTGGTATGCCACTTGTTCCCACAAAGATGGCGGACGCTCAATATTCAGTCTCAGGAAACCATTGGCCAGGAGGATCACGTGACATGTTTAAAACTAGGTCCGCGCGTAAATTCAAGTCCTGCGTTTTTGAGCCACCTACAAGACGCGTATTTTCTATAAATACGTCGTCTTCAAGCACCCTTGTTCTCTTTGACCAAATTTCTTCGCAGCAGCAACACACTCCCTTCAACGTGAATCAACAGGAGAGAAAAGCAACACTATGGATGGGCTTCGCAGACATTCATATACAATGACTATGAGACGCTTTCCAGTCTCTGAGAAACTGCCCGTTTCTTACCATAAAAAAGGACATTTTAAACTTGTAATTCTTTTTGTAGCTTAGTTGTGTTACACACACACACACACACACGAGCTCACACATATACATACACTATTATTTTGTTAGTAGAGTTAGTAATATTTTTTATGTATCAATGTAAGTTTTATTGTTGTAGAATATAATTTTGTTTTTGTTTGTCGCCTTGTTTTAAATGTTCATTTTGTCCGCGCCGTTTTACAACCATTATTTGTTTCATATCTTTTACTCATTTGTTGCATATGCTTTATTCATTCACTATCTTTATCCATGTGCTTATTATATGCCCCATTCCACCTTTTTTCGAAAACAAACTATATACCAAATTAAAACATTAAACACACATGTTACCCCTACAAGGTCTTCCATCGCACACACTAGTTGATTACAAAAAGAACATAGACATCAGAGTTAGGAGTGGGTCACTTGACCGAATAGGATAGAAAACTGACCAAGTCTTTGTCTGCCATCGAGATATAGAGGGATCAATGTCCCCCATGTCCATATTATGAAGAGTAATATGCCCTCTATCCCGATCGTGATAAATCAGAAGAGAAATTGTCATTAATAAAGTTAGTTATACAAACATAATCAAGTTACCTTAATTGATTTTTTCAATAAAAGTTTTAAAATAAAGCTGTAGTGTTGTTTTCTTTAGGACGACAATTTTATTGTTCCACCCTGTAGATGTCAGCTCTGTTACATAATCAAGTTACCTGAATTGATTTTTTCAATAAAAGTTTTCAAATAAAGCTGTAGTGTTGTTTTCTTTAGGACGAAAATTTTATCGTTCCACCCTGTACGTATGTATTTACCCAACCTCTCCACATTAGCAGGATGTGACACAAGGTTAATTTTAAGCGGTGTTTAACAGGTTTGAATTCAGAGTTTTCTTTCTCCTAGACCGGTTGCTTTATTAAGGTTAAAAAGCAAAATCTATCCTACTAGTTATCCAAGATGTAAGAAGAATAATTGGATGCATATTTTTCCCAAAGATATTAGCGCTATGTGTAATGCAAACAGCCTTGTCCAGAATTTGAACTCTGATTGCTGTGTTCATTTCCAACACGATACACAACAGACAACTATGTATTCTGAAATCTGTTTAAGCGTTTTTTATTTCTTTGTCAGGCTGACCTTTTGTTTGTAGAGGTTAAGAAAAATAAGAATAAAATAAATTCAAAAGGTAGCGGTTCCCAGAAACCTCTGAGAGGAAGTATGAGCCGCGCCTGCGTGAAAGACAAGAGCAACCAGCGCTAGAAAGAAATCCAATCTCAGTTCAGCTTTACCTTTGATTTTGGACGAACCTTCTTTTCCTCGGCTGCTTGCAGCCAGCGCACGTATCCGCCCAAGTCTCGTATTTTGCGTAAGACCGTGTCTCCTCAAGCAGCAGTCTATATAAAAAACACCAACGGGAAATGACCACAGACTTCGGACGTATCAACCACCGAAAGCGACAAGTACTTTTTAACGCCTTGCTTGGAGATGTGACTGTTTCTTTTTCATCCAAGGAAGATATTTTCACATGTTCATACGGCGTCATTGTAGCGAGAAAATATCCGAAAAATAAAGTTGAAATTTAAAAAGTATCATAGTCTCTTTTCTTCCTTCAGTAATTTTTGCAGGCTTCACAAAGAAGTCGCTAATGAGTTGAATGGGGACGAGAAGAAAGAAAATAATATAAGAAAAGATATTTAAACCTAAAACCGACTACTACCAACGAAGCGAAACAAATAACACCAACAAAATCCTCGTCGCTCCCTAAGTTCATTCAGTTTCGATCATAACCCGGCAGCTGCTAGATCTCCTTTTGGGAAACAATCACAAGGTGGTGGTCCACCCACCACCTTGTGATTTGACAGGCTGCTACGAATATTACTACACAGTTTCATCCTTGATATTCTTATATTCTATAGTTCTTTATTTGTATGTACGAGTGTGTCTGTGAATGTGTGTCTATATACTTGGGTCGGTCAAAAAGTTCCAAAACTCACCCAGAAAGAAGAACGATAAATGAACATTTTTCTTGTGGCAGCATACAACCACCTCTTATAAAACTAGAAAAACTAATTCAGATTTTAGTCCAGTCGGCAGAGGGTAAGACTCCTCCAAAACAAGTACCCTGAATATGATATTAAACCATCTGATGGCGAGATTTGGAGAATGTGGAGTACCCCTTCACTGCCATTGTTCCCAGGTACATTCTGACGCAGAGTGGTAGTTCCTAATAGGGTTCTATCTATGGGTCAAATAAAACAAACCATATTCTGCATTGGGATTGTTATATAGCAACCCTTGAAACCGTTTAACTATATGCATATTGAGCTCACTCTCGTTTAAGAATGTTATCTACAAAATTCCTTACGGATCATCTATATATTTGATATATATGCGTGATCAGGATTTGACATTAAATAACCTACAATGGTTTATATGCAATATATGGAGGTGCCCGTGGTGTAATGGTTATCGTCGTAGGAAATGGACACGGCGACACGATTTCAAATCCTGGATGAGACTGATTGCATTTCACATAGCACTAATACTCTTGGGAAAGGTATGAATCCAATTATTCTCCCTCCAGATATGGGTAAATAGTAGGGCAGACTGAATTCTTCAGCCTTGGTGAGACAACTAGTCTAGAAGAAGGAAAACTCTGAATTCAAACCTCCGCTTAAAAATTGACCTTGTGTCATATCCTGCCCGAGCGCAGGGGTTGGTAAATATGTAAATACAATAAAAAAAAAAACAAATCTAATTCAGGTGATACAAAAGTGAGAAGTGTGTATGACAAATCTACAATCTTGGTGAGACTTAGAACTTTGTGAATTGTACTCATTTGTGTATATGAATCACAACAGTGAAATCAAGTTATATCTAAACAAATCCTTTTGCAGATACGAAGGCGCATTCTCTACAGTGAATACCAATCTATTTTTTATTAAATAAACAAAAAATCGAATTTCTCCAAGATCTGCTAAGCACATCCTGTCTTCAGATGATTGGCGGCAAGAAATTGTCAGAGTTTAAGGAATCCATTTAATCGGACAGTCAAATGAGTAAAAAAGACAACGTTTCATTAACATCGATACGTGAAACATGACTGGGAATTTGAATACTTTCATCAAAACTAATAACTGATACAAATGTCAACAGACTAGAATAGATAATTTGAAAAGAATGTATTAATTTGTCTGTGAGATAGATAGATAGATAGATAGATATGAATAAACCAAGATATATAGATAGATAGATATGAACTCTGAAATCAACTTATATCTAAACGAATCCTTTCACTGATACGAAGGAACATTTTTTACAACGAATACCAATTTATTTTTAATAAATATATAAAAAATCGAATTTCTCCAAGATCTATTAAGCAGATCTGATCTGTGATAGATAGATAGATAGATAGATAGATAGATAGATAGATAGATATGAACAGACCAAGAAAAAAGATAGATAAACATACCAAGATAGATAGATAGATATGAATTGACCAAGATTGGCCTAGTGGGTAGAGTGTTCGCCGATGCTCCGGGAGACCTGGGTTCGATCCCAGGTCGTGTCATACCAAAGACTTTAAAAATGGTAATTGATACCTTCTTGCTTAACACTCAGCAATATAAGGTACGTATCAAGGGTAAAGTGGAGCAATCCAGGGAAAGGAGTAGCGCCCTCCCCTACACCACGGTGTTGTAGCTATTGAAAAGGGAGCCTTCGGGTCGCCCTCGACTATGGTTGCCAGCTTTACTTTACTTATATAGATAGATAGATAGATATGAACTCTGAAATCAACTTATATCTAAACGAATCCTTTCACTGATACGAAAGAACATTCTTTACAGAGAATACTAATTTATTTTTATTAAATATATAAAAAAAAATAGAATTTCTCTAAGATCTATTAAGCACATCTGAACTGTAATAGATAAATAGATAGATAGATAAATATGAACAGACCAAGATAGACATTAACTGAGATAGATAGATAGATAGATAGATAGATAGATAGATAGATATGAAGTGTAGCCAAGCATATCGAGATTAAAATATTTGTTTTTTTAAATTTAAATCTGAATTTTAAAATTCATGTGTGTACAGATAGTCAATGTTAATTAGAAATTATAATGTCATGACGTTTTGAGTTTTGTGGAGACGAATCAGTGCCAATTCTTGGCCATTTTTATCCATTTGTTTCTGGTGAAATACAAAATTGTGGCTATGAAGCAATTTCCACACTCACCAGTGAAACTCTTTCTGATTCCTAAACTGTGTATATGTCTGTGTGTCTGTGTATATCAATGACTACATTGAACTGTTCTCGTGTGTAACACATTTTTTTTCCAGACGTGAAATAAACAATGGGGATGAAAGGGTTAGTTTTTTTTTAAATGTCCATAATAAATAGATGACTTTGCTGCTCGTACAGTCAGCGATCAGTAGCCAAGGATATCATTTTATAAGATATTTTAGTTCTGGAGGGATCTACGCAGAAAAAATGGTTTCTTTTCCGGAAGTCAGGGCCCAATATATTCAAAGTAACAGTCAAGGGTGAATCAGAGGATATCCCATCCAGACGGTTTGTTTGGCAGTTGGACAGTTTGCCATCGTCAGTCACAAGAAAGTCAAAGTCGTTGGGGAGAGTTGAATAGAAAACTTACCAAGTCTTTATCTATCGTTCGTCTACAACGGTTAGGGTTAGCTTAACTTAGGACGGGGTTGTAAGTGTTACACACTATTGGTTGGATCGAGAGAAATTCTCACTAATAAAATCGACAAGTGTATTCTGGGATTTGTTTGTTTGTTTGTTCGTTTGCGATTTTTATTTGTTTAACTATTTTTGGTTTTATTTTTGGTTTTGTTTTGTTTTGTTTTGTGTCTTGGTTTTTTTTTGTTTTCTTTCTTTCTTTCTTGTTTCTTTTTTTCTTTTTCTTTTTCTTTATCTTTTATTTATCTATTTATTTATGCCCGTCCTAAAACGATTCTGACCAAGCCAGTAAACCGATAGATCTTTTAAAAACAAACATAAGATAATGAAGTGACATCAATTAAACGAGATCAGGTAAATATGGTCTGGGATTCGTTTGTTTGTTTGTTTGCGGGGGCGTTTCTTTTCTTTGTTTCGCCCGTCCTTAAACGATTTCGTCCAAGCCAGTTGGGTGATA
>OY757914.1:16312622-16540122 GCA_963585895.1 Sepioteuthis lessoniana
TATCTTACTTTGAGAAAAAAATCGGTAGATGATCTAATTTACAATAAGGCTAACGTTGTCAGTTTGTGAGAAAATCAAGATTGATAACAATACTATCTCAGCTTAGAATAATAATTAAAGCTATCAACAAAACAATAGCTTATTTAAAAAATACGATATTTAAAAAAAATAAAACGACTATTAATTTTCAATTTTATTTTTTCAATAATCTGTTGGCTTTTTTTAACAAAGCAATTTTTTTAAACATGGAAATTATAATTTGATTAAGTCTTTCTAAAAAAAAAATCGCTACCCTTTCCAAGTTATATCGCAAGTAATTTGGAAGCTTGTTTGGTGCAGCATGAAACAGGCGCATTTGCAACGCCATATTAAGCAGAAAGATTATACAAGCCAACAAATAAATATACCAAGGAACAAATCAACGTGGTGTAATGATTATCGTCATAGGAAATGAACAAGGCGACACGAGTTCAAATCCTGGACGAGACCGTTTGCATTTCACATTGCGCTACCACACTTTGGAAAGGTATGCATACAATTATTCTCTCCCAAGCAGTAAGCAAATAGTTGGGCAGAATGGGCTCTTCAACCTTCGTATGACAACCGATCAAGGAGAAGGAAAACTCTGAATTCAAACCTGTTACTCAGTAAAAAATTGCCCTATGTGTCACATCTTGCTCGTGCAGAAAGCTATATATATATATATATATATATACACACACACACACACACACACACATATATATATATATATATATATATAAGTAGTAAGTTGGCAGAACATGGTTGAGGGTAACCCAAAGACTTCTTTTTCAATACCTACTCTATCGAGATGTAAGGGAAGACGCAAATCCTTTCCTTGGATTGCTCCACTTACCATTGATCCGTACCTTATAATACAGAGTGTTAAGCTTTGATATGATTCGACCTGGGATTGAACCCCGGTCACAAAGTGCCATTGACTCTACTCCTACTCTAAGATAGATAGGTCGTAATTTTCATAATTATTTTAATAAAAAGATTATTTGCTTCTTTTGATTGGTTTTGATTGTTCAAAACAAGAACATTACTCAAGAAGAAGCAAATGTAATTGCGATCAATGTAACAAAAATGTCTGTGGCTCTTAAGGATAAATTTCCGGTGTATTTTTATATTTCGATCAAAATTAAATTATCAAATGAAAAAATCAAGTTTTCATTTTCTATCTTTCTATAAGATTCTGGAGAATTTATCATGGAGATCGAAAAAGCCAACTTAAATGGCGAAGTAGAAAAGTTGTTTGACGAATTAGTTTATTTAGTTTTTAAAATCTAATTCTTAATTTGAGAAATTTAATTTGAATTTTCAGTTTTAAATTTTAATAAGTTAATCTGAATTTTCAATTCGGATTCAGAATTTAAACAAATTTTCAATTTGAATATATTAATTTCGATTCTCATATTGGATTCTAGATTTTGATAAGTTCATTTTGATTTTCAATTTGGATTCTGAATTTTAAGAAGTTAATTTGGATTTCCCATTTTTATAAATAATGTTAGATTTTTCAATTTCTATTTTAATTACAGTAAGTTGATTTTGCTTCACAACCTTAGGCAATAAAGGCAGGTTTTCCAGTTTGTTTAAATATTTATGACTAGTTCTTTCAATAGTCTATGAATACTGCTCAACAAAGCATTAGAACCAATTGTAACTATTAAATCATGACAGCAGTCTGATAATAGACAGACAACATACAACCAGAAAAGCAATTATATTATAAGATTATACTTTATTTCACTTTTTTGTGTAACACTCTTTCGCTGCAATATCAACACACATCTTCGTCGCCATCGTCGCCATCATCGCCGCTCTTACCTCCACTTATTGAGGCTGCGGTCGTGATTGCTGCCGTTGTTGAAGTAAAAAACATATTTGGTTTGCTCGAAGACGACCTAGAAGTGGTCTCTTCACGCTCAGTCGTCGTCTCAATCCTGGGTTCAATTTCGTGAAACACGTAGTCGATATAAGTCAACGCTTTCTCTCGACTGGCTGGTGACAGCTTCGAGATTATGATGTAACGTGAAGTGAACTCACGACTTGTATACTCGCCAGTAATACCGCCATTTCTGCTCATCGTGTCGCAGTCAACCCAGCCCCAAAGATGGATGTTATGCAGACGATAGGTATCATTTTCCGCTTGTGGGTATTGAAGCACTGATAAATCGATAATGTCACGTTGTTTCATTCCTTTATTCGAGTCTTTACAATCGTCCCTTAAATTGTCGTATATCAATGTTGTTGCTTTTGCCATGCTAAGAGAAGATTTAGCATCAAGTTTGGTCGCAACCAAAAAGTCACTGTCCGTTATTAATTGTAAGAACCAATTGTTCAACTCTTCCATCTGAAGATTTAAACAAAAAAAATCGATAAAGAAACAAATCAATCAATGGATATATTGACAAAAGTATTACTTTTAAAATTTAGAAATTTATACATTTTATTTTCTGAACAATCAGTTTACATTCAGAGCAACATCCGACCTAAATTGATAGTACTTGATGGTTGGTTGGGTTTCATGGTATATCAACCTTTTTATGCAAATAATCAGTTCTAATTCAAACAATTCAATTTAGTATTAGTACACAGTTTAATTGTCAAAAAATATTTCTATTTCAAGCTGTTCAGTCAAGTCAAATGGTTCTAATTCAGCTAATTAAGTTTAGTATAAGTACAGTACAGATTTGTTTACACGGTTAAATGTCAAAGCAGTTCTATATCAAACAATTCAGTTTAGTGTAAGTACAGTTTTAATGTCAAAAATAGTTCAATTTCAAACAATTCAGTTTAGCATAAGCATGCAATTTAAATGTAAGTACAGTTTATGAAAATAGTTCTACTTCAAGCAATTTAGTTTAAGATAAGTACGCAGTTTAAATGTAAGTACAGTTTACGTTTGAAAAACATTTCTATTTCAAGCTATTCAGTTTAGTCAAGCAGTTCTAATTCAGCTAATTCAGTTTATTATATAAGTACAGATTTTGTTTACACACAGTTAAATGTCAAAACAGTTTTATATTAAACAAATCAGTTTAGTGTAAGTACAGTTTCAATGTCAAAAAACAGTTCCATTTCAAATAATTCAGTTTAGCATAAGCACGCAGTTTAAATGTATGTACGGTTTAATTGTCAAAAGCTAATTAACCCATAGATATGGCCCTATCAGGTGCTACTACACCGGGCCAGAGTGGACCAAGGATCAATGGCAATGAAGGTGTGCTCTGCATTCCCCAAAGCCCCAGCATCACTGGAACCTCACCATCAGATTATTCACAGTCATATACGGGACACTCATTAGGGGGGGGTCTTACCCCTCTGCAGAGAAGCAGTTGGTGTATTCTACCGCCCTAGCCAACTGGGTAAGATAGTACTTGAGAAGGTCCAATCTATTGGCAAAATAGATTTGTTTCAAAATTGATAGAAATACTTGATACCATATAATCATAAATAATTAGTATCAACAAAAGTTACTTGAAGATATAATTGTTTACCAAAGATTATTATCAGTTACTTGAAACCATATAACCCTGTGTAAATTATTTGTATTAAGAATAGTTACTTGAAGCTATAATTGTTTACTAAGGATTATTATTAGATACCTAAAACCATATAACCCCATGCAAATTTTTTCTTGGTTATTTAATTGCATATAAACCTTTTGGGGCTATTTAATGCCAAATTCATCCTTCTAGAAGAACAATAGTGTTACTATTTAACCCATAGGTGGGAGGATTAGAGGGTTCATACCTTTACCAAGGGTATTTGCTCGAAAGTGAACGTAATAGCGCGACTGGAATTCGAACTCGCTTACTACGATTCCGTGGTCCAACGCTTTAACCATTTACAGCACGAGAACCCCGCTCCCCGTCTTTAAATTATTTGTATTAAGAATAGTTACTTGGAGCCATAATTATTTACTAAGGATTAAGTTACAATTGATTGATTGATTTTATCGGGATATCAACCTGTTATGTTTGTTTGTTTGGGTTTTATGGCACATCAACCTTTGTAGGGTATTTAATGTCGGATCAATTTTTATCCAAAAAAACAGTTCTGTTTCAAACAATTCAGTTTTGCATAAGTACACAGTTAAATTGTCAAAAATATTTCTATTTCAAGTTATTCAGTTTAGTCAAACTGTTTTAATTCCAACAATTTTGTTTAGAATAAGTATAGCTTTTATTTACACACAGTTAAATGTCAAAACAGTTCCATTTCAAAAATTCAGCTTAGCGTAAGTACAGTTTCAATGTCAAAAACAGTTCAAATAATTCCGTTTAGCATACAAAAACAGTTCTATTTCAAACAATGCAGTTTTCACAGTTACATTGTTTCAAGTAAATAATAAAAAATTGTGATTGGTACTTTTGGCACAATAACTAAAGGATTATCAAATGGCCTGGAGTTGGCGGACGGGCTGAGACTATCCAAAAATCAGCATCGCTGAAAACGACCAGAATCCTGAGACGAGTCCTGGAGACATGAGGAGACTTGCAGTCACCCAAACTCCATTGAAAAACCATCAGCTAACACTGATGTGAAAAACTCTAAAGGAGTAAATGATAATAATATAATGATCGGGACAGATGGAGAATGTCCAAACTACCACATTATTGAGATCAGCCAGGATACTGAGAAGGGTCCAGGAGACTTGACGAGACTTGCTGTCACTCAAACTCTAATGGAAAACTATCAGTTAACGCTGATGTGAAAAACTGTCGAAGAGTAAAATAATAATGATAGAACCTGCCAAATAATAGACTTTGTCACACCGGCGGACCAAAGGTTAAAAATAAAAGAAAGTAAAAAGATAGATAAGTTCCTAGACCTTGATAAAGAACTAAAAAACACGAAGGTGACAGTGATACCAATTGTAATAAGAGCACTTAGAACAATTCCCAAAAATTTGATAAAGGGACTGGAAGAATAAGAGGACAAGTTGAGACCATCCTGACTATAGTATCATTAAGATAGGCCAGAATACTGAGAAGATTCCAGGAGACTTATTCTCATTCAAACTTCGGTGAAATACCATCAGCTAACGCTGGTGGGAAAAACTCTCAAGGAGTAACAATAATAATAAACAAATTCAGTCGGTTGGGACAGTAGAACATGCCAACTGCATCTTGCAGGGTAGTAAGACACCCCACCAATGAAGGTCTTGGATATGACACTATACTGCATCTGATGGTAAGATTCCAGTCCTGCAGCTTTGAAGAATCTGGAGTACCACTTCAAAGATATGACTCCTAGGTCAACTCTGACCCGGATTGGTAGGACCTGTTTGGGTGCCAATTATAGCTCCAATAGAACTGTTTAATAATTTGACAGTGTGTAAACAAACGACTGATGCGTAATTGAATTGTTATTGTTACATAGGAATAACTGAAACTATTTAACTGTTTACAAACGAATGAGAAATACTGAAATAGAATTATGAGTATAAATAGCAATTCTTTAAAAAAAATTAACTGCGAACAAATAAAACTATTAGCGTTAGATAGCAATACTTGAAACCATTTAACTGAGTGCAACCAAATGAGCTTAAGCTTATTCAAAACGTTAACAGCAAACTATATATATATATATATATATATATATATATATATATGTGTGTGTGTGTGTGTGTGTGTGTGTGTGTGTATATATATATATATATATATATATATATATATATATATATATATATATATATATAATTGTTGTCGTAGGTCCAAAGAGAGAATAGAAATATTTTAAAACGAGTAGGTCCACTAAGAGATTTGTATTTTTTAGGATTTATTTATTTATTTTGTTCTTGTATACGTGTATGTTTCCAGCTCGATGCTTTCGTCAGAAAACATGTACGGCACAAGGCCTTGTTAATGGGGTATTCGGTGAGACTTGAACTCACTCATGTTTGCTGTTTGAATGGTTTTCAGTTGGTTATGTCTTTTTTAAGAAGGTCACCCCTTTCTTTTCTTAGTGTGTGTTTCTCTTAGCCTTCTTTACCCCTCATTTGCTTTTGATATTTGATACGTTGAGTGTGTGTGTGTGTGTGTGTTAGGGTGGTTTATAGTTATTTTTTCTCTGTGTATGAGTGAATGCATGTTTTGATATTTGGGTGTATATATATATATATATATATATATATATATATATATATATATATATATATACATGTGTGTGTTTCCATTTGTGTGTGTATGATTCATGTTTTATTCAACTTTGGTTTAAATTTATCAATAAATTTCTTTTCCTTTATTTGAAGTAGCGTGTAGTCGTTCGTTTGATTTATTTACATTATTTTAAATTCACCTCGACTACATTGGTATAGGTGTTTCGATACATTTAACTTGCTGTTTTCTTCGATTTTGATATCACTCCTGTGAGGTGATGTTCTTGTATTAAGGGCCTGTGTTGGCCCTATATATATATTTCTTTGCATTTGCTACATTCACTTATGTTGACTACGTTTTTTGAGTTGCAGCTTAAGTCTTTATTTATTTTGAATTTTTTTTTCCGGTTTTTAAAGGTATAGAATTTTCATTATATAATTATATCATATATTTTACATCGACTATTATTGCATTTGGTAACCCCCTATGTTGTGTTTTCTCCGAATGTAGAAGAGGTGAGTATTCTTTTAAGATTTTTGGGTTGTCTATGGCTTTTAATGATTTTTGTTGTGTCAAGTATTTCTTTGATTTTGTCATTGTTTTTAAGTTCTAAATTTTTCATAATTTCTGTGTATAGTTCTGGGTTGTTTTTGTTGTAGGTGGCGACGTATGCTTGGGGTTTCTCGTTGTTGTGTTTTTTCGGGTTCCTTAATTCTCTTTGTAGTATTTTTCTGCTAATCCGAATCTCTAATTTATTAGTGTTGTTAGGTATCCTGTTTGGTTTAGGGTTGTGTGTAGTTCTTTACGGCGATTTTTTTTTAGGTTTTTGTCAGTGATTATTGTGTGTATTCTACGTGCTATAGTGTAAAGGACGGATTTTATACAATTCTTTTTTTTTTGCTGGGGGGTGCTTTTGAAGTGGAGGTATTGTTGGTGTCCATTGGTTTGTGGTATATATCTGTGATTATTTGACTATTTACATATATAAAAGGATGTCTAAAGATGATAGTTCTTTTAAGTTGTGTTCCATAGTAAATTTTATTTTGGGGTGTAGGTTTTGTAGTAGGTTGTGTAATTCGTTGATGTCTCCCCATGGGCATTTCCAGAATTTGAAGCAATCATCCAAATATCTTTTCCATGATTTGGTAAATTCTTCTTTTATGTCGTTGCGGTATTTTTACTTATTATTTCGTATAATTTTTCTTCTAAATATCCTAGAGTTAGGGAAGCGTATGTTGGCGCATTTTTAGTTTCCAAAGGTGTTCCTAGTGTCTGGATATAGTTAATGTTATTGGATTGGAAGAGTTATTATTAAGGATTATTTCTCTACCCTCTATGATATTTTTTTGGTAAAACCTTGGGTGTAATGTGCCTGAGTATTTATCTATTCAAAATGAGACGGCTTGTTCTCCTAATTCGTGGGGGATATTGCTCTATAGGTTAGTGACGTAAAATGTGGCTATGAGTATGTTGGGATCTTTTTTTTTTTTTTTTTTTTTGTATGGAGTTTAAAAAATTATGTTGTCCTTAGTATAGCTTTTTATTTTGTTTAGGAAAGGTTGTAGTAAAATGTCTATTAGTTTGCTAAGTCTGCTAGTCGAGCACGACGGGTCTGCTACAATGGATATCAATTTGAGGTCGTTGGGGTTTAGGATTTCCATATATTCAGATTTTTGTATTTCTTCGGCGTTTTTTATTTGTTTCGACTTGTGAATTTTTGGTAGTCCGTAGAAGTTACTGGTTATGGAGATATAGTTTGTTAAGAAGTCTTTTTCCTTTTTAGTTTGTGATTTATTGTGTATTTTGCAGAATTTTGTGATTATATTATTTCATATTTACCAACCCCTCCGCTCGGACAGGATATGACACACGGTCAATTTTTAAGCGGAGTTTAACAGGTTTTGAATTCAGAGTTTTCCTCCTCCAAGACTAGTTGCCTCACCAAGGCTGAAGAACCTAGTCTGCCCTACTATTTACCCATAGCTGGAGGGAGAATAATTGGATTCATACCTTTCCCAAGGGTATTAGTGCTATGTGAAATGCAATCAGTCTCGTCCAGGATTTGAACTCGTGTCGCCGTGTCCATCTCCTACATCGATAACTATTATATTTTGTGATTATATTATTGTCTATGTTTGTTTCTATCCGTTTGTAGTTAGTTTCATCTTTCAATATTTCTGGAATTTTTGTTTTGTAGTACTTTTTATCTACAATGACTACGTACTTTCTTTGTCTACTTCTTTTATACTTAATTTCCTGTATATTTTTAAGGCTTGTTTTTGTTTTTTTTTCTTTTAGGTTGATACTCCATAATTTCTCGAAGAATGTGTTTAGTTCAGTATTGTTTTTTTGTCAGGGAAGAATTTAGTCTTATTGTTTACTAGGGAGTCATCTTTATCTCTTTTATTTTTGAGTTTTTCTACTGGCCTAAATTTTCTTTCAAATTCTTTGAGGTCTTTTTTTTAGTTCTCCTATGTTGCTTAAATAAATAAATGCAAAAAAATACAAATCTCTTCGTTGACCTTCTCATTTTAATATTTGTATATATATATATATATATATATATATATATATATATATATATATATATATACAGGATTTCGGATAATATAATCCACAAGCGTTGATATGTCATAAAAATATCGAACCAACCAAACAACTTTAATAAACATTAATAAGTTCGAGTAAACCTACTTAATATTGATAATTTGTACACGATCCCAGAGTTTCAAGTATTCCTATCTAATACAAATAATTTGCACACCGTTATATAGTATGAAGTATTCCTATCTAATACAAATATTCCTAATTTGACCTATAGATGAAACCTAACAGGTATTTCCACTCCCGGCTAGAGAGGTCCTTGGAATAATGGCAATAAAGGAGTACTTACACTCCCCAAAGCTACAGAACTAGAGCCTCACCATTCAATGGAAAGTAATTTCACTTTGCCTGAGAGAATATAAAATCAAATTTAAGTTGAATTTATTTAAATGTCGTCATCAAAAATGGAATAGCGTTCATTTTGAATGATTGAAGCCCCAAAAAGTCCAGAAAAAACAGGATCGATAAGATGGAAGGTTCTTCTACATCCCTCACACTCACCAAATTTAGCCCTAGCAGATTTTAATTTGTTTCAATTACTCGAATATTTTCTAAGGAGGGAGTCTCCGTGGCGTAATGGCTAAAGTGCTTGACTGTAGTCTCGAAGTAAGCGAGTTCAAACTCCAGTCACGCTATAACATTCACTTTCGAACCCTTAGAAAAAGTATGAACCCACTAATTCACCGAACTATTGGTTAAATAGCATCACTACTGTTCTCCTATAAGGATAGCTACGGCATTAAATAACCCACGAAAGTTGATATGAATTTGAAAATGGCCATTTAAACTTTTTTTGGGGGGTTGGGGTGACCTAGATTTCTTTAAACCGAAAATTTGCCTTCTCCCTGATCAGCAATCGTTGAAAATTAAGGTGATAATACTTTGATGATAAAATTAGAATAAATTTAACTTGCATTTTGTTTTTATGTCCTTGCTAGTAAAAATGTAATTACTTTCCGAACAATCTAATAGATATCATAGTACCTGGAACCCGAGCTCCACTGTATGGGTCATTGTCATTTGTCGCCTGGTCCCAGGAGGGACCTTCCCCTACTTGCCAAGTAGGGCTAAGTTTATTGCATTGCGCCTGAAGCATAAAAAATGCCTAATGGATCAAGCTTTTTTTTACCTGGCCCCCGACTATAAAATGACTTCATGTTAAACCTGACTTGATAGGAAGTCGAATAAATCTCTCCCATCACCAGGCAATATCTACTTAGGAAGGATAATCTTATTGCTATGCACCTAAGGAACCCCAAAAGAGGAATGCAGAGGGGATGAAAACCTTTTCGTGAGAGCCACAAATATATCCATTTGTGCGTACCCACCCCTAATATAAAATTACCCAAGTTCCAAGTCAGCAGATATTTTTTCAGTCAACTATAGTGACATGCCAGTAATGAAACGTTTAGTCAGAATATCAGGCCAAGAGATAGCAAATGGGTTTTTACCTTCCTTAGAAAGCTAAAATTCGATATCACGATTTTGATAACCAACCGCTCCACCACATACATTTTATAAAAAGTAAAGAAAAAGAAGATTAAACGTACCAACTGACCTTTGTAGCGTCCGACTTTGTTAAAAAATTCCACCAAGAACTGACTTGCGGCAGGAATTTGTCCTGTCTATTGATGAAGCTGTCTTCCTTCGATTGCATCAGAGGATTCTGCATCATTCGGGACAAAATTTCGTCATAACTGCTGCTGGGGGACTTTACTAAGAGCTTATGGCAACCAGCGATCGATATCTGTGCAGATGATACAAGAAAAACAAAAAGAAAAAACATTAATTGTAGTCATTGAAAGAAGACCCTTAACCTGCCAACAACGTCATCATTATTATTTGAAATTTAAAAAAAATCAAAAAGCAAAAACAAAACAATATATGTAAATTCTTCTTCTTAGTGCAGTGCTTTCTTTTTGGGGGGAGGGGGAGTTTAATGGCATACCAATGTTCGTGGGTTATTTAAGGCTAAGGCTATCCTTGTAGAAATAATAGAGGTACGATTTAACCTATTGTTCAGAGGAATAAAGGGGTTCATATCTTTTCCGATTGGGTACTCTATTTATTCAGCCTTGTGCCGCATCGAAGCAAACAGTTTCATAAATTACTATCTTTCCCCAAGGATATTTATCCAAAAGTAAACATAATGACACGACTGGAATTCGAACTCGCTTACAACGATGTCACAGTCCAGCACGTTAGCCATTACGCCGCGATGGATCTCTTTTTCCTAGGTAACTACTAATGAATTTGATCCGCATAGGACATCCCTTCAGTAACCCTTTATTGCCATCAAGACGTACCGACAGCACGGATTACCTTAACACTCTCCCCCCTCTTTCTCTCTCCATCCATCCATCTTTATCGGCCATTGTGCTTCGTAAGTCCACTAGACGGCCCCCAGCGTCCGCGCAGAACTGAAAAATTTTGCTTGTCGGCTGAAACTGGTAAGTTCAGATGTTGGATTCCATAAGAGAACGTCACTCGTGAATTTGTCCTTACTTCTCCAGCAGTACCCAGCATGCTTTGAGCACTTTTCTTGTATGGTTTACGAGAATAGGGATAAATGCACGTTCATTTACTGTTTTGTCGGGTGGTGCTTCCAGAATTTGTTGAAAACTGCCCTATGCTAGATTATAACAGATTTTAAAAAAAGGCAATCTACCCAAATATTTACCCATAGCTCGTGTTGGGATGGAGAAAAGATGTGTTCGTGCGTTTCCAAAGGACATCAGCGCAAAGTTAAAAACAAACAACCAAGTCCAGGGTTTGAAATCAAGTTCACGATACCATTTCCTACGTCGATAACCGTTAAACTAACGATGCCTTAATAATCAATTCGAAGTGTTTTCCTTGAAGTCAAAAAGTTTGGTTATCAAATAAAATAAGATTAATCTCATATCTGGGCTTCATTGATTTTTCATGTGTTAAAAATAACAGCAGGAACTTTCTCAAGAGGGGATAGCCAAGCTTCGCAAAAGCTAGGGTGAGTTTAATATTTGGTAATATTTTGGTACGTGACCGAACCAATTCAAGCCCAGGTAGATAAGAGCTGTAGTTGGTTGTATCATAGTAATTGGTGCACTGAAACGTAAGGCATTGCTTCACTTCTTATGTAATTTGAAAGCCGCACAAATGGACGTGCAATGTAATCTAATAAGGCAACCTAAACTTTTCTTGCCAAGTCGGCAGGGGCTGTAGAATACACCGACTGCTTCTCTGCAGAGGAGTAAGATCCTCTCACAACGAGTGTCCTGGATATATGACACTGATGGTGAGGTTCCAGCAGTGCTGGAGCTTTGGGAAATGCGGTGTACTCCTTTATTGCCATTGCTCCCAGGTCCACTCTGGCCCACCGTAGTAGCACCTGATAAGGCCCTATCTATGCGTTAAATAGAACTAACGGCATACTTATGCTAAACTAAATTGTTTGAATAAATTGAATCGCTTAAAATAGAAATGTTTTTGACAATTAAACCGTACTTACATTTAAACTGTGTGCTTATGCTAAACTGGATTATTTGAAATGGAACTGTTTTTGACATTGAAACTGTACTTACACTACACTGAATTGTTTAATATAGAACTGTTTTGACATTCAACTGTTTGTAAAGAAAATCTATACTTATACTAAACTGAATTAGCGGAATTAGAACTGCTAGACTAAACTGAATAGCTTGAAATAGAAATGTTTCACACAATTAAACTGTACATACATTTAAACTGCATACCTATCCTAAACTGAACTGTTTGAAGTAGAACTATTTGTATAAAATGGATTTGGCATTAAATAACCTACAAAGGTTGATATGCCATAAAATCCAACCAACCAACAAACAAACCAACCTAAACTTTACGAGTTCGAACTTGAAAGCAAACAAAAATATTTGTTGTGCGAAAAGCAAAAACGCAATTGAACACAGTTCATTAAGCAGATAGTTCAAGATATTTCCCTCGGGAAAGGAGTTTTTACGATTGGTCTATAAAACAAAACATAATATTCTTGTTCTTCAATTTTCAGCAAAACTTTTCAGTACTTGATCCAAAAAAACCCACATAAAAGTCATCTAATAAAAAACATGGATCTCATTTCGTTTGCTGAAAAGCTCAGTCGGCTACAGCTGAAGAATACGCCGACTTTATCTCTGTGGAGGGTTAAGACCCTACCAATGAGTACCAGACAATATTTGATGGTGAGGCTCCAGTCCTGGAGCTTTGAGGAAAGTGGAGTACCCTTTCGTTGCTATTAATCCCAGGTTCACTCTAAAGCAAAGTGGTAGTACCTACTAGGGTCCCAACTATAAATAAGATAGAATTGTTTAATTATTTACTCAAGACGATCAAACTATGTGCAATAAAAGGTTTAGAATAAGCAATACTTGAAACCATTTAATTGTGTGCAATTGAAACTATTAATGGTAGCAATATTTGGAAACTATTTAATTGTGTGTAAACAGATGACCACAGGCTTGCCTTAAAACTATTCGTTTATTCATCATTTGTATATAATATTTTGCCTTAATAGGATTTTGGATTAAATAACTTACAAGGGTTGATATGACGTAAAACACAATCAACTAACAATCGTTTGACTCACCTAATCATGCGGTTTTAAAATATATTTTGTGTATATCAAAAATTCTATTTCAGTCTGTTTGGCAAAAAATGTCCCATTTATTTATTTTTACTGACGTAATACCAAAGGAGCTGGATTGTGGCCTCGATGTAACTGAGTTCGAAATTCTGTAACGCTATTAAGTTCACTTTCGGGCTAATTCCCTCGGGAAAAGCGCACATCCTCAACCCACAAACTATGAATTAAATAGTGTCACTACTATTCTTCAACAAGAATTACTTTCGCATTAAATACCCCATGAAGGTTGATATGTCATTAAACAAAGAAGCCAAAACTTATTTACTAGTGCTACCAGGTACCCTCCTGACATCACATGTTCTCGGAAATCAACCTCACATGATGGATATTGATCAAGTCAATATCCATCCAACAATCAAGTTCCTGAGATTTTCCCGTTTAGCCGTGAATATCGGACACCCACACACCGATGAACAATGAATGAATGCCCATCGGAGACTAAATGTCTGGCAAATGATGACATTTGCCGAGGCACAGTATAAAATAATGACGGACTGAATATTATCTAAATAGGATCAACTGAAAAATACTATAATTACAAAAATTAATTCAGAAACAAACGCTTCACCATTAAATGAAGCCTATCTCAACATACAAGGTTCATTCAATAAATATGGAAAATCTTTAGAAAGAAGCAATTTTCTTTTTTTTGATTTTTTTTTCAATAAGTCTAGATTGTTTGGAATTAGTTTATAGCAGAAATTATTCTAATCTGACAAAAATATTTGTTTTGAGGCAAGTCAAATTGGCGGCAAATCACACACAGTGTTAAATGCTTGAATGCTTGTCATCAAACTTTTCGTGGTTGAGAAGTGCAAACCATGTGAAAGTTACAGAAAAACATGTGATTCGTGCCGAGAATCATGTTTTGCAAAAAAGATATTTACAAATGGTCTAAACACACAGACTCTTCAGGAAAAAGAAAGAACATGCACGCCAAGTGGTCAGTAAAGAAGGTCATGCTGACAGTTTTCTCGGACCTGAAAGGACCCATCACTACTGATGTCTTGAAAAAGGTGCACTTGTAAACAGTGCTTCCTATTGTCACCTTTTTAGACAAAATTCAACTTATTAATTGAATGAGCCACATATTTGGAAATACAAAGAAAAAATGCCTTCTACTGCCTGCTCCAGACTATGTAGTGGGGATTTGGCTTGTGTAGGTGTATTTTTTTGAAAGTGCTATGTCATCTGCGTAGTCTGTGACCGAAATAGTTTGTGCGGGATATCGTCTGCTTTTTTGCCTTTTTTTAAATGTAAAGCCATATTCTTTCATTAGATCTATCGACGTTCGAAGTACGTAGTCCATGCAGATTAGGAAAAGATATGGGGCTAATGAATTCCCTGCCAGAACACCAGCAACAATGTGAAACAAATCTGTGTCTCCGTCTGGTTAGCGAATTTTTACTTTCCTATTTTTTAGAGTTCATTATGGATGCGACAGTTTCCTTGGGGGGGAACCATACGCTAGAAGTGTTTGCTCCGTCTTCCCTCTGTGTGTGTAGTTAAATACCTTGGAGAAATCTACAAATAAGTGTCACCTCGAGGGTTTTTTTTATTGCACGAACTCCTTCTATGATTTGACGGGCTGTCAGAATCTGTGACGTTTTGGATCGCTTTCCCTGAAAAGCATTTGGATTCTTTTAAAGAATTTTCTCAATTTCTGGTTCGATGCAGTTAATTAGCAGAACATTATAAATCTTAGCCGCTATGGAAGTAAAGGTTATGTTTCGGTAGTTCTTATCAATTCCAAGGTTGCCTTTCTTGTGGAAAGTGGGGGTTATATACGGTATAGCAGTATCGTAGCAGTAAATCATCAAATTTCTTGTCTTCCATACTTATTGAGGTCTTTCATCAAGACCGGCAGCTTTCCTGTTTTAATTTCTGTTAATACTACGCTGAGTTCTTCTTGAGTAAACTGTCCCAGTTTGATGTCGATTTGGTTATTGATAATTTTCGTGATAGGTTTATCTGTAACTTTAGGGGATTTTTCAGGCAGATTTTTGAAATATTCTTTCCACATCTGTATTCCTTCTTCTGGACAGGCTGCTTTCAGTTTAGCACAGGGGGTGTTCTTCCGTTAACTCATTTCATTTACTGTCTTCCATACTATTCGAGATTGTCTATCTTTTACTTTTATTGATCTGGCATTGAATGAGTTCTATTTGTTCTTTTTGGTACGCTTTAATAAGTTCTCTTTATGCCTTCATAAGTTTCTGAGCGTTGGCATAAGTTGGATTCCTTTTATTATAAAGAGGTGCTGTTTTCACGTTGTCTCGTCTTTCCCCTAACTGCTAATATCTCCCATAGAACTGTGGGCGTTGACAAAGTTCTCATATTCATCATTCGGAGTAAATGCTCCAGATATCTCCTGAAGAGCATCGAATTTCTTTCTTAGTGTTATCGTATATTTATTACTAATATCTCTATTGAAAAGCAAGGGCTAGTCTTAGTGTGTGGTTTTAGTTGTTTGTGTCGCATTCCTGGGTAGGCTCATACGTATTTTTGCTGTGATAATTCAGTGATCAGAAAACATTCCTTCAAAAGAGAAATAGGCCTCACAATTCAAAGCGGTATTAATCCATTTCTTATTCATGAGGAGGTAATCAAACTGTGCTTTAGTATTATTTGCATTAGTGTAAGCCCATAGTTCTCCTCCTTTTTTGGGAATTTAGTATTAGGCATGTTAGTCTATTTTCGAGTAAGAATTCTGTTAGATGCTTCCCATTTCTGTTTGACGAATTGTCTCAGCAAAATTTCCTGATTTCGTCTTTACCTTTTTGCGCATTCCTGCCTCTACCGATGATTAGAACGTTGTGTTTGGGGAAGCTACGGACAAGGGAGGATAGCTTGTCATAGTAGGTGATGAGGTCCGTTTCATTACAAGTATCGATAGAACTATAGCAGTAGAGGATTGGTGTACTGGGGTTGCCATTAAACGGAGCTACTATCATTCTCGGTTGTATTTATTAAGTGATTTTAGGGAGCGGGGATTGAGAAGCATTCGTATAAACTCCTATGATGGCATTGACAACGTTTTTCCCAGCAGATGCTGAGATAAATGTCTATCTAATGCCAGTATCGTGGTATTTTATTTCTAGTTCGCTATTAAAGTATCTGTGTTCTTCTATGTATACTGTCTCTATTACGCTCTGCCACAGACGCTGTCAGCTCTGGTAGTTGGCTTATTCTAATGATAAGGGTCACTATATGTACTATGCTTTTGCATCTAAGTAATTTTAGTCTGGATTTAAGTTCTGTTGCTGATTTTTCGAAAACTAGGGCCAGATCTTCAACCTCAGTAGAACACACCCTTTGTTTATCCGCGTGAAGGGTGATGCAGCTTGCACATATAGTTTGAGTCAGATTCATATTCATCTTTCGATGGCTGTATTTTTATCTCATCAATAGACGCCACTCTTATAGATAAGTAGCAGATGTTTCCTGACTTAACTATTTGATACTAGCCGTTGACCTGTGGGGTTCTTCTGCCCAACATCAAGTGAAGCGTACCATTGACCCCACGTTGGGTTCATCTGCCTTATTACACATCCACCATGCTGCCTCCCATGGCTTCTGAAGTTTAACTTGTGGGTTAAAAATCCCCCTTTCATATTCCTTAAGTTTTAACTTTAGGAAAATCCAACTATTTATTTCTTCTTTTCCTCTTCTTTGATTCCACGGTCAACCTTTTGTCTTTGGTTCCCCGGTTACAAATGGAGATTCATAAATTTATTTGAAAGTTGGTCATATGACTTCTTAGAGAATTCGAGATATGTCTGGAGCACATCAGGTTTAGCAAAACCACAAACTCACAGAATGGCGACATTTTTGGTATTATATATATATGTATATATATACCCCTATCAGTGGGGCTTAGAATACACCAACGGTATTCTACGAATGAGCAAGACAACCACAAAAAGGGGTGTACTGGAAATGACCCTAAACTGCGCCTGATAGTGAGGCTTCAGTTCTGTAGCTCTAGGGAGAGTGGACTACCTCTTGATACTCCCCGATCCACCTTGATTCGGAGTGGTAGCACCTGAGTGGATCCCATCTATGGGTCAAATACATCTGCTGGTAAATTATTTCAATTGGAAAGAATGCCTGCTATACAACTGAGTGTACAAAAGAAACTACACAAAAAACGTCTCCAGTTGTCAGGGGCTATAAAATCTACCTACTGCACCACTGCAAGGTGGTCAGACCTCCCCTCCAACAAAACTCCTTAACTGCAACTAATGGCGAGGCTCCAGATGTAAATCTATGGGAAATATAGAATATTTTAATTGCTATTACTCCTAGATTCACTCTAATCCGGACTGGTTGTATAGGTCAAATATATCCAATCATTTACTAAGATTTTAAACCACATCCCAACTAGCAATTTATTTATATCATTTAGGAATACATGACAAATAGAATTATTTGTGTTAGACAGGAATACTAAAAGCCATTTAACTGTGTGCAAACAAATGATAAATATTGAATAGAATTATCATATTTACCCAACGCCTCCGCTCGGGCAGGATATGACACAAGGTCAATTTTTAAGCGGAGTTTAACAGGTTTGAATTCAGAGTTGTCCTTCTCCTAGACTAGTTGCCTTACCAAGGCTGAAGAACCTAGTCTGCCCTACTATTTACCCATAGCTGGAGGGAGAATAATGGGATTCATACCTTTCCCAAGGGTATTAGTGCTATGTGAAATCCAATCAGTCTCGTCCAGGATTTGAACTCGTGTCGTCGTATCCATTTCATACGACGATAACCGTTACACCACGGGCACCTCCCTTTTATTTTATTTTTCCATTCTCCTAGAAGAACAGTAGATGGGAGGATAAGGGGGTTCATACCTTTCCTAAGGGTATTTGCCCGAAAGTGAACGTAATAGCGCGACTGGAATACGAACTCGCTTACTACGATTCCGCGGTCCATCGCTTTAACCATTACACCACGAGGACACCCCCTAAATATTGAATAGAGTTATGAGTACTTTACGTGAGTACTTGAAGCCATTTAACTGTGCGCAAAGAAAAGAGCTGAAACAACGCGTTTAAAGATAGAATTACCGTCAAACTATTCGCTTACAAATCATATAAATATATATATATATATATATATATATATAAAGATAGGATTTGGCATTAAATAATACAGAAAGTTTGATATGCCATAAAACACCAACCGACCAAAAAAATCTAAATATAAACGTACAACGTACGCATTTCCTTAACCCCTAGGCATAAGATAATAGCAGACATGTTGTCATGCCGTTAAAAATTAATCAATCAAAATCAAAAGGCCTGCATTTTCTTGATTTTGTTAATACTGTCACGTGATGGCTCAAGGAGACGAGGAGGTGGGAATGATACTCCCCCCCCCCGTTGAACTAACATTATCTAGCAGTCAAAAAGTGACCATTATGAGAGAATGTGGGTCACACAGATGTTCGCACCTAAGTGACCTTGGGTCGCCGGACATCGGAAGGGGAAGGAGAAAATGAAGCCAAATGATTGGTGGGGGGACCCCAAACGGAAGTGGGGTTCCCTTCCCCTCAACGGAAGTAAATACAAAAAAAGGCAGTTTTTGAGCAACGCTCGTGGCAGACGGATGATAGCCATTTTACTCCGGGCTAAAGACAAAAAGACTGAGACACGAGGGACTCCAAAATCCTTCAAGCCAGCATTAAAAACAGTACAAAGTCTATTAGCCCGTGAAAGAAGAGAAATTCTCCAGTGGAACCCCGTCAAAAAAATAAGATAAGTAACTTTGGGACATTTTTCCGTTACACCCAAATTTTTGTTACCACTCTCTCTCTCAATTTGAAAAAGGATAAAAGCCAAGAAAAGACATTTATATTCATGGACTATCCTATTATATATTTTTGACACTTTGAACATATATATGTATATAACCGTAGTAAAGAACCTATGTATTTTCATTTTACCATGTGGTCTATGTTATTATTCCATGCTTTCCTTTCAGCTTCTATTCGCCTTACATTATCTTGCTTAGAACTGTCCTATTAATTCCTAAAGTATCACACGGGAAACCGGAGTTGCCGACTATAGCAATATTAATATTATTACAACTAAGACCTATAGGCCCGTATTCTTCTATTATCTAAGGGGAAGAAGTTTAGCGGCCTGGTGGGTGTGTGATAGTGTGAAAATTTGGACCCCTTTGCCAGCGGTGGCCAGTCTGGCCCTAAATTATTCCCTCACGTAATATGCCAGTTCTTATCTGCCTGAGAAAAGAACTCTGAACAGGACTTATTTCTGTAGGGGATCAAGTGCCAACCTGCCCCGTCTTCACACGTGCGAAAATAAAGTCCCATTTAGGGATTTTAGTCAATTTCCCCGTCACAATACCATCTTTGATGAATCCACTGATATTTCCTCCCATTTTCCAAAATATATTTTTGATACTTTCTAATTCTTTGCATTGACGAATTTGCCTCTATGGCCTGGAGCACGGCCTCAGACAGCCCATTCAACTGGAGCTATACTATACACCGACTGCATCTCCGCAGAGGAGTAAGATCCACAACATATCAACGAATGTCCTGGTAACGACACTAAGCAATCTGATAGTAACGCTACAGCCTTCGAAATTTGGGGAATATGGAGTAATTCTTCATCGCCATTGCTCCCAGTTCCACAATGACCTGGGGTGGTAGCACCTGATAGGGTCCTATCTATGGGTTAAATAGAACTGTTTCACATTTAAACTGTGGGTAAACAAATGTCTTGAGTAACATCGAATTTTTAAAAACAGAACTGTTTGACCATTTAACTGTGTAAACAAATGACTGATGTTTAATTGAATTGTTTCTTATACATAGCAATGTTGGAAGAGTTTAACTGTGTTAACAAATGAATAATGTTGAATAGAATTATTAGTGTTGATTAGCAATACTTGAAACTCTTTAACTCTCTGCCGAAATTGAATTTTTAGTATTTCTTAGCGGTTCTTGAAACCATTTGACTATATGCAAATAAAACTATTGATGCTAGCTAGCAATATTAGAAACCATAGAGTGAGTTCAAATAAATGATAAATACTAAATAGAAATATTCGTGTTAGAATATTCAGAACCATTCAACTGTGTGTAAACAATAGTAATACTTGCGCGCAAACAAATTAGGTCTGATACATTTTAAAATAAAATTGACTACAGCTTATTAACCAACAAATCATATATATAACCACTTTAGGAGGTGCCAGTGGTGTTATGGTTATCGTCGTAGGAAATGGACACGGCGACAAGTTCAAATCCTGGACGTGACTGATTGCATTTCACATTGCACTAATACCCTTGAGAAAGGTATGAATCCAATTATTCTCCCTCCAGCTATGGGTAAATAGTAGGGCAGACTAGGTTCTTCGGCCTTGCTGAGGCAACTAGTCTAGGAGAAGGAAAACTTTGAATTCAAACCTGTTAAACTCCGCTTAAAAATTGACCTTGTGTCATATCCTGCCCGAGTGGAGGGGTTGGGTAAATATGTATATGTAACTATTTAACAATGTGCAAACAAATGAGCTCTGACTCATTCAAAAATATTATCTACAAACTATGCGTTTACAAATCATATTAACGTAAAAAGAGGATTTGGCACTAAATAATCTATAATGGTTGATATGAAATAAAACCCAACCAAACCAAACTTAAAAATCATAAGTATAACCATTTATCTGTATGTAAACAAATGAGCTCTGGTGTGTTCAAAAATATTATCTACGAACTATACATTTACAAATCATATACTATGTGTAGAAATAGAATTTGGCATTAAATAATATCCACTAATTGCAAACATGCAGGACACTGCTGGAGAAGCAGGGACGAGCTCATAAGTAATGTATTCCTATGGACCCCCAAATATGGCCGAGTAAAAGCAGGACGACCAGCTCGAACATACATACAGCAACTATGTGAGGATACGAGATGTTGCCCTGAAGACCTGCCAGAGGCGATGAACGATAGGGAGAAATGGCGAAAGAGGGTCAGGGATATCCGTGCTAGCTGCACGACATGATGATGATGATGATGATGATTTCCTATGCCATAAAACCCAACCAAACCAAAGTAAACGGCATCTGAATCTACGGCTTTATACCGACCTAACCTTACCTGATCGTTAAGGTTTTGGCTACCCGAGCAAAATTTCTTGAACTATCTGCTTACTCTACAGGGATCAACTGACTCTTAAGCTTTTATGCAGTATAAATGTTTGATTGTTCATGCGGTGTTCTGACCCAGTTTAAATTCGTAAAGTCTTAGTTCTCGAATTAGACTCCGTTGCACGGTCGTCTGTGAGCCTTCACTCAGGTAGTAAGCAATGCACAACGGGTAATCGCACCAACAACCAACCACAATGAATACCCACCACGGTATTTTAACTGCTTCAGTCACGTGATATACCCGCTGAAAACAAGCTCGTACCAAGAAATTGCAAAATATTTTATTCACCTTAGTGATATTTATTTGTTTTGAACTTCTTCATAAACACTTTATCAGAACTCTTAATTATATAAAGATAATTAGTCGAGAAATGTACAGTAGTGAATATTATAAGAGAAAGTGGATTGATTGATTCATTCATTTATTTTAATGGCATGTCAACCTGTCAAGGATTATTCTATGCCTAGTGGTTACAGAACCACAGTCAATGTATGTTCATATTGATTCATTCATTTTAATGGCATGTCAACCAGTCAATGATTATTTTATGCCTAGTGGTTACAGAAACACAGTCAATGTATGTTCATATTGATGCATTCATTTTAATGGCATGTCAACCTGTCAATGGTCATTTTATGCCTAGTGGTTACAGAACCACAGTCAATGTATGTTCATATTGATTCATTCATTTTAATGGCATGTCAACCAGTCAATGATTATTTTATGCCTTGTGGTTACAGAACCACAGTCAACGTATGTTCATATTGATTCATTTATTTTAATGGCATGTCAACCTGTCAATGATTATTCTCTGCCGAATGGTTACAGAACCACAGTCAATGTATGTTCATATTGATTCATTCATTTTAATGGCATGTCAACCGGTCAATGATTATTTTATACCTAGTGGTTACAGAACTGCGGGTATGTTCATATTTACATAATTATTAGGAAATAATTCTTGCTTCGTGTAACTATTCTTAATACAAATAAGTTACAGTTACGCTGCATCAAGTATTCCAAACAAATGCAAATAATTTTTGAACAGATTAATTTGACTCATAGATGGGACCCTAACAGGTACTTCCATTCCAGGTCAGAGTGAACCTGGGAGTGATAACAATAAATGACTACTTCACACTTCCCAGATCTCTAGAACTAGAGCCTCAGCATTATATGCAGTTTGATAACATATCCAAGACACAACAGAAAACGTAGAGAAATAAATGAAATAGTAAATCATAAAGGTAGTAAACTATCACAGAAGATTTCGACTGAGCAGGAGGAGATCCAACGAGAACTGTGCAAACGAATAATTTTTCACAATGAAAACACCAAATCACTTCCCATATGGTTTTTACAGCTTATTAGTCTGATTGCCATAGCGTATCTTTACTGATTCCGAGGCTACAAATTAGAAAATTTATATTCGTCTGGGCATTTGGACTCCGAAAAATTTCAGTTGCTGCCTAATGAAAAAGCAAGAAAATACATACCCTCAGATTTTCTGGTAGAAGCGGAAACGTGTCTCTGTTTAAGTGTCCCAGGTCAAGAGCCACACCATGGCTTTCATACACAGGTTTTTTTATATCCCTTCCAGATTCATACAACCGCAGATTTCTTGAAGCGCGTGAGATGACATCCTCCAAATATTCATAGCCTTGAGCTGCAAAAACAAAAAGCAAATATTTACAAACTGGCAGCCATAACCGGAAATACCCAAGGATAAAAATAACTTCAAACATGACACACAGCCCAGTTTTCTGGGGCAATGGAATACACCAAATGCATCTTTGTAGAGGAGTAAGACTCCCCTTACCCCAACAAGTGTCGGGAATATGACATTAAACAATCTGAAGATGAGGCTCCAGCAATGCTGGAGCTTTAGGAATGCGGAGTAGCCCTTCAATTACCATCATTCCTAGGTCCACTAAAGCCCGGAGTGGTAGCACTTGATGTATCCTATCTATGGGTCAAATTGAACTGTTTAACATTTAAGCTACGTGCAAACAAATGACTTATGATAAATTGAATTGCTTCAAATAGAACTGTTTGATCATTTAAGTTTGTTTAAATGAATGATTGATGTTTAATTGAATTTTAAGTGATACATATCAGTACTTGTAGCCATTTAACTTTGATTAGTGCCAAATTGAATTGTTATAAATAGAGCTGTCTGATCATTTAACTTTGTTTAAACAAATGATTGATATTTAATTGAATTGTGATACATAGCAATACTAGGAAACATTTAACTTTGTTGACTTATGCTAAATTGTATTGTTAGAAATAGAACTGTTTTTGATGTTGAAACTGTACTTTCGCTAAACTGATCTTTTTTTCTTAAAATAGAACTGTTTTTGACATTGAAACTGTACTTTCGCTAAACAAAATTGCTTGAATTAGAACTGGTTGACTAAGCTGAATAGCTTGAAATAGAAATGCTTTTTTTAAACTGTGTACTCATACTAAACTGAATTGTTTGAAAAAAAATCTGATTATTTGCATAAAAATAGATTTGGCGTTAAACAACCTTTAAAAGTTGATATGCTATTAAAAAACCAACCAACAATACCAATAAAGCAAGAAACCAAACCAAACCTAATATAACCCTTACTAAACAATTAAAGTAACAATTCTTAATACAAATAATTTACACCGTCTTATGGTATCAAGTATGTCGATATAATACTAATGATTTTAAACATATCTATTTGACGTTACAGAGCCTAACAGATATTATCAGGATGGACCCAGAAATAATTGCAATGAAAGCATACTCCATACTCCCCAGAGATCTAGACCTGGAAACTGAATATCATTTGCATTTTAGAATCCAATCCAGGACACTTTTTTGAGGGAGGAGGTCTTACTCTGCTGCAGGAGATACAGAGTATTCAAAATCTCGTTAACAGGAAGTTTATTCATGTTCGGTAGAGTTTTAAGATTGAGTTGTGTTGGGTATCACCTACCTTTTTCCACACAATGAACTAGTCCATCTGCCACACATAGCAGTAGCTACTAATACCAGAGAAGACTAGAAGGTGAAGAGCGCCTTCTTATAGGAGCTGCATTCAGTTGTCGAGTAGCATTTCGGCTGACCGGGTGTGTCTCGGTAGCTGGATTTTTCCTACGGCCTCAGGGGCCCTTCCCCCCAGGCTATTACCCCCTTCGGTGGGGTTGGGTTGATCGCCCGGCGCCTGAGGCGCCCCTAATCAGAGGAATGCCGACGGGGCCGTAGGCATTTTGGGGAAATGCCGGGCGCGTGTGGGCTACGGCCCTGCGCCCGGACCCACAAAAAAAAAAGCCTTGTGTCACACTTTCACGTTCAGTGGGGCGTAGAACAAATACCGCAGCTTCTTATAGGAATAGTATTAGAACGTTGGAGACTGGAAATCGCACTAGATCTCCTTACTTGCTACCGTAATAACGGAAGCCATTACTATCGTTGGACTATATGTTTATTCTGTATTCACTAATCCTATGTTCTTGTCTACTAATAGTCTCTCTATTGTATATACTTTTTCCTGGGAATATAACTCTATTTCCTATCATATCGTGGTTTGTCCTTTATTTAATATTACAAGCGTTCACTAACCAGGACGCAACAAGTTGGGGTTTTTTTTGCTGAAAAATGTTCTCGTGAAATAACTAACACAAATGAGTTTTAAAAACAACCCTATGTCGCGGGTATCTTGCATAGAGTCAAATAACTAACACAAATGACTTTTAATGACAACCCTATGTAGCGGGTATCACAATTAGGGAAATCTTCGTACCAAAGTTTAGGTCAATAATTTTCGTTGCGAGAAAATGTCACGAAGAAAAACACAAATAAGTTCATTCATTAATATAAATCGGGTATATCAACATAATTTTCTTTATTTAATCAACAGAAAGTTCATGGCGAACATTTCAATTTCTCCTATGAGTCTCTTAAGCTTATGGAATGTATTAAATGTCAAATCTTTCAATGATCTTAACTCTTTTTAAGGTTTCTCAAACGCTTGAGTTTTCTGGTGGATATTGGCGCAATAATAGTGTATATGAGGACAATTGATAATATACCAATCTCTAAGTACACAGTCGCATATATATATATATATATATATAAATATATATGTGTGTGTGTGTGTGTGTGTGCACATATTTGCATGTGTGTGTGTGTGTGTGTAAGAGCGACTTAGAATAAGTCATTGGTCAAAGCTTTTGTTATAAACTATTTCTCCAAGCTAAAGAGGCAGCCTATACATAAAATATTGTAATATTTATCAGCCACGACCAAGGTCGACCAATACACGAGGCCTATTATAAACTAAAAATTTATTACCCCTAACTGAAGAGTCAGCCTATGCATGTCCTTTCTTGTTCCCATATCAAGAGATTATCAATACAAGAGACTTATTAAAATATAGTGATATATGGGGCTGAAATCAGAGGTCGAACAATAATACAAAAGGCATAACAAAATGATTTCATGCTTTCAAATCAAGAGGCATCTATTCTAATATAATATCCTTCTTCGAAATGAAGAGACCACCTATAGAAGATAGATTGAGTGTTTGAATTTAACAGCATGTCAACCCATAAAGAGTTATTCTATAACAAGTGGTTAAGGAATCACGTTTATTGTACGTTTCTATTTACATTTTAGTGTTGTATTTTCTTAAGAGGTTGTTTTTGCACATGGTCCAATTGAATACGAATAATTTTCAAACAGATCTACTTGACCCATAGATAGGACCCTCTCAAGTATTACCATTCCGAATCAAGGTGAACCTGGGAGTAATGACAATTACGAGGTATTCCACATTCCTCAGATCTCCAGAACTAGAGCCTCATCATCAGATGCAGTTTAGGGTCTCACCTAGGACACCACTTTTTTAAGGAGGTCTTACCCCTCTGCAGGCTATTCTAAGCTTCGCTGGCAGGGTAGACTTAGAAGAAAAATATACTAATATATAGCCAGGTAGTCGGGAATCAACCAATACACGTGTCCTATTATAAAGTAATAATCTATAATACCCATATTTACCCAACCCCTCCGCTCGGGCAGGATATGACACAAAGTCAATTTTTAAGCGGAGTTTAACAGGTTTGAATTCAGAGTTGTCCTTCTCCTAGACTAGTTTCCTCACCAAGGCTGAAGAACCCAGTCTGCCCTACTATGTACCCATAGCTGGAGGGAGAATAATTGGATTCATACCTTTCCCGTGGGTATTAGTGCTATGTGAAATGCTAACAGTCTCGTCCAGGATTTGAACTCGTGTCGCCGTGTCCATTTCCTACGACGATAACCATTACACCACGGGCACCTCCTACACCACCCTAGCAAAAAAAGAGTCGACAAATACACAAACTCTATTATGAATTAATGCTTGTTTATATCCAAATCTCTCATTCCCGAGACAAAGATGTCCAAGGTATTACACAAATCGGCATTTGATCGTGAGGCTCCAGTTCTGGAGATCTAGGGAGTGTATGGTAGATCTAAGTTGCCATTAATCCCAGGTCCTCTCAAACCCGGATTAGTAGTACTTGTTACGGTTTATTCTAAGGGTCAAATAAATCTATTTAAAAATAATTCATATTTGATAGGACTGAGAGTAAAAAAATCCCCCTTAAATAATTACACAAAAATGTAAATATGAATGTATAATAAACACGATTCCTTAACCTCTAGGCATGAAATAACCACAAACAGATTGATATTTCGTTAAAATCAAGCAAGCAAGCAATCCTGCATCCAATCAGATCGTTCAAGAATACACTCTCTTGTTATAAAACGTTGAGGTCATATTAAGAACCAATCAGAAATGTTCTTATGATCAGTTCTAATACACTGTTCCCAGGAAAAGTAAGTAAGTTCATCAAGGGTCAAATCAGTAGAATCAGCAAGGGTCAAGGGTCAAGAGTCATTCTTAGAATTTCACATAGCCCACCAGTGGCATCTAAAATCTACTATAAGAGCGAACAATATCGATGAATTAAACAATATCTGTAAATCTCACGGATCTAGTGAGCAATTGTGTCCTATAATTATTGTAAATATAAGAAACGTGATGTAATGCTGGGTTGAACCAACCATTCCAAAAGGCTTACAGATTAAATGAGAGAGTGTCCGTGACATCAGAAAGATTAAACTAATCCTGTCTAGATATGTAGGAGTTGCGTAACTCACCCAAAACAAACAAAAAATTGTGACTTTTATGGAAAAATATTCTTGGTGTATTTACAATAGGAAATGATACAATATGTAATGGACTTCTAAGTTATTCCATCTTTATAGAAATAAATTAAGTATAAAGTTCTGGGTATAAAACTAAAAGGATATCCTGTGGTATAGCTCCAGTTCCGGATTCCTCGAGAGTGTGGGATCATTCTTTTGTTGCCATTACTCCCAGGCCTACTCTGACCCAGGGTCGTTGTACCTGTTCGGGCCTAATCTAAAGATCAAATATATCAGTTTTGTTTGGTGTTGTTTGACAGTGTTTTATGACATATCAACTTTTGTAGATTATGTAATGCTAAATCCTGTTCACACACACACACACATACAAACATATATATATATATATATGAATTTATGTATGTATTGTAAGCGAATAGTTGTGTAAGTAACATTATTTTTAAACGAATCAAAGCTCATTTTTTGCACACAATTAGATATTTTCAAATACTGCTATCTAATATTAATAATTCTATTGAATATTAATGATTTGTTTGCACACAGTTAAATGGTTTCAAGTATAGCTCGCTATCACTAATAATTCTATTTGATAATAATCATTTGTTTGTACATGGTTAAATAGTTTCAACTTTTGCTATTAAACATTAGTAATTCTTTTTATCCAGGATTCCATCTAATTTGATGGTAATCATTTGTTTGCACACAGTTAAATGGTTTCAAGTATTGCTATCTAACACTAATAATTCAATAGCCTAGTCATCTGGGGCTGTAAAATACATCGAGTGCTTCTCTGCAAAGTGTCTCGGATATGAAACTAAACAGCAGTAATGCTGGGTCTTTGGTGAATGTCGAGTACACCTTAATTGCTATTACTCTCAGGTCCACTCTGACTCCAAGTGGTAGCTCCTGATAGAGTCCTATCTATCGGTCAAACAGAACTATTTGACCTTTAAACTGAGTGCAAACAAATGACTTATGCTACATTGAATTGTTAGAAATAGATCTGTTTGATCCTTTAACTGTATGTAAATAAATGATTGATGCTTAATTGAACTGTAAGAGATACGTATCAATACTTGGAACCATTTAATTTTTTTGACTTATGCTAAATTGAATTGATAGAAATAGAACAGTCGGATCATTTATCTTTGTGTATCAACAAAATGTGTTTACTAATCATATATACATTTGATATATACGTAAAAACAGGATTTGGCATTAAATAATAATAACAAACAACGGCTGATATGCCATAAAACTCAACCAAACAAATAATTCTATCTGATACTAATAATAATCCCAGGTAAAATACTAAACTGTTGTATTTAACCCATATATGAGACCTTTACAGGATCAGAGTGGACCTGAGAGTAATGGCAATGAGGGGGTACTCTACATTCTCCAAAATACAAAACTGGAGCCTCACTCTCAGATACAGCTTAATGTCATACCTAGCACAAAATAGATCTGATTTATTGATTGATTGATTTTAAGGGTATGTCAACTCGTCTGGGAGTATTTAATACCTCGAGATTAGCGAATCGTATATATTTTACATCTGTATTTACACTTTTTGTAGAGTTTCTTAAGAGTTTTCTGTACCCGGATATAGGATATCAAGTATTCATATCTAATACAAATAATTAGCAAACAGATCTATTTGAATCATAGATAAAACTTTAACAGGCCCTACAAGTCCTGGTCAGAGTGGATCTAATAATAATGAGAATGAAGGGGTACTCCTCCCTCATCAGAGCAACAGAACTGGATATTCACCACCAAACGTTGTTCAATGTTTTCCTTATTTATTTGTAAGCATAAGAAATGTGCATTTTAAAACAGGGTTACAGAATAAATGAAAATGAACACAATAAAGATTCCGATATTTAAACAAAATAATATTTTATGTATTGTAACACAAAAAGTAAGCAAGAATGAAAGGAATGTTTATAATGTATGCAAGATACAAAAAGTCAACTCACAAAAGAAAAATCCCAGCCAATCTAGAGAAAGACAACTGTGTGTATTTCAAAGTGAAAAATAAATTAGGAATGTGTGTCTGCTGGTGTGAAATTAAGCTAATCAAGGACAGAGAGAGAAAAATGCGTCTTTACCTTGCGACGGCAAACAAAATTTTTTTTTTTTTTTTTTGATATTTTAAATTTTGCACGTGGAACGCGAATAAACGGCAGTTTGATTCTAAATATTTTGATTGGCTGGGCTGTTGGATATTGTGGTAACGTAATATTTTACACTTTTCAGCGGTAAGATAATTCTGATATCTATAGTATCATACCAAGGACACGCATTTTTTTGCGAGGGGTCTTACACTTTCTGCAGAGACCCAACCGAAAGGATGGAGATCTGTCTGAGATTATAATTAAATGATATTGAACCACATTAATAGATTGACTTTTAGAAATTTGATATTGCAACGCAGTGTAATATAATGGCCGAGGGATTTCGTTTTATATATCTTGCCTTTGGGTTTAGTTGGGCTGAGAACCTTTCGGCTCAGCTCATGGGTTGGTTCGGTACAAATGTGAATGCAGGTGTTAACGCGCGTGCGGGGAGGATGTGTCGTTCACAGATGTCAAAATAAAAATCCCAGATAGGACTTGGGGATGTGAATGACGTCATGCACCGGAAGCGTGCGCGGAGGATTTGGGGGGATTTGAAGAAAGTCAGTTAGTTGAGTCTTGCTGTCAGAAGAAGAAGGGTGACTTTCGCTATCTCGCAGTGGCCTTGTGGCGGGTGCCACACGCGTTGGAGGGAGTGCAGATGGAAAAGCCAGCATAAAAAGATTGTGCCTCTCTCCTTTTGTCGAAACCTTTAATTCTGAATAATAAAAGGTTTCGTACCTGAACTAAGAAGTCGTAAGTGTTTTTCGAGTTTCGGGATTCCTATGTTCTATGTATATATGTTATGAACATTCTATGTACATTTCACATATTCATGTATGGCTATGTTACACTCAGTATGAAGTGATTGGTATTTTTTATCATTTTATCGTTGGGAACCACTCACAAATCGCGACTCATAAGCGGCCGTTACAAAAAATACCAAATTTCGTTGGAATTTCCCATTTTTGTTGTGCCTCAGGCAACAAGGGATGAACTCAGCCCTGCTAAGCAGGTATTGGAACCTGCACCCGGCGTAAACGCCGGATGAACCCGGAACAAAGTATAAAGTTTTTATCTGTTTAAATTTTTTGGTGAATATACATTTTTGAATTGTATTCGATGAAAAACAATAATTGATCAACTGACTTCGGCATAACGCACGCCATAAAACCAACCAAGTAAAAAACCTCCGTAGAATTTGCTGAATTGCTATATCAAATACCACTGTCGTACACACAACTTCTTAATTCAACCTTTCCTCAACAAACAGATGATCCAGCAGAATACTCCGACTGCATCTCTGCAAAAGGGTAAGACTCCCCCCCCACGAGTGTCCTGGATATGACACTGAACAATATGAAGGTAAGGCTTCAATAATCCTTCAGGGAATGTGGAGTACTCGTTCATGGTCATCGCTCGCACGTCCACTCTGTCCTGATAGGGTCCTATCTAGGAATCAAATAGAATTAAACTGTACTTATGCTAAACTGAATTGTTAGAAATAGAACTGTTTTTGACATTTAAACTGTGCACTTATATTAAACTGAATTGTTTGAAATAGAACTGTTTTGTCATTTAACTGTGTGTAAACAAAAACTGTACTTATGCTAAGCTGAAATGTTAGAAATAAAACTGTTTATATCTATAAAAATGCGTGTGGCATTAAATAACCTGCAATGGTTGATATGCAATAAAACTGTTATATAATTACGGAATGATTTTTTTTATATTAATCATTTTTTGTTAATTATATTTTATCATTCAGTTTGGTTGGGCTTTGAGCTATTCGGCTCTTAGTTCAGGTGCACAGACATTGGGTACAGTTTACGCTTGCGCGCAGAGGATATGACACTCACAATTGTCATAATAAACCCTAGATAGGAAATAGGACTGGGTAGTTGACTGTAGGCGAGTCGAGTTGGTAGTTTACTAGGGACCATTCAGTTGAGTTTTATTGAAGACCAGTCGAGTTGGGTACTCGACTGGGGCCAGTCCAGTTGGGAGTTGACTTTGGTCATGTCGAGAGTTGAAGTTGAGTTAAGACCATGATGTTGACAAGTTGAAGTCTGACCATGGAGTTCAGCAGATCTCTACCGACAGAGATCTTAAAGACTACGAGATGTGCCGAGCGTTTGAGTTTTGTTAGTATAGTATGATTAAGGATTGTCTCTCTGCTTGTGTCGAAGAACCGAACTCAGAAGCCAGGAAGATGATAAAAGTTCGTACCTGAACAACGGAGTCACCTGTGTATTTGAGTCTGCCTATTGTGTTTTTACATATGTATAGCGTTTGTGATGGATATGGCTATAAAACTGTCGTGGTCTTCAGATAAGACCGGTGGAAGATCAACTCAAACAACGGGTGATAGGTAAACGTTACTGTATTAGCAGAAAAAGGAAGTCATACAAAGGAAGTATTAGCCGTGCTCGGCTTGCAGTCCGTCTGTCAAATTTCTCGTAAGGAACAAGAAGTTGTCTCCCTTTATTTCTTGTAATTTGCTTACAAGAAGGCACAAGGCCTTAAGTTTTAGGGGAAAGGGGAAGGGTGCGGTCTTGCATTGACTATGTTTTACTAAGGGGACCTAGCTAGCCACATTCGCCGACCCATTTAACTGTACAGTATATAACCATTAATCCATCGACATACGCGCTGCAACCACCAAAATACCACATTTGCTCTATGAAAGAAGACCTACTTAAAACCCCGAAAGTGATGTATGATTTCATTTACAATTTTGTGATATTTTTACAATGAATTTATATGATGGGAATGGGAGAAAACCCCGAAATATATACAAACGAAAAACAAAGAAAACTCCCCGTTTGGTTGCCCTCCCATCCCCCCGTCTACGAAAATGGAGGCCAACTGTTTTCCGGTGTAGAAAACACCGAAAACAAGCCGGACCTACCCTAGGTGGCACTGGGATCCTACTCTAGTGGGGTAAAGAAATACAGGGTTGGGCGCGGAATGGGACAATAAAAGAAGGCATAACAAGAAGTTGTCTCCCCCGAGCAAGCTAAGCTCGGAGAATATGTTTAGATTGGACGAGTCCATCTTTGGGGTATGGTAGGATATGTCCCCATAATAACAACCAAACCAAACCAAAGTTTCAACGAGCAGAGGGGAGTCTTTGTAACGTAGAGGCTTACGTTCTGCGCGGCTACATTGTAATAAGGGAGTTTAAACTCCAGTCACCTAATTATATTCACCTTCGGACAATTGCATCGTCTTATATCCCCCTCCCCAGCTATGAATTTAATAGTACCACTATTGTTTTCAGGGGGATGGATTTGGCTTTAAAAAACCCACAAAGGTTGATATGCCATTAAACCCAAATAAATTAAACTGAACCAACCCTATCGACGATAAATGATCGGCGAGGCACGAACATCGGACCTGGAAATAATACTTCAAACTTGCCAAAGTTCAAGAACTGGAGCCTCACCACCAGATGCAGAACAAAGGACCCTCTAAAGAACCACATCTTGTTCCGGTTTAGAAAATATAAAATGATTTTTTTTCACTTTGTCCACCTTAAGTAGGGAATTTGTCGCTGCCTCCCACCAGACAGGACTTGACACAAGGTCAATGACCCGAAGTTCAGCTTAGAGTGGGGATTTAGGGGAGGGGAAGGTCAAGCACGAGACAAGGCTCGAACTCTGCTGGTCTGTGCTGCTCATTGACCAAGTTAGTGCAATGTGGACCTGATGAGCCAAACGGGTCTTGGACCCAAATCTGGGTCCAGGCACGTATGCCTGCTTATAGCTTAAACTGGGCAGTAACGTCCAGTGCAATACAAGGGGGACAAAGGTGCCAATGTTGCAGCTTGCCCACCCGAAGTTGGCCCAGCCTCTAATCTGCCATTGATTTCGATACCCCGTCCAGCACGAATGCCAGACGGCCCAGATAAGGCCAGGTAAGTATTCTCCTCCTCAAGTATGGTTCCCATCAATACAGATACCATTCTAGTTTCATAGGCAAAATTATCGATCATCATGTAGTCGATACTACATGGTGATCAACAAACAAATGATTCAGTCGATTTAGAATTGTGACGAGGTTGCTAGAAATCAATCTTAATGAAATATAAATACGTATCTAAGAATTAAAACATGGATGGATTCGGGAAACAAAGATTTGAGGCCGAGGTCACTTATAGAAGCTTGTGGGATTAGCTCACTAACCCAAGTTATTTGTACAATTACGAAACTGTAATATAATGGCCGAGGGATTTCGTTTTATATATCTTGCCTTTGGGTTTTGTTAGGCTGTGATTCTTTCAGCTCACTGCATGGGTTAGTTAGGTGCAAACTTGAGCGCAGGTGTTGACGCGCGTGCGGGGAAGATGTGTCGTTCACAGATGTCAAAATAAAAATCCCAGATAGAGGATATGACCAGGGATGGGAATGACGTCATGCACCGGAAGCGATCGCGGAGGATTTGGGGGATTTTGAAAAAAGTCAGTAGAGTTGGGTTCCTGGCTCGGAAGAAGAAGGTTGACTTTTGCTTGCTCACCGAAGCCAGGCCAGTGGCCTTGAGGCAGGTATCGCACGTGTTTTGGGGCAGATGGAAAAGCCAGCATAGAAAGATTGTGCCTCTCTCCTTATGTCGAAAAACCTTTAAACTCAAAGGTAATAAAAAGTTTCGAACTTGAACTAAGAAGTCGTAAGTATTTTTGTGCTTCAGGATTCCCATGTTCTATGTATATGTGCGTTATGGACATTATGAACGTTTTACGTACCGGTATGAATATGTCTATTTCACGTATTCCTGTCTGGCTATGCTACAAAACCACCTTATAACCCCAGGTTTAGATTAAATAGTACCACTAATGTTCTACAAGGATGACTTTAGCATTAAAAAAATATCAAATAAACTAAATCAGACCAAACCAAATTAGTTGAAAGAATTACACCAAATATGACACTTGAACTCAATTTTGCCAGTTGTGTTCAGATAGAATTATCAGAGTTAAATAGCAATACTTGAAAGCATTTTATTAAGAGTAAACAAAGAATTATCATTTAATACAATTAGAAGGGTTAAATAGTAATACTTGAAACTAACTGTGTGCAAAACATAAAAAGCAAAACTTGGAACCATTTAACTGTGGGAGAGTCCCCGAAGGGTTATGGCCAAAGTGCTGGACTGCGGTCTCGAATTAAGTTCACTTTTGGACTAATTCTCTGGGGAAAGAAATAAAACCAGCATCAAAGCTTTGGAGAATGTGGAGTAAACCTTCATTGTTATCACTCCCAGGTCCACTCTGGCTCAAAAAGGTAGCATCTAATAAGGTCCTATCTATGGATCAAATAGAACTAAACTCTATACTTATGCTAAACTGAATTGTTTAAAATAAAATAGCTTATGTGTATAAAAATGAATTCGGTATTAAACCTACCATGTTTGATATACCATACAACAAAACAAAACCAAATCATATATATTTGATATATACGTATAAAAAGGATTTAACATTAAACAACCTACAATGGTTGATACGAGGTGCACACGATAAGTTTCCAGACTTTTTTCGTTTGGGCACTTTTATTGATAGTATACACATGAAACTGTAGTCCCTTTCGAAGTAATCTCCTCAGGTTGCAATGTACTTGTACCGTTCCAAAAACTTCTGGCGGGTCCCATGGAAGTCCTCTAGTGTGAGCGTATCAATGACCTTCGTCACAGCCTCTTTTATCTCCTCAATTGTCTCATAACGACAGCATCTGAGCTTAGGAAATAACCAGAAGTTACAGGGAGCAAAGTTTGGACTATAGGGAGGCCCAGGAACTGTGTTGATGCCCATCTTGTTCAAATAATCTGTGACAAGGATGGGGTTGTGGACTGGTACATTGTCCTGGTGGAAATGCCACTAACCCGATTTGAAGAGTGCTAGCCTCTTGCAACGGAATCTCTTCATGAACTCCCTTAAAACCTCAACATAGTAACCCTAACCCTTTGGCCAATCAACTCTGGTGTTCTGACTTCCTCACTCCTCCCACACCTCCCATCATCCCTCACTGATGCTTGATTCATACAAGATGGTACAAAAGCAGTCTGATGCATTCCATATGTTTCTGTGGCATTTTTTCCAAGTTTAAAACAGAATTTTATTGCATATCGTTCTACTAAAGTGTCATACTGCATTTTTGAAATTCACCAGCTGTGACAATCAGGCTTTAGTAGGGTGCATTCCAATTCCTGCTGTAGCTGTTCATTTGAACGTGAAATCATAAAAATTGTTCAGTCATCTCATAAGATGTATAGCAATAACCTACTGAATTTTTAAGACTCTACGACAATTTTAAATACCCATACGAAAAACGACTAGAAACTTATAGTATGCACCTCGTATGTCATAAAACCCAACCAAACATACGATTTACTTACAGCTCTGACTGAGAAAAAGCCATAAATTCATGCCTTTCCTAATGCTCTTTCAGCAAAACAAAACACAAATAGCCCTGTCCATGATTTGAGCTCGAGTCATCGATTCCGTTTGCTGAGATGAAAACCGTTGCACTAAGCACGCAAATCCCAAAACTAATGAGATCCCCACAAAAAAAATATCACCATCGTCTCCCATTTCGTGTGAACACTGAAAATTATATCTTTCACTTTTGGAGGTGTTCTGCTTGTATAAATGCTACTTTGCTATGTGTGATACTGTACCAGAACCAGATACAGATATGTGAAACATACATAGAATATTTACAACATATATCCATAGAACATAGGAATCCCGAAACACGAAAAACACTTACGACTTCTTAGTTCAGGTACGAAACTTTTTATTACCTTTGAGTTAAAAGGTTTTTCGACTTAAGAAGAGAGGCACAATCTTTCTATGCTGGCTTTTCCATCTGCACCACCTCCGCAACACATGTGGCACCCGCCACAAGGCCACGGCGAGCTAGCGAAAGTCAACCGTCTTCTTCCGAGGCAAGACTCAACTAACTGACTCTCTTCAAAATCCCCAAAATCCTCCGCGCACGCATTCGGTACATGACGTCATTCACATCCCGCGGTCATATTTACTATCTGGGATTTTTATTTTGACATCTGTGAACGACACATCCTCCCCGCGTGCGCTTTAACAAATGCGCTCAAGTTTGCACCAAACTAACCCATGTGCTGAGCCGAAAGGTTCTCAGCCTAACTAAACCCAAAGGCAAGATATATAAAACGAAATCCCTCGGCCATTATATTACAATACAAGGAATCCTGGAAACACTGTTCCCTGTTTTAACAGGGAACAGTGTTTCCAGGATTCCTTGTATTGTAATATAAAAGGATTCCTTGTATTGTAATATATTGTATTGTAATATAAAAGGATTCCTTGAATTTGTAATATAAAAGGACATCTCCGATTCGCCCAAAAAGGAGATACCAAATAAGTAAATCTGTGCTTGGATAAATGTTCTGAATTAAAACAGTCTGTGCTTGACCAACAATCAGTGTATGGGGTGACCAGATTGGAAAATAACTAATTGTTCTAGAAAAGAAGGCATATATATATGTGTGTGTGTGTATGTGTGTGTGTGTGTGTGTGTGTGCGCGCGAGCGCTCGTGTTTGTGTGAGAGAGAGAGAGAAAGAAAGAGAAATGTCTTTTTTGTCTATCAACTATCACGATCTACTTTTTTCTCTTTCATATCTCACGTACTGTCAATATTCCAGCTTTTTTGTTTAGATAGACAAAGGAGAAAGATAAAACCTGTTAGCAAATATTCTCTCACTCTCTCTCTCTCTCTCTCTCTCACACACACACACACACACACACACGCACACACACACATTTATCTTCCCACAATTTACTGTCTTTTTCTTCTTCTTCTTCTTCAACAGCCATGTAAACAATATTTACTTTATTTCTACTGTAATATACAGCAGATCCATTTGGTCTTTTGTTTGTTGATTGAGACATTGTTAATTTAAAAAAAAAAGTTTTTCATCCATCGACCGCTAATGGTGAACCAGATCGATTGCCATCTTGGCCGAATCCGTCATTTTTTGTTTTTGTTTTATTCACATTTATTGATTTATTTACCAAAACTGTTCTTTTTACAACAGAGAAAAAATATAATTCAAGAGTATTTACTAACAGCTAATTCACAGAATACCCATAAAAAATTTACTAAGCTTGAAATAGTTTCATTCAAGGCTAAGATTGTGGTTTAGTTCGGTTTGGTTTTATGGCATATCAACCACTGTAGGTCATTTAATGCCAAATACTATATATATATATATATATATATATATATATATATATAAGGAAAAACAATAAAAATCAAAAACCATGAAAAGAAAGTAACAGGACTTCTTCAGATCTTATGGATAGAATAAACCAGAATAGACACAGGAAAGAAGGTGGGAGGGGATAGAAGAGGGGTGAAAAGTTATTTTATCCATAAGATCTGAAGTTCTGTTAATTTTTTTTTTTTTCGTGTTTTTTTTTAGTTTTCAAAAATACGTAACAGGATGGAAATAAATTTATAATCCTAATGTGACCGGTTTGTGTTTTTTCTTAATGAAATTATTGCTCTGTAATGTCTGTTACATTGAGCTCCTTACCAGGAAAATTTAAATGTTCACTCTTGAATAGTTTTCTTGTCCTGATGGAATTACTCCTAACTCCGGTTTAACTGGACCAAATAATACTATATATATATATATATATATATATATATATATATATATATATATGATTGACATTTTAAAACGAGCCTGAGCTCATTTTTTTCATACTGTAAAACGTTTTCACTTATTTCTATGTAATACAAATACACAGTTAAATGTAAAAATAGTTCTATTTCAAACAATTCCCTTTAGCATAAGTAGTTTCTTGTTTACCCACAGTTAAATGATCAAACACCTCTGTTTCAAACGAATTCAGTTTAGCATGTGAAAGTTAAATGGCTCCAAGCATTACTATGTATCATTAATAATTCAATCAAACATCAGTCACTTGTTTACACAGTTAAATGTAAAAACGTTTCTATTTCAAATAACTCAGTTTAGTATAAGTAAACAGTTTAAATCGCAAAATATTCTATTTGACCCATAGATATGACCCTATCACGTGCTACCAATCTGGGCTAGAGTGGACCTGGGAGTGATAACAATAAAGGGATATTTAAATATATAGTTTCAAGTAACTATTTCTATAATCATTTGTTTGCACACAGTTATATGGTATCAAATATTTCTTTCTATTATCAAAAATGTTTAAACATATCTATTTGACTCATAGATGAACCCTAAAAGGTACATTTTTGTAAGGTTTCTGGGTGTCTCTAAGACTAATAATCATACACAATTATATAGTTTCGAGTTCACATATCTAATACGAATAATTTATACACGCATATGTTTCTAAGTAAATATTCCTACTTATCATATTTACCAACCCCTCCGCTCGGGCAGGATATGACACAAGGTCAATTTTTAAGCGGAGTTTAATAGGTTTGAATTCAGAGTTTTCCTTCTCCTAGACTAGTTGCCTCATCAAGGCTGAAGAACCTACTCTGCCCAGCTATTTACCCATAGCTGGAGGGAGAATAATTGGATTTATACCTTTCCCAAGGGTATTAGTGCTATGTGAAATACAATCAGTCTCGTCCAGGATTTGAACTCGTGTCGCCGTGTCCATTTCCTACGACGATATCCATTACACTATGGGCACCTCAAATATTCCTACTTATTAATCGTTTGTTTGCACAGTTATATGGTTTCGTGCATTCTTATTCGATACTTATATTTTTCGATTTGACCCAATTAGGACATTGACAGGTACTTCCATCCTAAATGAGAATGATCCTGGGAGTAATTAAAACGAAAGAATATTCTACACTCCCAGGAGCTTCAGAACTTGAGTTTCACCACCGGCTGTAGTTTAGTTCGGTCTGGTTTCTTATTTTTAATTGCATATCAACCTTCGTGAGTTATTCAATGCCAAAACTATTCTTGTAGAACGGCAGTGACACGGTTTAACTCATGGCTGGGAGGATAAGGAGGTTGAAAAGGCATTTGTCCGAAAATGAACGTAATAATACCACGGAAGTTCGAACACGCTTACTTTGAGGTCGTAGTCAAATACTTTAGCCATTACACCATGGAGACTATCCCTATCGCTTCTTGTCATTTCCAGGACACCCATATTTTGAGGGCTGGTACTGTGGGCGTATTCTGGCCTTCACCGACAGAGTGAATTTTCTCTATATATTCTTTGTAATAATAAATATGAACAAGTGACAGGGTTTTATTTTACTCTAAAGATCAGATGTAATCGTCATAGGCAAGTAATAGGCAGTCTGTTGAATCAGAAATGTGTCTATTCCAGCAAAGAAAGAAAATAAACAATGATTCATATATTGCTCGAAAAAGAGAAAATCAGACAAAATAAGGACTATAAGAAAGTGTTCCACAGAGACTCACAAGAATAGAAATCAGTCAATACTTTTTTCATTTTTCTTAATCAACGCAAGAAAAGAAAAAAAGTTATTTTGACCAAAGGATCACTTGAGATTTAAAAATATTAGTTTCTTGTGGGCGGGATAATCTTTTCAGTTATTATTAGAAAGTAAATACAATTCTTCATGAAAAGTTGCTGTAAACTGGACAAAAACGTAACAGTCTCACACTACCACGAGCAACTGGCTCGTTTGAATGTCGTAATAGAAAATATCTTTTTTTATGGCAAAGAAGTCAATCAGTGCTTTTACTTCATGAGACGCCCTTAGCAAAACGCATATTATCATAAAAAATAAACTATCCCTTTTTTCATTTTTTTTATTTCCATGAAACAAACGTCACCTGCGAATAATTTTTTTTTAAATTTTAAAGCCCAGTCGATTGGGGCAGTAAAATATACCGACTGCATCTCATCGCAAGGAGCGTCTTGATAAGAAATTAAACAATCTAATAGCGAGGCTCCAGCTCTGGAGACTTGGGGGAATGTGGAGTACTCATTAACTGCCATTCCTCCCAGGTCCACTGACCTCGATATGTAGCACCTGATTGGTCATACAGAACAAACTTTGTTTGCAAACAAATGACATGTTAAATTGTGACTGTTACATAGTTATATTTGAAACCATTTCACTGTGTGCTAAAGAGACCGCAGGCTTGTTGAAAAAAGCTATCTACAAAATGTGTTTACAAATTTGATATATATATACTTGATATATCTGTATAAAAAGGATTTTGTATTAAATAACGTACAATGGTTGACATGCCATAAAACCAAACCAAACCAAACCAAAGCAAATCATATATATCTTATATACATGTTTAAAGAGGATTTAGCATTGAATAGCCGACAATGGTTGATATGCCATAAACCCAACCCAACCAAATCATATAAAGAAGATATAGCATTAAATAACCTACAATGGTTGATATGCCATAAAGCCCAACTAAACCAAATCATATATATTTGATACATACGTATGAAGAGGGTGTTGGGGTATCCCCTATAGATGGTCTCGTCCTCATGTGACATATACCAACTGCGCTCTCTTCTGCGCAGTCTTAGTCTCGGTTCAGTCTCAGTCGAGTCTCACTGTTACCAAGAGCGGTAATATTCCTGGTTGTTAAGGTGAGGAGGGGTTTCTCCCAGCTATCGTTTGTGTATGAACTATTTTCCTTCAATATATTTCTTAACACTTATTTCTGTGTCGTGTCATCATTTGAACCTCCCCTTGATCATAACAGAGGGTTTTGCATTAAATATCTACAATGGTTGATACGAGGTGCATACAATGAGTTTCCGGACTTTTTTTGTACAGGCATTTAAAATTGTTGTATACTCTTGAAAATTCAGTATGTTAATGTTATACATCTTATGGGATGACTGACCAATTTTTAGGATTTCAGCTTCAAATGAACAGCTACAGCAGCAATTGGAATGCATCCTACTAAAACCTGATTGTCACAGCTGGTGAATTTCAAAATGTAATCTGGACGTGAAGACACTTTAGAAGAACGATATGCAATAAAATTCTGCTTTAAACTTGGAAAAAATGCCACAGAAACCTATGGAATGCTTCAGACTGCTTTTCGACTATCTTGCATGAATCGAGCATCAGTTTTCGAGTGGGATAAGAGATTCAAGGAAGGCACGGAGTCTGTGAGGGATGATGAGAGGTGTAGGAGGAGTAAGGAAGTCTGAACACCAGAAAGGATTGACTAAATAAAGAATTTCATCGATAAGGACCGTCGTGTGTCGATAGAGAGAATAAGTGCACAGTTTGATGTCGGTGTGGGAACTGTACACACAATTATTCGAGAGGAACTGAAGATGCGGAAGATTTGCGCGAAGTTTGTCCCAAGGGTGCTCAGAGAAGATCAGAAAGAATGACGTTGTCATGACAGCAGGGAGATGGTCGAGTTGATCAATTCAGATCCTGCAGTTCTTGATGCTCTGGTGACCAGCGATGAAAGCTGGATCGACTGCTATGACCCAGAGACCAAGAGACAGAGTTCCCAGTGGAAGCATGCTGGCTCTCCAAGACCCAAGAAGGCCAGACAGAGCAAATCCACCCACAAACATTTAATGATCCCTTTTTTGATCCCTGGCATGATCTACATGCAATGGGTTCCCACTGGACAGACAGTCAACAAGGAATACTATGTTGAGGTTTTAAGGGAGTTCAGGAAGAGATTCCATCAGAAGAGGCCAGCACTCTTAAGATCGGGTCAGTGGCATTGGATTTATACCTTTCCCGAGGGTATTAGTGCTATGTGAAAAACAATCAGTACGAGTCCACAACTACATCCTTATCACAGACTATTTGACCAAAATGGGCATCAAGACAGTTCGTCACCCTCCCTATAGTCGAGACCTTGCTCCCTGTGACTTTTGGTTATTCCCTAAGCTCAGAGGCTGTCGTTATGAGACAATTGAGGAGATGAAAGAGGCTGTGACGAAGGTCACTGACACGCTCACACAAGAAAACTTCCATGTAGCCTTCCAGAAGTTGTTGGAACGGTACAACAAGTGCACTGCAGCCGGAGGAGATTACTTCAAAAGAGACTTGAGTTTCATGTGTGTACTATCAATAAAAGTGCCCATACGAAACTTAATATGTTATAAACCCAACCAAACCAATATGTTATACTTAATGGAACTACTTAGGTTTGAAAATTCCTTCCAAACGTTCAATGAGTCAAAAATAGGGATCATTAATTTACTCAGTTAACATAAGTACAATATCTCCCATAAATAAATAGCCTTCTGCTAAACTACGTAAATATGATACGTAGTTTAATATAAAACCACTCATAGATACAGTGCTTATCTTAATACTTTATCAGTATATTATTTCATTATATATATTAGCATAAGTATTTGTTATCAAATATAAATACATATTATCTTCATATAACTTATGAATGGGATTAATATCAACTATTGAATTACGTCTGTCGACAAAGAAGGAGATTATGTTGATAAATTAAATATTTTTGAGTAGAATAAACATAAATCCAACATGAGGCAGCAACTTTATACATATACACATAACAATCCCCATAAATAAGTACATCCCAATTACATATTTCTATAAAATTTAATTTTCTTAATAATCAGAGAGACCATTTCACATTTCAATTATACATCTTAGATGCATCAAGGAGGTCTTCAGTGATGCGCTGTCTCCATTGCCGATTTCGGGTTATTTCTGCATCATATCGGCTCCGACAGTAACCCCGGCGTGACTCTGGAAGAGCCAAGCCGCCTCCGTGATCGCGACGTGCTACGCTCGTGCCTCTACCAAAGCAAAGAAAAAATAAATAATAAGGCCAGACTTCGGCCGTTCTTATAGACATCTGTCTTTTAGTAAACAGCCAATGAAAACAGGATTATATTTCTAGAGAAACATTCTACGATCAAAACGGATATCATACTATATTACTAATTACCAAATTCTATAGAACCGACACTCTGTAACATAAATATGAATATGTAGCTGTCCAGAAATGGACACGCTATATATATCATTATTCAGTTTTATTTTGGAGAGATAGGGTGTTGTGATTTTATTTTTATTGACTATGCTGAAGACACCCAGTCGTCGGCAGCTGTAGAATACACCGACTGCATTTTTACAGCGGGGTAAACCCTTCCAACGAGTGTCCTTGGTATGACATTAAACCATCTGATCGTAAGGGTCCAGTCTTGGAGATTTTGGAAATGTGGAGTACCCTTTCATTGCCATTTTTCCCAGGTCTAGGTAGCACCCGATAGGATCCTATCAATGGGTCGAATAGAACAAACTCATTTCTAACAAATGATTGACGTTAAATTGTGACTGTTATATAACAAAACTTGAAACTGTTCAATTGTGTGCAAAAAACAGAATTCGGGTTTGTTTAAGAATGTTATCTACAAAACGTGTTTACAAATCATATATACATTTAATATATATGTATAAAGAGGATTTATCACTAAATAACCTACAATGGTTGATATGTCATAAAACTCAACCAAATCAAGTGTTATATATTTAATATATATGTATAAAGAGGATTTGTCATTAAATAACCTACAATGGTTGATATACCATGAAACCCAACCAAACCATATATATATATTTGATATATATGTATAAAGAGGATTTGGCATTAAATAACATACAATGGTTGATATGCCATAAAACTCAACCAACTCAAAGCAGTATGCAGTAGATTTTTTAATTATGATATCCGTTTTGATTAGAAATCATAAAATTATGATGTGTTTTCTTATGTTTGCTTTAGTATATCACCGATAAATTTTCAGTTTTTAAATTTGACATTAAGATGATAAAACATTTTCGTGCTTCTTCAATAAAGTAATTTTACTGAAATCTTTGCAATAAATTTTCGATTTGTAAAAACTACATTGAAATAAAACCTGTCATCTTTTTCGTTTTCTGATTTATAATTTTTATTTAATTCATTTCGTTTCGGTCTCTTTTTCCGTGAATTCGGGGTTTTTTAATATGCCGGCAATAACCGCTAGAAAAAAATGGGACAGTTTACTTTCACGCCGAGAATAAATCGTTGATTTTCTTATCAGTAGTTTCACTAAGTTACGTCTGAATGAGGGGCGTTCCCGTGGAGTACTAACTAAAGGGCTGGACGGTGGCCTCAAACTACTCGAGCTTTTTACGTTTACTTTCAGACTAATACCCTCGGGAAAAGTATCGAATCTCTTATCCCTCTAGCTATGGGTTAACAGTATTACAGCGGTTCTTTTACAAGGATGGCTATTGGATTAAATAACCCACACAGGTTGATATACCATTGAACAAGGAAACCAACGAGTAATTCAATGAATTCATAGTTTAAATCCATAATCTCTAGTTAATATCAAACAGAGACTTAGAAATTTCTGAACTAGGGAGCGGGCTTGGTGGCTTAGACCAAGAACAGACAAAGCTATGGTTTAGTTTGGTTTGGTTGTGTTTTATGGCATATCAACCATTGTAGGTTATTCAATGCAAAATCCTCTTTATACATATATATTAAATACATAAGAATTTGTTTGGTTGGGTTTTATGGCATATCAACCATTGTAAGTTATTTAATGCCAAATCCTCTTTATACATATATATTAAATATATAAGACTTGGTTTAGTTGGGTTTTATGATATATCAACCATTGTAGGTTATTTAATGACAAATCCTCTTTGTATATGCGTATCAAATATATATGCGATTTGTAAACATATTTTATAAATGATATTCTTACAAGAGCCTGAACTCTTTTGTACACAGTTAAATGGTTTCAAATACTGCTATATAACGGTCACAATCTAATATCAGTCATTCGTTTGCACACATAATTTGCTCTATTTGATAGATAAGAACCTATCAGGTGCTACCTCTCCGGGACCAAAGTGGACCTAGGAGCAATGGCAATAAAGGGGTACTCCACATTCCCCAAATCTCCAAGGCCGGAGCCTCATCATCAGATTTTTTAATGTCATTTCTAAGACATTCGTTGCGGGGGTGTCTTTTAGAGTTATCAACCTCGAGTTTGTTTCACAATAAGTATTATGATAAACTGGATCCTTACTTTGTATCCCTTAGGTTAGCAAGACCAAACGTTATTCTTTTGTCTAACCATATAAAATAGACTCTAACTGATGATGTCCAGACAAGAAACCAAAGTTATGACCTGTAGCATGGTATGCAAATGATACTATTTACCAACCCCTCCGGTCGGGCAGGATATGACACAAGGTCAATTTTTAAGCGGAGTTTAACAGGTTTGAATTCAGAGTTTTCCTTCTCCTAGACTAGTTGCCTCACCAAGGCTGAAGAACCTAGTCCGTCCTACTATTTACCCATAGCTGGAGGGAGAATAAGGGGGTTCATACCTTTCCCAAGGGTATTTGCCCGAAAGTGAACATAATAGCGCGACTGGAGTACGAACTCGCGTACTACGATTCCGCAGTTCATCGCTTTAACCATTACACCACGAGGACACCCCATGGTATGCAAATGATACACCTGAATAAATAGAGCAAACTTCGGGCACTTGGTACCGAAAAATCACGAGGATTGACACGCGATTTCCAAGGCACAACATGACCTTTTTCCATTAACTTTTTCCAGTCACTGAAAAATTAAGATTTCTTAACGAGTTATGTTGGTTCATTTATATTTGCAATGCGAGCAATGGCCACGCAGATTCCGTAAACATTAACCTCTCGACAATGTTTATTAAGTTATTAGTCCTTATGAAATAATTAGTATAATTTTAAATCCGTTATTTCTTTTGCATTAAAGGCGTTATTCTAATCCAAGGGCGAGATTTAAGCTGATAATAATAATAATAACAATTATTATTATTATTATTAACAAAAAAAGAAAACTTGCTGAATTGTGGACTTTACTGTCCCGGCTGACCACAGAGTAAAATTGAAAGAAAGCAAAAAGAAGGATAAATACCTAGTCCTTGCTAGGGAATTGAAAAAAAATTAGGAATATGAATGTGGTGATAACACCCACCACTTTCATATTCCTCAGTTTTTTTTTCAATTCCCTAGTTGTAATTAGTGCTTTTAGTAGAGTCACCAAAGAATTGGTAAAAAGACTGGAGGACTTGGAAATAAAAAGACGAGTGGAGAAAATCCAAACTACAACATTGTTGATATTGGTCAGAATATTGAGAAGAGTCCTGGAGACTTGAGGAGACCTTTGTCATTCAGACTCCAGTGAAAGACCATCAGGTAACACTGGTGTGAGAAACTCTCAAGGTGTAAAAATAATAAAAATAATGGTCCTTCACTGGAGTTTGAGTGACAGCATGTCTCCTCAAGTCTCTATGACTCTTCTCAGTATTCTGGCCGTTCTCAATATGGTCTCCACTCGTCCGCCAACTTCCAAGTCCTCCAGTCCCTTTAATAATTCTATAGTTACTATACCAAAAGCACCAGTCACAATTTGTATAATTGTCACCTGCATGTTCCATAGTTTTTTCAATTCCCGAGCAAGGTCGAGGTACTTATCCTTCTTTTCGCATTCTTTCAGTTTTATTAATTATTATTATTATTATTATTATTATTATTATTATTATTATTATTATTAGAGAATGTAACAAAAAGAGCGAAGAAAGACTACAAAAGCTAACAACAGCAATATCAACAGTATTAGATTTAAAAAAAAAAAAAGAAAGCAACGAACAAAAAACCTAGAACACAAGAATAAGAAGAAAAATAACCGTATGAATAGTTCAAGCTACAAACCAAGGAAATTGCTCATAGAATGTTTTGAACATGGCTAAGCCGGAGAAAACCTCAAGAAAGAAACTGAATCTCTATGAATGACAGTTCAAAATAATATAAGGAACAAGCATTGCTAATAATAAAAAAAAATAACAAGTGAAGATTATTGTGTGACAGAGATGAAATAGTTAATACCATAAAAACATACAACAAACTAGTACAAAAAGAACTAAAATGTACGCATGACAGGGTTGGAAAAGTAACATAAGGGAAAAAGTGCAAAAGATTAAAACGTAGCCATACTGACAAATCGTATATACACAAATCAGTATCTATACAAGAAAAAGGAAATGCAAAAAATTCTCTAAGACTTCAAAATACAAACGAAATTCCGGCTAAAAAATCAGACCTAGTGTTTACTGAAGAAAAAATAGGCAAATACTAAGATCTTGCTAGAGAGCTAAAAATAGTTGTGGAACATGAACGTGGCAGTGATATCAATTATAATTGATACGCTTAGAAGTGTCCTCAAAGTCTGAAAAAAAAGAAAGGAGAAAAAGGATATTAGAGGAAGAATTAAGACCATCCAGACTAGAGCTCAATTAAGATTTGCTAGAATACTTGGATGAGTTCTGAAGACCTGAGGAGAATTGCTATCACCCAGACTCCAGTAAAAAAAAAACAGTCAAAATTACTTCAAAAAACTTGTCAAGAGTAAATTAATAATGATAATATTAATTAGCTGATATGATCAATTTTTTCAACAGCTGAATGACAATAGTTTATTTTATTTATCCATTTATTAATTCTTCTATTTTTTAATAATACTAATTATAAAAATAAAATAAAAATTTCGTCAATAACTTTGAGATCTTTGTAGAATATTCTGTGAATATAATGCGACATGATGCTTTTTATCACAAATTTGTACGGGTATTTTCCTTTGTTATCTTATTTTTTTAAAATGCAACTCACAGATTGATTTTCTCCGATTAATGTATGATTCATTAGATATATAGTGATGATTCATTATTAGATTCATTATAGTCTTATTAACCTCATTACTCATTATCTCTTATTCACCTTACAAGGCTTTATGCAGAAACTAGCTAAAAATCCCGTTTAAATTGCAAATTTTCTGATATGTATAAGTGAAAAAATGAACAAATACTTGGAACTTGCTAGAGACCTTAAAAAGCAAAAGAATAATAAGTTGACAGTGCTACAAATTAAAGATGGGAAAGAGACCGAAGGAATAGTTGATCCAAGAAAAAACAGAGATCGTCCAGACGATAGTAGTGCTAATCTCAGCTAGAATATTTAGAAAAGTCCAGAAATTCTAAGGAGATTTGTGTTCACTTGAACTCCAGTGAAAGCCACCAGAGCGTACAGCAGTGAAAACTGGCCTCAATAATAATAATAATAATAATAATAATAATCGTTATAATAATAATAATAAGCAGAGACCTTATAATAATCCACAAAAAAGAGAACTTAGAGAATTGTGGACTGACCACAGAGTAAAATTAAAAGAAAATGAAAAGAAGGATAAGTATCTGGACCTTGCAAGGGATTTTGAAAAACTATGGAACATGAAAGTGACGTTCATACCAATTATAATTGGTACTCTTGGTACAGTCACCGAATGATTATTAAACGGACTGGAGGACTTGGAAATAAGAAGACGAGTGGAGACCACCCAAACGACTACATTACTGAGATCGGCCAAAATACTGAGAAGAATCCTAGAGACTAGAGGAGATTTGTTGTCACTCAGACCCCAGTGAAAGACCAATTACTAAGGCTGATGTGAAAAACTCTCAAGGAGTGAAATAATAATAACAATAATAATGATAATAATAAATGGAATATGAAAGTGACGATGATATCAGTTGTCGTTGGGGCGCTCAGTACTGACACCAAAGATTGGAACAGAGACTGGAGGACTTGGAAATAAGAGGACGAGTGGAGATCATCCAAATTACAGAACTGGTAAGATCAGCCAGAATACTCAGACGAGTCCTGGAGACTTAAGGAGACTTGCTGTCACTCAAACTCCAGATCATCAACTAACACTGTTGTGAAAAACTCTCAAATAATAATAATAATAATAATAAAAACAGATCACCTAATCTCGTCCAGAAGACCAGACCTTATAGTAATCAACAAAAAAAAAGAACTTGGAAGTTGGAGGACATATGGAGACCATCCAAACAACAGCATTGTTGAGAACGGCCAGAATACCGAGAAGAGTCCGGGAGACTTGAGGAGACTTGCTTTAACTCAAACTCCAATGACAGACCATCAGATAACACTGATGTAAAAAAAAACAAAAAAAAAAAACTCTCAAATAATAATAATAATAATAATAAGCCCTGGAGGACTTGGAAGTTGGTGGACGGGTAGAGACTATCCAAATGACAGCATTACTGAGAACGGCCAGAATACTGAGAAGAGTCCTGGAGACTTGAGGAGACTTGCTGTCACTCAAACTCCAGTGAAAAACCATTAGCTAATACTGATGTGAAAAACTCTAAAAGAGTATAATACATCAATGCAGATTCGATGAACCACAACTTTCAAAAGAAATTTGCTATCACTTGATCCCATCCCAAAATAGCAATTATTAGACACAATGAATGAATGAATGAATGAATGAATAATAATAATAATAATAATAATAATAATAATAATAGTAATAATAATCGTTCGAAATTAAAATAATAATAATAATAATAATAATAATAATAATAATAATAATAATCGTTCGAAATTAAGATAATATTAATAATAATTGTTCGAAATAATAATAATAATAATAATAATAATAATAATAATAATAATAATAATCGTTCGAAGAAGAAGAAATAATAATAATAATAATATTAATAATAATAATAATAATAATAATAATAATAATAATAATAATAATAATGCAGCAAATTAGCACAGCGGGAATATAAGGCGAGACACGACTGGGTCGGTAAGGTGATTCACTGGGAAACGTGTAAGAAATTTAAATTCGACCATACTAACAAATGGTATATGCACAACCCAGCACCTGTCCTAGAAAATGACTCGCATAAACTCCTATGGGACTTTAATATACAAACGGATCACCTAATCCCGGCCAGGAGACCAGACTTAATAATAATCAACAAAAAAAAAAGAGAACTTGCAAAATAGTCGACTTTGCTGTCCCAGCAGACCACAGGATAAAACAGAAAGAATGTGAAAAGAAGGATAAATACCTTGACCTTGCTAGGGAACTAAAAAAACTCTGGAACATGCAGGTGACAATTACACCAATTGTAATAGGTGCGTTTGGAACAGTAACTAATGGATTACTAAAGGGACTAGAGGACTTGGAAGTTGGCGGACGAGTGGAGACCATCCAAACGACAGCATTGTTGAGAACTGCCAGAATACTAAGAAGAGTCCTGGAGACTTGAGGAGACTTGCTGTCACTCAGAGTCCAGTGAAAAACCATCGGCTAACGCTTATGTGAAAAGCTCAAATGAGTGAATATAATAACAACAACAACAAGAATCGTTCGAAATTAAAATAAAACCTATGTGAAACAGGAAAACTAGCATCACTCACGTAGATGTTGATGCCCTTATCTGTAAAACAACATAAAAAAATACTCATAAGAAATGACGTGATATTTCAGACTAACATACAACAGAAGAATGCTATTTGGTAATTAGCGAATACTTTAAGAAAAGAACCTCTAAACCTAAATAGTAAAATCATCACACATTCAAAAATACCACAAGTTGGAAAGTCGATGTTTAATCTTAAAATGTAACTACTAACTTCCAACGTAAATATGCAACTTATTCTAATACTGGATAAAATTATTAACAGCATCTTTATCTACAGTGACCTATGTTATCTTAGTTAGACAGGTTGAAATTCCTCTGTGCACTAATGTAATTTTATTCATGTATATGTACGTATATAGTACAGAACTCGGTAATCGTTATTTGAGGCGTGGAATCGAATCTAAGAGGTAAACATCTCTGTTAATTTAAAAACCGAACCATAGCTGTACAAGACAAAACGGCACACGAAGAATGCCTCGCCCAAGGAACACAGACACTTAGATGAATGAATAGAAAACTTTGACCTTACACAAAAAAAAAAATTAATTTGTTGACTTCAAATCCTGAATTGTCAACAAACGGATAGTCAATGAAATAAGAAAAAAAGTTCGGGAATATTTTTTGTGTTAAATAATATCACAGAAATATCAGCTACAAATGGATAGTTTATAAAATCTATTCAAAAATAAATTTTCATGTTATTTTTTTTTTTCATTTTGAGATTACTATTTTTTTTTTTTTCGTTTCGGTTTATTCTTCCGATGATTCACCTTTTGTTCAAGGGAGATAATTCAATGTTTGTTATGCCATTAAATTCTTTATTTAAAAAAAACAGAATATAAGTAAACAAAAATGTGAATGCATTAGATCACCGAAATTAACCAACAATAAGCAGAAAAAGTATCTAAATAAGTGACCACTTAAAAACAGCAGATACTATAAGCTAAACTTAATAAATAATCGTATATGAATGTAAAATCCTAAATAAGACTGCGTACAAAGTCCAAAGTTTGGAACAGGGTTTGCTTCCGACGACTTAAATGGAAAAACTTTTTTTATAATAATGACGATAATAATGATAATGATTATAATTATTAGCCTTACCTTGGGTAGCCATTAGTAGCATCAACCCTACAAAAGAAAAAGCTTGTGACAACATGGTCACTATTCACGTTTTTTTTCTTTTTTGCTATTACTTCGTACACTTGTACGCACGTACACACGGAAACAATGAATTGTTTATCTGTGAACCAGTCAAGTCCGTTTTTTATCGTTGACGTCCAGGCTGAACACTAAGTAATCTACCCTTACGCCGGCTCTTTATGCGTTTTGAAATAACTGCAGCCTCACGTGCTGTCAGCTAAGAATCCTACCCCCCAACATCTGGATTAACAGATAGCCCATCGGCTGCAGTTCTCATCGATTCGCGAAGAGGTTAGAGATGGTCTCATTGTCCTTATCTTTTTTTCTCACTGAAATCAGACAATAGTTAAGGTTCTCTCTCTTTTTCTCTCTTTCTCTCTCTCTCTCTCTCTCTCTCTCTCTCTCTCTCTCTCTCTCTCTCTCTCCGTGTCATTCACTCTTTCCTTTAGATCTAACTCGTTCTATCACTTTTTATCTCTTTAATCTATCTGCATCTCTTTATTACATTTCCCTTTTTTCTTTCTCTCACTCCCTATGATTTTATTCTCTCTCTCTCTCTCTCTCTCTCTCTCTCTCTCTCTCTCTCTCTCTCTCTCTCTCTCAGTGTTTTTTCTTTCTCGCCCACTCCTGATAATCATTCTCGATCTGTCATTTTCTTCTTTGACAATAATCTCTCTCTCTCTCTCTCTATCTATCTATCTATCTATCTATCTATCTATCTCTCTCTATCTCTCTCTCTCTCTCTCTCTCTCTCTCTCTCTCTCAGTATTTTTTTTTTCTCGCCCATTCCTGATAATCATTCTCAGTCTGTCTTTTTCTTCTTTGACAATAATCTCTCCCCCCCTCTCTCTCTCTCTCTCTCTCTCTCTCTCTCTCTCTCTCCAAGTATTTTTTTTCTCTCTCGCCCACTCCTGAAAATCATTCTCAATCTGTCTTTTTCTTCTTTGACAATAATCTCTCTCTCTCTCCCTCTTCTTTCTCTCTCTCTCTCTCTCTCTCTCTCTATTTCTCTCTCTCTCTTTGTTTTCTCATCCTCTCCTGATAATCATTCTCATTCTGTCTTTCTCTTCTCAAACCATTCTCTCTCTCTCTCTCTCTCTCTCTCTCTCTCTCTCTCTCTCTCTCTCTCTTTGTTTTCTCATCCTCTCCTGATAATCATTCTCATTCTGTCTTTCTCTTCTCTAACCATTCTCTCTCTCTCTCTCTCTCTCTCTTTGTTTTCTCATCCTCTCCTGATAATCATTGTCATTCTGTCTTTCTCTTCTTTCCCTTTCTCTATCTCTCTCTTAATATTTGTGTATACTTATTTTTTTCAGAATTGGGTCAGCCACTCACCAACCAAAAAAGGAAAAGACGTATTCGGCCATTTAATGTCCTTCATTTGAGTTTTCGTTTCGAAAAACTTTTAAGCCATTTTTTTTTTTTTTTTTTTTTTTTTTTTTTTGTTATAAGATCAAGCATTTAATTATTTTCCATTTCTTCCTTTCATTTCTTTCTTTACTGTGTTTGTACATTTCCAGCATATTTTTCCTTTTTCTTTCTTTCTTTCTTTCTTTAACTCCTTTCTCCATTTCTTTTTCTTTCTCTTTTTTCAAATCATTTAAGTCTCTTTCTTTTTTCTTTGATTTGTTTCTCCGCTTCTTTTCCTTTCTTACAGTTTATACAATTTATATGAGTCTCTTTCTTTCTTTCTTTCTTTCTTTCTTTCTTTCTTTCTTTCTTCTATCTGGTCTCTTATTTATCTTTTACCCTGATTATTTCTCATTTTTCCTTTGTGTCTTTCTTCTATTTCAATCCGTTTCTTTCTTTCTTTCTTTCTTTCTTTCTTTCTTTCTTTTAATCACTCACTTTTTTTCTTTTAGTTGTTTATCTGATTATTTCTTTTTTCCTCTTCCCTTTTGTCTCCCTTCACTTTCTGTTATTTTCTTTCTTTTTACTATTTTCTTTCTTTCTTTCTTTCTTCCTTCCTTTCTTTCTTTCTTCAGTCTAATCTGTCTCTTTTTTTCTTTCTCTGATTATATCTCCTTTTTACTTCCTCCCTGTCATCTTTCAGTTTCTATCCTTTTTATCTTCCTTTTCTTCCTTCCTTTCAACTAGTTATTTGTTTATAAAAGTTTTCCATCAATTGCCTTCTTTCTTAACAACCAGTCCCCTAGTTTCATAGGAAGTGAACTGAATCTCTGTTTATTTACTCGTAAACTTTATCCGCTCTCAACACGATGTCATGGAATAAAAACACACGTCACCCACTTATTATCCAATAGATAAGTAGGTACAAAGCCCTTCACATCCATCCCAACCAATACAAGCCAAAGTAATTTTGGTATGTATTTCAAAGAGGATCATTATTATTATCAGACACTGCTATACTCAGACTAGTTTCCCTATCTTAATTGTTCTAATAGTCACTCCTGTAAATAAATCAATTCTGATATTTTTTTTAAGTTCACAAAATTCAAATCATGTTTCAATACAAAGAATATTGTTCACTTACAGTTAAAATCATCTTTTCAAGTTTTTGACCCCTGTCGACTGCGTGGCCTTCGAATCGACTTCCTGGCATTCGTGCTGGGCTTTTGTAAGCTATCTATGACACCTTGTTCTCAAAGGACCGTCCTCTACATGTCTTTGCCCACTTCAGCGAGACTGAGATCATTACTTGGTGCCTGAGGCGCCTCATCAAAGAAATGCCAATGAGGTCAAGTATTTTAAGCACTGCTGGTCATGTGCGCTTCGGCCCGTGTCCAAATCCCGCTTTGAAACGGCCGTGTGTCTTACTTCATCTTGGTGGGGAGATGAACAAATACCATCGGCTGGGGCAGGAGAATACGTCGACTGCATCTCTGCAAAGGGGTAAGATCATACTTACCATCGAGTGTCCTGGATATGACACCAAAAATCAGATAGTAAGGTTTCAGTCCTGGAGCTTTGGGAAATATGAAGTACCCCACATTTTCATTACTCCCAGATCCACTATAACGCTGACTGGTTGTGCCTGTTAGGGTACCATCAATGGGTCAAATAGAAATATACAATCATTTACTATACTTGAAACTTGAAACCATTTAACTGTGTTCAAACAAATGCGCTCTGGCTCGTTTAAAAATGTTACCTACAAACTATTCGCATATGAATCGTATATCAACATCATCATCAAGTCACACTGCTAGCAAGGATTTCTCTCTCTCTCTCTCTCTCTCTCTCTCTCTCTCTCTCTCTCTCTCTATCATCCATCGCTTCCGGTAGGTCCTCCAGACAACATCTTGTTTGCACAGACGTAGTTGGTAAGTTCTTGTTGGTCGACCGACACTGGTATGTCCATGTGAAAGATTTCATTGGGGAACGTTGCATGATTTCTTTCTTGTCTCTCTAGCAGTGTCCAGCATGTCTTGCTCGTCTTATTTGGAGATTTTAGAAATGGGAGGTAAGTAGCCGTACAACTACTGTTTCATGGGGTGTTGTTTCCAGGATATGATTAATATAGCTCGTAACACTCTTGTGCAGTTCCCGTCTAGCTTTTTCTCTATAAGTTTTGTCAACATCTATGTTGTGCATCCGTACTATAGTATGGACACAACCACTGCTCGGAAGAAATTCCGTTTTAATTCATCGGATAGATTAAACTTTCATATGATCGATAGCCTATCGATAGCAGTCCATGCCTTTGCTAGGCGCAAATTGATATCCTTTTCAGTTGATAAGACACTGCTGCCGAGGCATATGAACTTGTCCACTAATTTCAGAGAACCACCATTCATGATTAAAACATATATACTTCATTTTGTCCGCATTCACGTGGGGCTTCAATGTCTACTGCTACCTTTTTGAAACAGGGATTCGGCTTGGGTCGGTGCATTTGCAAAAAGCGCTATGTCATCTGCATAGTTTGTGTCCGTAATAGTTTCTGTGTGCTATCGTCTGTTCCTGGCTATTTTGTTAGTGTAAAGACATTTTTTAATTGGATCTGTTGACGTTCTAAGTACGTAGTCTAGGCTGATTCCTGCAGAACTCCAGCAACAATGTCGGTGAAATCTGTGTCTCCATCCGGTAAGCGAACCTTGACTTTCCTGTTACTATAGGGCATCATTATTGGCTCTAACAGTTTCTTTAGGAAAGACCTAAAGCTAGAAGTATTTGCTCCATCTTCTCATTGTGTATGGAATCAGATACCTTGGAGAAATCTGCAAACAATAGCGTCACCTCGAGGATTCTAGCACGAACTCTTTCAATGATTCGATAGATTGTTAGAATCTTTGATGTTGAGGATCGATTTCTCTAAAAACCGTTTTGATTTTTTATAAGAATTTTCTCCATTTCTGATTAGATGTAATTGAGAAGCAAAATATCATAATCTTAGCTGCTTTGGAAGTAAAATTTATGCATCTGTTGTTCTTGGTGATTCTGTGGTCATCTTTCTTAGGGAAGGAAAAGACGCACGCTTTTGTTCATCTTATTGTGTTCTGGTTATATACAGCGTTGCACATCGAAGTAGTCAGTCGTCAAATTTCCTTGACCTCCATACTTCTGGGAGAATTTCGTCGAGGACGGCAGCTTTTCTGCTTTTAATTTTTGACAATACTACATTGTATTCTTCTTGTGAAACTCGTCCTAGTTTGATGTCTCTTTGGTTAATAATTTTTGTTATAGGTCTATCTGTGACTTTTGGGGGATTTTCGAAGCAGATACTTGAAATGTTTTTTCGACATCTCTATTTGTTCTTCTTGGCTGGCAGCTTTTAGTTTAGCTCTCGAGGAGCTCTTTTTTTCAATAACTTCATTTACTGTCTACTATGCTATTCGAGATTATCTATCTTCTACCGAGTTTCTTATTTTATTGATCTGACCTAGGATGTATTCTTTTAGTTCGTTTTAGTATGTGTTGGTTCACTTTGGGCCGTTTAAGTTTCTGTGAGTTGGCACAAGTTGGGTTTCTTTTATTACATTAGGATGCTGTTTTCACGTTATCGTTTTTGTTCTTCTTACTGCTAGTGTCTCCCATAGAACTGTACACTTGGCTCTTGGTTTAGTTGGTATGCATTGTGCTGCTGCTTGCATGTTGGCGTTATCGAAGTTTTCGTATCCATCATTCGGTGTAATTGTTTCTGATATCTCCTGAAGAGTATCGAATTTGTTTCTTACTGTTAACGTATATTTTTGTTAATATATCTATTGTTGAATGAGGACGAGTCTAAGCGGATGGTTTTGATTGTTTGTGTCTTATTCCTACGTTAGCTCAGACCTACTTTTGTTGTGACTATTCTGTGATCGGAAGCTACTTCTTCAAAAGAGGAATATGCCTCACAATTCAAAGCGATATTGATCCATTTCTTGTTAATGAGTAAGTAATCTATCTGCTTTAGCATTATTTGGGTAGGTGTATGGCCACAGATGATGTAAATAGAATGCTTGTGTCAAGAAAAGAAGGATGAAGAGGGTTTGCCAGCATTCAAGATAGCGTCGATGCACCGATACATCGACTAGAAGACTACATAAAAAAGCACGGAGGAAGACTGATAACGGCGGCCAGAAACAATATGAAGTACCCAACATTTCCATTACTCCCAGATTCACTATGACGCTGACTGGTTGTGCCTGTTAGGGTACCATCAATGGGTCAAATAGAAATATACAATCATTTACTATACTTGAAACTTGAAACCATTTAACTGTGTGCAAACAAATGCGCTCTGGCTCGTTTAAAAATGTTACCTACAAACTATTCGCATATGAATCGTATATCAACATCATCATCAAGTCACACTTCTAGCAAGAATTCTCTCTCTCTCTCTCTCTCTCTCTCTCTCTCTCTCTCTCTCTCTCTCTCTCTCTCAATTTGTGTCTATCATCCATCGTTTCCAGTAGGTCCTCCAGACAACATCCTGTGTTTGCACAGACGTAGTTGGTAAGTTCTTGTTGGTCGACCAACACTGGTATGTCCATGTGAAAGATTTCATTGGGGAACGTTGCATGATTTCTTTCTTGTCTCTCTAGCAGTGTCCAGCATGTCTTGCTCGTCTTATTTGGATATTTTCGCGATGGGAGGTAAGTACCTGTACAACTGCTGTTTCATGGGGTGTTGCTTCAACAACACACGCATCAACAGAATAAATTAATCCAGAAAACAAAAATAAGAAGAAAAACAACAGTATGGATATTTCAAGCGACAAACAAGCGAAATCTTACACGAGGAAACTTGGACATGGCTAATAAATGGAAACCTTGAGAAAGAAACAGAATCTCTTCTGATAGTAACACAAAACCATACCTTAAGGACTATGTCAAATCAAGAATATACAAGATGCAAGAAAATAGCTAATTTTGTGACAGAGACGAAACGATCAATCACAAATTAAGCAAATGGTATATGCACAGCCCAGAATCTGTTCTAGAAAATAAGACGCACAAAATTCTTTGGAATTTTGAGTTACAAACGAATCATCTAATCTCGGCCAGGTGACCAGACCTAGTGATTGTCCACAAAAACAAAGGAGAAGCTGCTGAATTATGAACTTTGCCGTTCAGGTTGATCACAGGGTAAAACTAAAGGAAAGCGAAAAAAAGAGATAGATACCTAGACCTTGCTAGAGCACAGAAAAAACTGTAGAACATGAAAGTGACGGTGAAACCATTTGTAATTGGTGCACTCGGTAGTCACAAAAGAATTGTTACAGGGACTAGAGGACTTGGAAATTAGAGAACGAGCGGAGACCATCAAAACTACAGCGTTGTTGAGATCGGCCAGAATACTAAGAGTCCTGAGGACTTGAAGAGACTTGCTGTCACTCTGATTCCAAAAAAAAAAAAAACATCAGCATACGCTGGTGTAAAAACTCTCAAATGAGTAAAATAATAATTATAATAATTTTTTTTTTTTCGTTTGCACACAGTTGCATGGTTCCGCAAATTCCTATCCAACAGTATTAATTTTCATATATAGATATATTTGACCCATAGACGAGAACATAACAGGCCGAAAGTCTAGGTCGTAGTAGAACTGGTATAATGGAAATAACCGGTTATTGCACACTCTCAAGTGTTCTAGCCCTAGAGTTTCGCTGGGTTAGGGTTTTGCCGAGGATACCCCTTTGCAATAGATGCAAATGACTGAGCATTAAAATCTATTTAGTAAAGTAGGTGATACAATCCGCTAATTCAATGTACTGCTGACAGGGACTGAGTAAGTTCATTCATATTGCTTTGTTTCCGTTTTTTGTTTTCTTGGTTTTGTGGAAGAGCCAATCAATCTTGAAAATCAGCATTTGTTATTTTAATCTAGACTTGGGTTTTATTATTATTGTCGCTTTTTTATTTCCATTTATTTTAGTTTATTTTTGTTTTTTTAGTTTCGTATTATGAATTGTCTCCTATTTTGTTTTGTTTATGTTTTCTTTTGTATTTGTTTGTTCTTTTGTTTGTTTGTTTGTTTTATTTTATTTTTTTATTTTTTATTTTTTGGTGGGGGTCTACTATTTTCTTTTTCAACAATCAATTAAAAGTACTGGCAAAAAAATAATTTTCCTCATAAAATTTTCGGTTTTCTAATTAGATTTTCTTTGGAATTGGTTAACTATTCCTTATAATCCATGATTCTCTGACGACCTTTTCACGCAGCTGCCTCAACTGGCAATAACTAAAACTGTTTTCGTACAGAAAGCAAACACCACCTGTGTTTCTAATCAATAATAAAACAAGATTAAAATTACTTTTTTTCTTGTATTGGTATCTTTAGTGATATGGTTTTCTCCCTGTCTTCATCTTATTTTGAATGTGTTGGTCAAGATTTAATATATCATTTGTTTATCAAGTGTATTTGGGACATCCTTTCTGTTCTTCTGGAAATAGCATGCGGATAACCAACCAAAAATATATCTTCTGCTCAGTAGGTAAACACTTTATTGACCTGTAGTTGATGGGGTTTATTCCTTTTTGAGGGTCTGACTGGATTAGGTTAGTTTTTCCCTTTTGTCATACTTTCTAGTATTCCTATCTTTCAGAAGCATTTACGTAGCTGCTGAGTAAGATTTTCATGGATAGGCGTGAATTTTTAAACCAGAATCTGTGTATCTCGGTGCAGCCTGGCACGTGGTGCCTTCAATAAGTTTCCAGACTTTTTTTGTACAGGCATTTAAAATTTTCGTAGACTCTTGAAAATCCAGTATGTTATTGCTATATATCTTAGGAGATGACTGACCAATTTTTATGATTTCATGTTCAAATGAACAGCTACAACAGGAATTCGAATACATCCTACTAAAGCCTGATTGTCACAGCTGGTGAATTTCAAAAATGCAATCTGACACTTTAGAAGAACGATATGCAATAAAATTCTGTTTTAAACTTGGAAAAAATGCCAGAGAAACGTATGGAATGCTTCAGACTGCTTTTGGGGCATCTTGCATGAATCGAGCATCAGTTTTTGAGGGGCATAAGAGATTCAAGGAAGGCAGGGAGTCTGTAAGGGATGATGAGAGGTGTGGGAGGAGTAACAAAGTCAATACACCAGAGTTGATTGGCCAAAGAGTTAGGCTTAGGGTTACTATGTTGAGGTTTTAAGGGAGTTCAGGAAGAGATTCCGTCGGAAGAAGCCAGCACTCTTCATATCAGGTCAGTGGCATTTCCACTAGGACAATGCACCAGTCCACAACTCCATCCTTGTCACAGACTATTTGACCAAGATGGGCATCAAGACAGTTCGTCACCCTCCTTATTATCCAGACATTGGTCCCTGTGACTTTTGGTTATTCCCCAAGCTCAAAGGTTGTCGTTATGAGACAATTGGGGAGATGAAAGAGGCTGTGACGAAGGTCATTGACACGCTCACACAAGAGGACTTCCATGGAGCTTTCCAGAAGTTGTTGGAACGGTACAACAAGTACATTGCAGCCGGAGGAGATTATTCATGTGTGTACTATCAATAATAATGCCCATACGAAAAAAGTCTGGAAACTTATTTAATAATCCTCGTATATTCCAATTTGCTACATTCTTGTTCGTTGCTTCTTGTTAATGTAAATAAGTTTCAAACAACGGGCCTTTTTCAATTCTAAAATGACTGCAACTAATAATCCTATAACTAATGAGTACTTTGCTTTGCGCGAAGGCGATACCATAGCTAATGAGGATTTTCCAAGGCGTGGTTATTGCTAGTTGAAAACTAAGGAATACTTTAAAGCGTATAATGGTGTGTAAATTATTTGCATTAGGAATAATTACTTAAGCGATAATAATTATTATCATTATTATTATTAAGCTCTTTTGAGAGTTTTTCACTAACGCTAGTTTTTCACTGGAGTTTGAGTTACAGCAAGTCTCCTCAAGCCTTCAGGACTCTTCTCGGTATTCTGGCCGTTCTTAATAATGCTGTAGATTGGATGGTCTCCACCACTCCACTTATTTCCAAGTCTTCCACACCCTTTAACAAGCCTTTGGGGATTGTTCGAAGTGCACCAATTACAACTGGTATCACCATCGCCTTCATGTTCCATAATCTTTTTTAGTTCTCTAGCAATGTCTAGTGAGTTATCTCTTTTTTCGCTTTCTTTTCCATTCAGCAGGTTCTCCTTTTTTCTTTTTTTTTCTTTTTTTTATGTTGACTATCACTAGGTCCGGTCGTCTGGCCAAGATTAGGTGATCGGTTTGTATCTCAAAATACCACAGAATTCCGGGTTGTGCATATACCACTTAATCGTATGGTCAAATTTCAATTTCTTGTCCAATTCCCAGTGGATTACCTTATCCACCCAGTGTTGTTTAGTCTTATACTCTTTTTGTGCTAGTTTCTGAATCCGCTTATTATGTGATTGATCGTTTCGTCTCTATCTCCACATGAATTACAATTGGTATTTTGTTGTGTCTTATCTATTTTTGATTTAGCATAGTTGGTCCATATGACGTTCTTTCGTCGCGTTATCAGAAGAGATTCAGTTTCTTTCTTAAGGTTTATTTTTCGTAGTCATATCTAAGTCTTCTGGTGTGAGATATCGCTTGTTTGTTGCTTGATATATCCATACAGTTGTTTTTCTTACCATTTTCATTTTCTACTTATTGTTGTTCTGTTGATCCTTGTGTTATCTCTGTTGTTCCTGGTCACAGTAATTAGTCTTCCTTTTCTCGTTTTTGTGTAATCTTCGTGTCGTCGTATCGACAGTCTTTAATATTATAAGTAGGAATGACTACTTGTAAAAAAAAGACTGTCTTAGGCATTGAATAACCCAGCAAGAGTTGTCATGCCGTAAAGTTAATCTCGGAAAATGTTGCCTTAATTCCTGATAGTTCGACTTTTCTTCCTTTGTGATGTATTACTCAAGGTAAAATCATCAGCAATAATTTATATCATACACACACACACACACACACATATATATATATTTATCTCTGTGTGTGTGTGTGTGTGTGTGTGTGTGTGTGTGTGTGTGTGTGTGTGCTTTACAGTGAATAGGTTCACAGGAGAATTTACTTTTAAGTCATTTATTCTTCTTCAACGCGTGTTTCTGACGTTTTACGTCGTCTTCCGGAAGTAAATGGTTTATTTGAGTGTCCCCTTTAGTCTTTATAGTGGCGACTCTTTTGATGGGGTTGTGGTTCTTTTTTATATGTGTCCGTGAATGCCCAATTCAATTTAAATGTCCATGACAAACTTTCGTCCCTACAGATGTTGTTTCTCTCCCTTTCTCTCTCTCTCGCTGTTTTTTTTTCAAGAATGTATTCTGTGTAATTATATGTCTGCGAGGGTGTTTGTGTCCACGTATCTGTATATACTTTTGGTTTTTTTTAAATTTTTCTCTTTTATAATTCTTCTCTCGCTAAACAATCGATCAAATACATATTAAATGAATATGTCGGCAAAGGAATCTGAATTGGGCATTTAGTTTTTATTATTTCAAATATTTTTCTCTACACGTGTTTCAGTCTTTATGGTCTTCTTCAGGAGATTGATGGTCTTCGTTCCCAGCTTTTAGAGTGAAGATTCTTTTAATAGTGGTGCGATCCGTTTTAATTTCAGGATTTGTGTCAATGAATGTTCTATTTTGCTATATTTGGTTAAATCGAAACAGAATAAAGGTAACACGAAAGATCTGAAAAGGCACTACTTTGTTTTAATAAGTGTGAAACATCCACTTTATATATATATATAGATATATATATATATAAAGAGAGAGAGAGAGAGAAAGAGAGAGGTCCTTTATTGGTTAATTTTTTAACTTTGTAAAAGAGATGTTTTGCTTCCCGTTTTTCTTTTTTTTTGTTTTTGTCTCTTGGCAGATCCCTAAGAGAAGGAAGATTTAGTTTAGTTTGGTTTTATGGCATATCAACTATTGTAGGTTATTTAATGCCAAATCCTCGTTTTTGATATATATTAAATAAATATGATTTGGTTTGGTTGGTTTTTATGGCATATCAACCATTGTAGGTTATTTAATGCCAAATCCTATTTATACATTCACATTAAATATATATGGTTTGGTTTGGTTTGGTTGAATTTTATGGCATATCAACTATTGTAGGTTATTTATTGTCAAATCCTTTTTATACATATATATTAAATTGCCCAGTCGGCTGGGACTGTAGAATACACCAACTGCTTTTTTGCAGACAGATAAGAAACCCCTTGCGAGTGTCCTGGATATGACACTAAACAATCTCATGATGAGGTTCCAGTAATTCTTGAGCTTGGGGAAACACTGAGTACCCGTTCATTGCCATCGCTCCCAGGTCCACTCTGGCCCGAAGTGGTAGCACCAGATAGTGCCATACCTATGGGTCAAATAGACATAAACTGAATACTAATGCTAAACTGAATTGCTTGAAATAGGACTGTTTTGAGGTTATAAAATGCCTACTTATGCTAAACTGATATGTTTGAAATGGAACTGTTTTTCTATGCTAAATTGAATTGTTTGAAATTGAGCTGTTTTGACATTTAACTATCTGTAACCAAAAAACTATATTTATACTAAACTGAACTCTTTGAAATAGAACTGTTTGACTAAACTGAATTGCTTAGAATAAAAATGTTTTTGACAATCAAATGTATACTTATGCTAAATTGAATTGTTTGAAATAGAACTGTTTGTTTGTTTAGAAAGGGATTTGGTACTAAATAACCTACAAAGGTTCATATGCCAAATAAATTAACTAACAAAGAAATATATATTAAATATATATGATTTGTTGATAACATTTTAAAACGAGCATAAACTAATCTTTTTGGCACAAAGTTAAATGGTTTCAAGTATTGCTATGTGACACTAACGATGTAATATGTTATTTGTTTGCACGTATTTAATAAGATATTATAAGTAAAAGAATTACTTTGTTGGTAATTTCATTTTTAAATGAGTTAGAACTAATTTGCTTGCACATTAATATTGCTATTGTTTCTACCCAGTTAAATGGTTCCAATTATGGCATATCTAACACTAACTAATTTATTCAACATTACTCATTCTTTTGCGCCCACTTAAATGGTTCCAATAATTTTTATGCATCACTAACGATAAAAAAGGATCACAAAACCATCAAAAGAATCTTCACAATAAAAGCTAGGAACAAAAAAAAACACCGTAGACACTTTCAATCTTCTGAAGAAAACATAAAATCTGAAAGACGTGTAGAGCACCAAATGAAGTTCCAATCGATGAGATAGATCCTGAAATAGAAAGTTCCCGGCTCTAGAAAGTTTTAAAAAAACACTGCTCAAATTTTCATCATACAACGTGTGAAAGCACGTGCGATACCCTGCCCTCATCAGCCGCCAACCAGAGTGATAACACAGTTTCGGTAGCTCAATGTGGTACTGCAACTCCTGGCGCTACCAAGTAGCTTTTGCTACCGGACAAGGTATTTAAAAGAAATATATATATATATATATATATAAATATATATATATATATATGTGTGTGTGTGTGTGTGTGTGTGTGTGTGTGCGTGTGTGTACGCCAGATCAACTAAAAGCAGAGATTACATTGAACGTTCGTTCATCTACATATTTCGAGCAGTTTGTGATTTTTTTTTAAAACGCGTTTTTGAAAAACACTGCTCTAATGTATTAGTACACGCAGGAAAAATTATTATAAAACATCAAAACCCTGTTTATATAAATAAACGATGAGGACATTTTTCATCATTTTTTGAGCGGTTGTTTTCAATTCCTTTGAATACCAAGAGACCTTTGGCACTTCACCGTTTATATATAGTTAGAATGATAGATAAAAATAATCGAATTAAACACACTGTGACACGATGGGTGTCATTCGTTTCTGTTGGTGTGGGTGCCAATCAGAGAATCCCTTTGTCTGTTTTGGCGCGAAACCCACACAAAGGGCTTGCGCACGAGACCTCTCACGGGACAGGAAGAGGACGAGGGAAGGAAGGTCCTAGCGACTAGTCGACAGGAGAGGGCAGTCAGGAGAAGGGAACAGAAGGACACAGTCAGCAGAAGAGAACGGAGGGAGGGAGCAGTCAACAGAAGTCAGAAAGGCGGCTGCTAGAACCTGTGGACTCAGGCCGGGTTGACCAACGCGAGAAAATGAATCGGCATTCCTAGTGTCTTTGTGGAAGTTTCGCTCAACTACCCGCTCGCGTTAGCTCACAGAAGCACAGAATGCCAGGAAAGTGTCACAGACCTCTCCCTTCTTGCGCTTGGGGCTAATCCAAGCCCATGATTTTGTCCTTCTTTTCTTCCACCTCCTCGGTTGTGTTTTGCATATCCGTAAAGAAATGTGAAATACCCCAGACCACAGATGAGAAAAACCACAAGACGATTCTGATGGCCATGAGTAGTTTGGTTGGTTGAAATAGTGGGGGTCGGCCGGTGGGTATTGTGACAACACTGAGATAGAAAGTGCAACAATAATAAAGGCGTATAGATATATCACGGAATTTTAATAGATATTTATTGTAAATGATTACATTCGTAATTGAGCGCAATGCCCTAATGAATATTAATAACTTGATTCGAACTATGTAATATAAACAGAAATAGATAGATTGATTGAGAGAATATGGACGTTTTTCCATGAATTTTGCAACATTAGTTTCATCACATAAATTTGAAACAGAGTGCCACCTGAGGTTGTGGACTGATTTAAAACTTTTTCACCTCTTTCACTTCCTTTAGTAACTTACACGTCCAGATAAAGGTCTAAAAACTGAAACGTTTAACGTTGGCAAATATTTCTACAAATAAAATAATCCTCGTATTTTTTCTTATCTATACATTTTAATACTGCTGAATCAATTTCCAGTTGTCTATATATATATATATATATATGTTCCCCAAGAACAATCGATCAGAAATTCAGTCAAATCAAGATACTGTTGCACAGAAAATATGTACCAACTAATGAAGAAAAAAATTTTGAATACTGAAAAATAGCAACTCAAGCAAGCCCTCCTAAGTAACTGAGGACGCAAGAACGAGTATTCAGTAAATGGTAAATACTAAACTAAAAATATCGTTTATCAAGTGACCGTAAAAACAGAAAATGAACCCATGGCTTATATAATTGCCACAGAAAAACCATGGAAACACAGATTTTATAATAATAAAGTAAGTTAGCGACCGTAGTCGAGGGCGACCAGAAGGCTCCCTTTTCAATAGCTACTACACTGAGGTGTAGGAGATTGCTCCACTTTACCCTTGATACGTACCTTATACTGCGGAGCGTTAAGCAAGGAGGTATCAAGTACCATTGACACGACCTGGGATTGAACCCCTGTCTCCTGGAACACTGGCGAACTCTCTACCCACTTGGCCAATGAGCCGGTCAAATAATAATAAAACCTTTTAAAAAGATGCTTTACCAAAACAAGAATATTCGAGGAAAAAGAAAAAGTAATAAAACATCAATAATCGAATGAAAGTTCTTAAAAAAGACAAACACCACATCGAGTAGGACTGAGAATCTGCCGAAACTATAGATTTGTTCGAGAGAAAAATTTCAATCATCACTTTCCACGAACAATATTAATTGTGGAATAGGTAAAAGTAAAGTGGGCGACCATAGTCGAGCGCGACCAGAAGGCTCCCTTTTTAATAGCTACTACATAGAGGTGTAGGGGAGGGCCCTACTCCTTTCTTAGGATTGCTCCACTTTACCCTTGATACATACCTTATATTGCTGAATGTTAAGCAAGGAGGTAGCAAGTACCCTTTTTAAAGTCTATGGTATGACGCGACCTGTGATTGAACCCCGGTCTGCCGGATCATGAGCAAACACTCAACCCATGTAAACACATTAACAAATATCTTTTAAGGCCGTTAGTTTCAGATTAATGAAAAATGAATAAATAAAAATAGTGTTTATTCAGGGCATTATATTTTGCAATCGCCGATTCATAAAGTCACGCCTCCAAATTTATTGATTAGTTTGGTTTTGTTTGCCTTGCTTTCATGGCATATCAACCATTGTAAGTTATTTAATACCAAATCTTCTTTATGCATATATATCAAATATATATGATTTGCTTTAGTTGGGTTTTATGGCATATCAACCATTGTAGGTTATTTAATACCAAATCCTCTGTATACATGTATATCATATATATATGATTTGGTTTGGTTGGGTTTTATGACATATCAACCATTGTAGGTTATTTAATGCCAAATCTTCTTTATACATATTTATTGGATATATAGGATTTGGGTTGGTTGGGTTTTATGGCATATCATTTAAGTGTCAAGGAGTTGGCTGGCGAAATTAATTAAAGGAAATTAATTAATTTTATTAAATCATGATAATAAGTATTTTATTAAAAATAAATTCATTTTTGGGTGTCCAAGTATTTTTTGAGAACCGTGTATAAAATAAATATCAAGTGATTAAGTACGAAAAAGTTTGAGATCCGATCAGGGCTTGTTGACCTATAAATCTGTCACCAAAAAAATAAACATCCGCACAACTGCAAAAAGCTGTCAAGAGAGCCATCGGATTTCAAACTTTAAACAAAAAGATGTATTTTTAAAATAGCGGACAATTTGGGTTGGTGTCACCAAGTTTGACACAAGGCCTTGAATCACTAAATCATTGGTCAGCTAACCACGGGACTGCTCCTTGTGGCCCCTCCCAATGACTGTGGCTGATTGGCCGATTGTCTAAACCAATCAGGGGCAAACCGGGGGGATTGTTACGATGATAGCCATTGGTCGGCAGTCCCCATTGGCTGACCAATCAGAAACTGATTATTCAGGATTTGGGCCCATAAATGGAGGACACCCAAAGCGAAAAATTGAGTTGGTTCAGGAATTCGCCGCTTAAAGAACCAAATCCGTTGCCATTGCATTCGCCATTGTGACACTGCCTAGTTGCAGTTAAAACTCCGCCAGTCAACTACTTTCACTCCCAGTTTGTGGTGGTTGACTAAAAATTATCTAAACAACTGTGTAAATAAACGTTTGTTACTGTTTATAACGCCTTATTTTCGTCATTTTTTAAATTTGCTTGGCAACTTTTTCATCTCTCCAACACGAATTCCAACCTTCATCGACTGGACCTCAACCATCTTCTCTTTCCTCGGATCTGAAAGCAACGTGGGCGTGGAAAGAAACAGAGAAAGACCAGTCGACACATGTGGTAATCACGAAACCAGCGGCCAACTAGGTGTCGTGAAGTTATAGTACTACACATTGTTGGTTATTTAATGCCAAATCCTCTTTATACATATTTATTGAATATATAGGATTTGGGTTGGTTGGGTTTTATGGCATATCAACCATTGTAGGTTATTTCATGCCAAATCCTCTTTATACATATTTATTGAATATATAGGATTTGGGTTGGTTGGCTTTTATGGTATAGCAACCAGGGTAGGTTATTTAATACCAAATCTTCTTTATGCATATATATTAAATATATATGATTTGGTTTGGTTGAGTTTTATGGCATATCAACCATTGTAGGGTATTTAATGCCAAATCCTCTTTATAAAAATTTATTACATATATAGAATTTGGTTTGGTTGGGTTTTATGACATATCAACCATTGTAGGTTATTTAAGGCCAAATTTTCTTCATACATATATATATAATATATATGATTTGGTTTGGTTTGCTTTAATGGCATATCAACCATTGTAGGTTATTTAATGCCAAATCCTCTTTATACATATTTATTAAATAGATGAATCCTTTGTAAACACATTTTCCTGATAATATTTTTAAATAAATCTGAGCTATTTTTTTCGCACACAGTTAAATGGTTCTATGTATTTTTATGAATAACAAGCAATTCAATCAAATATAAGTCATTTGTTTATACACAGTTAAAGGATCAAAAAGTTCTATTTCAAACAATTCAATTTTGCATAAGTCAATTAAGTTATCTGGTTCCAAATATTGGTCTGTATCACTAGCTATTCAATTAAACATCAGACATTTATTTACACACAGTTAAACAATCAAACAGTTCTATTACTAACGATTCAATTAAGTATAAGTCAATTAAGTTATCTGGTTCCAAATATTGGTCTGTATCACTAGCTATTCAATTAAACATCAGACATTTATTTACACACAGTTAAACAATCAAACAGTTCTATTACTAACGATTCAATTAAGTATAAGTCAATTGTTTGTACTCAGTTTAAATGTCAACCAGTTTTATTTGACCCATAGATAAGACCCTATCAGGTGCTTCCGTTCAGAGCCAACTTGGTAACTATAGCAATGAATGGATACACAGAAGGCGCCTTTGGTGGTGTAATGGTTAGCAAGCTCGACTAGCAAACCTACACGAGTGAGTTCGAGTCTCATTGGGTGCCCCTTTCATATGGCCTTGTGCCACATCTAAGCAAAAAGCTTAGTAAATTTCCAATGAATGGATACACAGCATTTTCCAAAGCTCTAGCATTACTGGAGTCTCAATATCAGATTGCTTAGTGCCATATCCAGGACACTCGTTGAGGGGGATTTACCTCTCTGCAGAGATGCAGTTGGTGTATTCTATAACCCCCGCCGACTGGCCTTTAAGAGAAGGAAGAGTCAGTTCCTAACGAAAGAAGTGAGAGAATAATTTTAGGATCTAAATAGATTAGTGCCTAAATCTCACTGAGTAGTGGAATAACTGATATCCTCTTGCGAAATGGGCTGGACTTCACGCATACGCACTCCGCATTCCCCAAAGCTCCAGCATGACTGGAGTCTCACCATCAGATAAAATAGTGTCTTATCCAGGACACTCCTTGGGTGTGTGGCGGGTATTCTTCTTCAGCTGAGATGCAGTTGGTGTATTCTACCGTTCCAGTCGACAAGGTTGCAATAATTGTCGTCGTAGAAAATGAAATCGACGAACAGAGTTCAAATCCTAGATGAAAATGTTGGTGTTTTTTTGTGCTAATGCCCTTAGGAAAGACATAAATCTACATGTTCTCCCTCCAGTTATGGTTGAAAAGTTGGATAGTCTGGGTTCTTCAACTTGGGTAAAGCAACCAGTCTAGGAGAAGAAAAGTGTGAATTATAAACCAGCTGTACTCTGCTTAAAAACTGATCTTGAGTGGCATCCTACTCATGGCGGAAGGTGCTGGATGAATACATTCTGCAAGCCCTGTTATATAAACACTTGTTATATAAAAATTTTCAAATGTACGTATTCAAACATTTTCATCTTAATCTGTTTGGTGGGTGCAGGAGTTGCATATTTCATATAATGGTGGTGGCAGTTGAAAACAGGATTTTAAATACGGATTATCACGATAATTTGACTGGGGCTTGTAGAATACACCAACTACATCTGCGCAGAATGGTGAGACCCAACTCCACGAGAGTTCTGTATATGACAGTAAACAATCTGATAGCGAGAGATTTAGGGAATGTGGAATACCCCTTCATTGTCATAGCTCCCAAGTTCTCTCTGACCTGGAGTGTTAGCACCTGACAGGATCTTATCTATGGATCAAATAGAACAATGTATTTGTGCAAAAAATGACTGATGTTAAATTGTGACTGTCATACAGCAATACTTGGTTTGGTTTGATTTGGTTTCTTTGTTTAATGGTATATCAACTCTTTTTAGGTTATTTAATGCCAAAGCCATTCTCCTAGAAGAACAGTGGTGGTACTATTTAACCCATAGCTGGGAGGATAAGGGGGTTCATACCTTTCCCAAGGGTACTTGCTGGAAAGTGAACGTAATAGCGCGACTGGAGTACGAACTCGCGTACTACGATTCTGCAGTCCATCGCTTTAACCATTACACCACGAGGACACCCCCAGCAATACTTGAAACCATGTAACTATGTACAAAAAATGAGCTTATCGCGACTTGTTCACAAACGTAAATAAATCGGATTACTTACAATCCATAAAAATACTACATCCGGCTACGACCGGAAATGATGAATCCTTACATAGCCCTGACCTGTCGTAACAGCTAAACAAGCAAATTTTAAAGTTTTACAATATTAATAGAGCTCGTTTTCAGGAGTAACTCTATTAAAATAAGGTGGATTATCTTCTGAAGCCTATCCCAGGCTAAAGTAGGACTGTATTTCCACTTTTATTTTTTATAGACGAATTTTCTGTCTAGACGACCCTGTTGGGGTGACGTGGCTATCACCCTGTAAGACAAGGCTCCGATCAACAGTTTGGAGCTCGCCCGTTTGTTCGTGCACGCCTGCTGGTTCGGGCAAAGGCAGACTTGAGGCCGTAAAGCCTCCGGCTTTGACTGGGCCACTTTCGAGTGGCCTAGCTGCATTATTGACACCTATGTCACCCTTGTACAGCACTAGACCTCGCTGTTCAGTTTAAGCTATAATCAGGCATACATGCCTAGACCCAGATTTGGGTCCAATTCCAGCTAGGCTCATCAGGCCCACATTGCACTTTGTGGGTCGATGATCAGCACAGTCCAGCAGGGTTCGAGCAGCATCTAGTCCACATACGACTCACTGTACGGACTACCAACCACATCGACGACATGCTCCAGCATCGCAGTATCTAGTCCACGTACGTCTCGCTGTACGGACGAGCGACTACATCGACACACCGGTTAATCTAATGTACTTCAAAAACCGGGACATCGATCTACCAACTTCGCCCATACTAGCTACCGACATCAATCATCTAACTGATTCACTAACAACGACGACACACCTCTACCAACTACGACCATACTAGCTACCATCATCGATCATCTAGCGACTCTACTACCAACTTCGACTTCTCTCTACCAACGACGACCATATCAACCATCGACGTTACTCATCCAGCTGACTACAACAACAACGTCAACATACACCAACTGAACTTTATCAGTTTTGTAAGCTTGATAAATAAATTGTCATTTTCTTATACTGTTATCTCGCCTTTATTTCCTTCATTCGGCTGTCATTACTCGTACGCTTAACTCTAAAATAATTTGCGGGTCGATGTACTTATCGGCTCCGCAACAGGCTCAGGGTCGTTTAAGAATGTTATCTACAAAATGTGTTTACTAGTCATATTTATGTATAAAGAGGATTTGGCATTAGATAACCTACAATAGTTGATATGCCATAAAACCAAACCAAACCAAAACCACAACAGGACGGTAATATCAAGTTGAGAAATTGGCGCTATACTATCTTTCAATCTGAATTTCCCTATTTAGACTGCTGTCGAACTAAGTTAAATGTCAGTGATAGCAACAAAATAATACTTGGATAACTAAGTGAGTTCGATTATCACTGGTTGCTCATGGCCTTGTGTCTAACTAGACTCAACTTACCAGATGACAACAACAAAGTATCACCTGATGAACTCTCCGTGGGATATTTGTTGCGTGGACGACTAAGACAGCAAGATTGACATTTTTAAAATATACTTTCTATTGTTTGCCAAATGACAGAAGATTATTTTTCTACTTTCTTAACAGTGCGTATATATATATATATATATAATGTTTCCATTCCATTACGATACTTCCAGATGGAACTCTCTCTCTCAACTATTATTCTTATTGTAGCCAGGTTCTTTCAACTAGGCAATTAGCATTGAACGAAAAATACCTTCAGTTATATCAGTCCTTTCATTCATTTTTCTTTCTGTCTCAAATTCGGTCTCCTTTCATTGGTTTCCTTTCCCGTTCTTTCTTGTGTATTCTCTCTCTTTCGCTTTCGTTTTTCGTTCTCTTGTATCTTTCTCAGATTCTTTCTTTCTTTCTTTCTTTCTTTGTTTATTTATTTATTTATTTATTTATTTATTCCTTCATTTACTTATTTGCGTCAAAAGTTTTTCCTTCTTTACTTCCTTCCTCCGTTCTTTCTTTCTTTCTTTCTTTCTTTCTTATCTTATCTTATCTTATCTTATCTTATTCATTTATTTATTTCTCAATCTATTTATTCATTTATTTGCTTGCTTCTTATATTTTTCTTTCCTTTCATTCTTTATTTATTTATTTATTTGCTTGCTTCTTATATTTTTCTTTCCTTTCATTCTTTATTTATTTATTTATTTGCTTCGTATATTTTCCTTCCTTCCTTCCTTCTCTCCGCCTTTTCTTCCTTCTTTTATTTATAATTCATTTTTCCTTCTCTCTTTCTTTCTTTCTTTATTTAGCTATTTATATATTCCATTTACTAATTTATTTGCGTCTTCAGTTTTTATTTTTTATTTTCTTATTCATTTGCTTCTTATATTTTTCTTTCTTTCTTTCTTTCTTTCTTTCTTTCTTTCTTTATCTATTTGCTTCCAATATTTTCTTTTCTTCTTTCCTTCTTTTATCTATTTATTTTTTTGCTTCCCTTATTCTTTCTTTCTTTCTTTCTTTTTAATTTATTTATTCGTTTATTTTTATATATTTATATTTATTTATATTTATTAATTCGCTTCTTATATTTTGCTTTCTTTCTTTCCTTCTTCCCAATTTTCTTTCTTTCTTTCTTTCTTTCTTCATTTGCTTCGTAAATTTTTATTTATCTATTCATTTACTTCATATATTTTTCTATCTTTCCTTCTTTTATTTTTCTTTCTTTCTTTCTTTCTTTCTTTCTTTGCTTCGTTCATCTTAATTCATTTTTTGCTTCTTACATTTACTTTCTTTCCTTATTTGTCTGTATCCCTATCAAACAATCTCTCTCTCTCTCTCTCTCTCTTTCTCTCTCTCTCTCTCTCTAACATACATCTAATGCGTAAAACGTATTCATTCAAATATTTAAGATGGAAACACATAATGGAATTGGGCGTCTCGCGTCGTGTTATGGTTAGAGATTTAGCCTTGCTGACAATTAGTTAGTGAGTTCGATTCTCACAGGATTCCAATATTTTGTGTCAAACTAAGCTAAGATTAGTAAATAACAACATATATAATGGGGTTGACAATAAACTGCGTCTGGTGGTGAGGCTACAGTTCTGGAGTTCTGAAGTATGTAGACTACAACTTCATTACCATGACTCCTGGGCGCAGTCTTACCTGGAATAGTTGTAACTTTCTATTAAGAAGCAACAAAATATATATATATATATATATATATATATATATATATATATATAAACGTACAATGAACGTGATTCTCTAACTTCTAGTCATTAAATAATCTCAGACGAGTTGAAACGCTATTAAAGTCACCTATATGATATCAATCGGATACATGGCTAAAAAAAACATGGGAATGCTAATTAAATAACCCACGAAGGTTGATATGCCATTTAATAATGTGTTGTGTTCTGGTTAGTGAACACAAGTAGTAGTAGTAATAATAAGACAAACCACGATATGTGAGGAAAATAGTTATATTTACAGGAAAGAGTATTTACAAGAGAGAGACTGTTAGTAATAAGAACATAGGATTAGTGATAGAGTAATGATATACTTCAACAATAGGAACGGCTCTTCTGGTCTGACTCGTAGGCTTGTTCTCAGACTGATCTCCGCTACTGCCATATATGGCAGATGGAACAGCTCATTATGCTGAAGAGGTTGGTGATACCCAAGATGATGAAACTAAACTAAACAAACTGAAGATATGAACTCCCTTATCCTCCCCCAGCCATGGAATAAATAATACCATTCGTGTACTTCTACAAAGATAAATTATGGCATTAAATAACCCATGCCATTAAACAAAGAAACCAAACCAGTTTTAATATCTCGGGAACTGTTTGCACAGACTTGGTGCAAATTCTACAGGCCAATCAGATAGGACCTTACTGGGTATGCATGTACAAACACTCTTTACGGGATTGGGGTTACTCAATCGGCAATGAGACGCAATCGAATAACTTTATGACAGTTGCATTCACAATGACCGAACGAGTAAATTCTTTATGTCGCACGAAATCTTCATTGGGTGGGGGGAAAGAGATCGTATTACCAAGATATCAAAATCACCTTAGGTCCTCGATGTGGCTCTCTGTAACGTCTAGCTTTTCATCATAGCCGTCGAAATCCTGGGAATGAGGTTAAGTAGAACGTGATGAAGTCGACAATAAACTTTAATTGATTTGGTTGTTTTTAAAGGCTTATCAACCCTTGTGGGCTATTTATTGCCAAATCATGTTCACACACACACACACACACACACACACACACACATTCACACACACACATATATAATTTGAAAGGGAATTTTTTATAGGTAAAATTATTTCAAAAGGAGCTAGGAATCATTTGTTTGCCGACAATTAAATTCAAGTATTGCTAATACTAATAATTCTATCTAATATTAACAATTTATTGGCATATAGTTAAATGGTTTTAAGTATTGGTTGTTGGTTGATTGTTTGGGTTTTATGGCATATCAACCTTTGTAGGTTATTTAACGTCAAATCCATTTTTATGAAAATAGTTCTATTTCAAACAATTCAGTTTAGAATAAGAACACAGTTTAAATGTAAGTACAGTTTAATTGTGAAAAACATTTCTATTTCAAGCTATTCAGTTTAGTCAAGCAGTTCTTCTTCAGCTAATTTAGTTTAGTATGAGTACAGATTTACTTTACACAGTGTAAAATGTCAAAATAGTTCTGTATTAAACAAATCAGTTTAGTGTAAGTACAGTTTCAATGTAAAAAAAGCAGTTCCATTTCAAATAATTCAATTTAGCATAAGCACGTAGTTTGAATTTAAATACGGTTTAATTATCAAAAACCTTTCAATTTTGAACTATTCAGTTTGATAAAACGTTTCAGTTTAGCATAAGTATACCGTTAGTTCTATTTAACCCATAGATAGGGCCCTATCAGGTGCTACCATTCCGGGCCAGAGTGGACCTGGGAGCGATGGCAATAAAGGGGTACTCCGCATTCCCCAAAGCCCCAGCATCAGGGGAACCTCACCATCAGATTGTTTAGTGTCATAAACAGGACACTCATTTGGGGGGGGTCTTACCCCTCTGCAGAGGTGCAGTCGGTGTATTCTACAGCCCCAGCCGACTGGGCAATTTAAGTTTTGGTATTTAACACAAATAATTCTAAAGAATTCTGTTCATTTTTAAACATTTGTTAGTAACCAGTTAAGTGGTTTAAAGTATAGCAAATGATAAAATAGTTCTTTTTCACCAGATACGGAAACCTAATAGATACCGGCGGACAGGGTCAGAGTGCACCTGGGAGTAATGGTAATGAAGGAGAACTCTACAGTTCCGAAGTTCAAGAACTAGAGTCTCACCATCAGATGTTTAACTGTGATACCCAGAGGTAAAGCCAGCAGGGCGTAATGGACTTTGAAAATAATTTAGTTTAAGAGTGTAAGGTTACAAAGAAATTACTTTGAAGCGAACTCAGGTGTTTTTATTCCAGGAAGGCTACTTTTTTTTCACGTAATATTGAATGACAGGGTATTTTCCAGATATACTTCGCAGATATTTCAGTCATGTGCAGATAAATTCTTCTAAATAAATTTGGAGAGGGTGGGAAAAACATCGCATCTCCCATCTTACGTACTAGATTTGGCTTCCTGTGATATCTGGCTTTTTACTCGAACTAAAATTACTGTCGAAACGCCGTGAATAAGATAAATAAGAATGTGATTATGTGGACAATGGACACTGCAGACTGTTTCGGAAAGTGGAAAGCATACTTGTGAGCAAGGTTCCAAAGGAAGCCATCATTAACCGTGGTACTTTTTTTTAAATTTTCACTCGCCAATATAAAGCGGCTGGATACTTTTCGAACATGCCTCCCAGACAGGCTATCATTTAAATCATGTCGAGAAGATTAAATAAATCCCTTCCTATTGAAAATAGTATTACTTATGAAATCCTGTCATCGCCTATTGTTGAAACATAATAGCGTCGTCTTATTGGTATACGCTTTAGTTTTTAAAAATCGATACATGATTAAAATAAAGACGGGTCGTAACTCACTATATATATATGCGTGGCGTAACGGCAATTGTCATGATAAATGGCCACTGCAACTCGAGTTCAAATCCAAGACGAGGCTGTCAATGTTTCACTTCGCGTGTTCTCTTTGAGAAAGACATGAATGATTTCTGTTATCTCGTGCTATTGGCAGACTGGGCAATTTAGCCTTGGTATGACAACTGGTCTAAAGGAAGAATATCTTGGAATTCAATCTATCCTTACTCCGCATAAAATTGATCTTGTATCGCAACCAGTTGGTTGTGTTTTATCGCATATCAACCACTGTGGGTTATTTAGTGCCAAAGCCTCTTTATATCTATATATTAGATATATATGATTTGGTTTAGTTGGGTTTGGTTTTATGGCATATCAACCATTGTAGGTTATTTAATGCCAAATCCTCTTTATACATATATATTAAATATGTATGATTTGGTTTGGTTTATTGTGGTTTAGTTTTATGACATATCAACCATTGTAGGTTATTTGATGCCAAATATTTTTTATACCTATATAATAAATGTATATGATTTGGTTTGGTTGGGTTTTATGGCATATCAACCATTGTAGATTATCTAATACCAAATCCTTTAATACATGATTTTGTTGTTTGTTTGTTGGAAACAGTTTTTAAACAAGCCATAGCTCATTTGTTAGCACTTAGTTAAATGGTTTCTAGTATAGTTTGGTTTCTTTGTTTAATGGCATATCAACTCTTTTTAGGTTATTTAATGCCAAAGCCATTCTCCTAGAAGAACAGTAGTGGCACTATTTAACCCATAGCTGGGAGGATAAGAGGGTTCATACCTTTCCCAAGGGTATTTGCCCTAAAGTGAACGTAATAGCGCGACTGGAGTACGAACTCGCGTACTCAGATTCCGCAGTCCATCGCTTTAACCATTACACCACGAGGACACTCCCCTGGTTTCAAGTATAGTAAATGGTTATAGAATACTAGTGGGCCAGTAATTGGGCCCTAACAAGTGCTACCATTCCGAGTCAGAGTGGATTTGGGGTTAATGATACTAAAGGAGTACTTCACATTTCTGAAAGCCCCGGTACTGTAGCCTCACCATCAAATGCAGCTTATTGTTATATCCGAGATTCTCTTTGGTGGGATGGTCTTACTCTTCTTTACAGAGATGCAGTCGGTGTTTTCTACAGCCCCAGCCAGCGTGGCTAACATCCAGCCGTTGGGGCTGAGTAAATATATCTAGAAGAGATGCCTGATTAGATCTTCTTTTTTATTATAAATACAATGTGGTCCCTAAGATGAACTTCTCTTCAGAGACCTCGAAAAAAAGAAGAAGCAATAACCAGTAGCGTGTTCTTCATCGACAATAAACCTGTGAAAACTAGATAAGCAATATGTCCGAAAGTTTAACCCGAAAAAGAATCTAAAACTGGCACACAAGTGAGTAATTTAACAAAAAAGAATGACTAAATGTTGCGTATAAGTTGACCTTTAAAGTCTGAAGAAATCTCTACAAAACTAGATGACGACTTATACGACAGGACTAAAATCCTAACCTTTATCACAAAATTATCAATGGTGAAAGGTTTCGCTTCCAGCCTTGCCATACAAATCGACCTTACTTTCGCAGAAATTTTTCTTGATAAAAATAGTTTTGCAGAAATTTTTCTTGATAAAAATGTCTTGTTCGCCGCAATTTACGGTAAAAGTCCTTATATTTACTCTGCTCATACAAAATTAACGCACGCACGAAAACATATTTGTAAAATAATTGATTATTTCCAAAAATGTATAAATCCATAAAAAAAACAACGTCTGGTCAACTCAACCTCCAGTTATTTTTCTATTGGAACGTCTACATGGCGTGGTGGCTAAAGTGCTGGATTATGATATCATAATAAGCGAGTTCGAACTCTAGACTTGCTATTACGTTCACTTTTGAACTAATACTTTTCGGAAAAGTACGAGGATCATTAAATAAGTTTCCAGACTTTTTTCGTATAAGCACTTTTATTGATAGTACGTACATGAAACTCTAGTCCCCTTCGAAGTAATCTCCTCCGGCTGCAACCCACTTGATGTACCGTTCCAACAACTTCTGCAAGGCCCCATGAGAGTCCTCTTGTGTGAGCGTGCCAATGACCTTCGTCACAGCCTCTTTCATCTCCTCAATTGTCTCATAACGACAGCCTCTGGGCTTAGGGAATAGCCAAAAGTCACAGGGACCAACGTCTGGACTATAGGGAGGCTGAGGAACTATCTTGATGCCCATCTTGATCAAATAGTTTGTGACAAGGATTGAGTTGTGGACTAGTCCATTGTCCTGGTGAAAATACTACTGACCCGATTTGAAGAGTGCTGGCCTCTTCCGACAGAATCTCTTCCTGAACTCCCTTAAAACCTCAACATAGTAACCCTAAACGTAAGACTTTGGCCAATCAACTCTGGTGTATTGACTTCCTTACACCACCCACACCTCTCATGATCCCTCACAGACTCCGTGCCTTCCTTGAATCTCTTATACCACTCAAAAACTGATGCTCGATTCATGCAAGATGCTCCAAAAGCAGTCTGAAGCATTCCATGCGTTTCTGTGGCATTTTTTCCAAGTTTAAAACAGAATTTTATTGCCTATCGTTCTTCTAAAGTGTCCTCACGTCCAGATTGCATTTTTGAAATTCACCAGCTGTGACAATCAGGCTTTAGTAGGGTGTATTCCAATTCCTGCTGTAGCTGTTCAATTGAAGCTGAAATCATACAAATTGGTCAGTCATTTCATCAGATAAATAGCAATAACATACTGAATTTTAAAGAGTCTACGACAATTTTAAATGTCTGTACAAAAAAGTCTGGAAACTTATTGATTACACCACGTATAAAGCCCTTTTATCCACCCAGGTATGGGTTAAATCGTACCACAACTGTTCTTATGCAATGATGACTTTGCCACTAAATAACCTACAAAGATTGACATGCCATTAAACAAAGAAACTGGAACCTAATATTTCACTTATAATTCTAGTTAACATCAACCTTTTATCACAGTGGCCGGTAGACTCATTTGCTCCAACATTAAGCTACTTTTACAAGATGGAACGATAAAATTGTCGTCCTAATGAAAACAACACTACAGCTTTATATTAAAACTTTTATTGAAAAAATCAATTCAGGTAACTTGATTATGTAGTAGAGCTCACATCTGGAACTGGGTGTATGCCTTTTCCACAAGCGCCGGCGGGAGCTTGGTGAATACTCGGCGGATGGCGGCAATCAGGCTGGCTTTGGTGTTGTGGGAGGTCATGTTGATGATGTTCTCGACGTATGACCAAACGAAGTAGTCCAGCGGGTTCAGGTCGGGGGAGGAGGGGGTCAATGAGAGAAGGGTACAAAGTCATAGCACTCCTAAAGCCAAGCCTGGGTCTCTTTGGACTTGTGGGCCGGCGCCGAGTCCTGCTGCCTCACCCAGGGTCTGCCACCGGCCACCTGATTGCACCAGGAGATCACCACACTCTTCAGCAAATCCAGGTACACTTTGGTGTTGACTTTCAAGCCGACTTCGAAGATGTGAGGTGGCATGATGTGGCCCTCACTTGAAACCACACCAAAGACCATGACTGTAGCTGGAAACTTTGTTTTCATCACCTTGGGCACGTCTCTGTTATTCGTGGCTATCTAGATTTGCATTTTGAGGGTGCTGATAATGGTCCTGTTGTCATAACTTGGATCGGTAGAGAGTATTGGTTGTACAGCGGCACATCTCTGATCTCGCTCGTTAAACATTGTGTCACTGTCAGACATGGTAGAAGGCTCCTATCGCTCTTGGGATTTGTTCACAACTGGCCAACTAGTAGATGGTCTGCAACAAAAAAAGAAAACCGGTTTTCATTTAACGGAAATGGAATCATGTCGTCTTTTCTAGGGCAACAATTTTATCATTCCACCCTGTACTTACAATAACTGATTACACTGATTTGCTACACACTCTGGAAATCACAACAAACAGCTAGACCTTCTTATACCGACCACGATCAATGGTTTCTTAAGAATTAAAGATAAAAAAATCCAGAAGATATATCCTGTAGCAAATGACAATTGGCACCAAATTTTTAAAAAATTAATAAATAAAAATAAATCCGATCAATCAAATACATTGCTGGGAATAAATTTCCAAATCCTCTTTTGTATCAAAACCTTTGTCTTAACCTATTGGAAATCCTTTTTATAATCCAATTGGACGTGTTCCCCTCGACAGCCACCTGTCATATGACAAAGACGGCCAGAAATTTCAACCGCCACCACGCACTAACTTTTAGGGGTGTCCTCGTGGTGTAATGGTTAAAGCGATGAACTGCGGAATCGTAGTACGCGAGTTCGTACTCCAGTCGCGCTATTATGTTCACTTTCGGGCAAATACCCTTGGGAAAGGTATGAACCCCCTTATTCTCCCTCCAGCTATGGGTAAATAGTAGGACGGACTAGGTTCTTCAGCCTTGGTGAGGCAACTAGTCTAGGAGAAGGAAAACTCTGAATTCAAACCTGTTAAACTCCGCTTAAAAATTGACCTTGTGTCATATCCTGCCCGAGCGGAGGGGTTGGTAAATAGTACCACGCACTAACTTTTGGAACGAACACGAGGGTCAATAAATATTTTCCAGTCAAACAGAAGCCATTCCGTAACTTTTAGCACTGTCAATTCTGATCCACTCTGAGCCTCTTCATTGTAAATAAGAGTGCCTTATTTGACCAAGCGACAGAAAGAAAAGTATACCAACAACAGCTTCAGATAAATATTGTTGAACGATCAGAAATAATCCCTAAGTAACAGCAACTTCGAAGAGATACCAAACCATCACTGAGCTGCAGCAGCAACCTGATTTAAAATGTGACTAACTACAACATTTAACTACAATATACAATGACAGTTAACTACAATCTCTGTATATCAACAGACCATATAAAGAGAATTTTTTTTACCTCGATTGATGTATTACTTCTCATTCTTTCCGGTTAATACGAGTTATGGTGTCAAAAGACAAAAACATTCGTACGAGGTCTATCTTCATTCGTGGGGGGTATAGCTTTCACAACACCCTTCAACAGGGAACAATCATGTCCTTAATCACTCGAGTAATTAACGTTGATGAGGCATTGTTCACTTTTACTCATTTTCAAAGAGGTAATTCAAATATTCACTATTCAACTCTCAGCACATTTTTAACATTCATACCATAAAACAGAGTACATGTGTTTTAAACGAGAAGGAGCCATCTCTACTCTATGCGTCACGCCACTAAAATTAATAGACCACTTCACATACCTCGGTAGTAGTATCTCATTTACAGAAAGTTATGTCAACATACACCTGGAAAAGCAAGGACTGTTATCGATAGGTAATCGATCATATGGAAGTCTAATCTATCCAAAAGAATAAAACGTTTTTTTTTCCGAGCTGTCGCTGTGTTGGTACGACTATATATGATGCGCCACCTGGATGCTTACAAAATGCATCGAGAAAAAGCTAGATGGGAACTACACAAGAATGTTAGATGCTGTGAGGAACACATCCTGGAAGCAGCACCTCACAAAACAACAATTGTGCTTCTCATCTCAAAAACGGCGAATGAGACATGCGCGACGCTGCTGAAGAAGCTAAGAGGAACTCGTTATTGATATTCTTCAATGGACCTCAGTACATAGACGACCCAGAGTTGGGTGACCTTGAAGAACTTACATGATCTCAGTACGGACACTAGATGTAGTTTGCAGGACCTTCCAGAGGCGATGAAATGATAGGAAAAGATGAAGAGAGAGATAGATAAAGATCCTTGTTGTCAGCGTGACTTGATCATCCTGATGTCAAAACACTTGATGAATCTTTCCGCTTTTATAAGAATTTGTTCGAGGGATTATAAACATATTCCTTGTTTTATTTGTTTTAATTAATTCCAAACTTGACCTCTGTCACATATCAATTCTGAAAACCTTAGGATAGGTTAGGTTAAGTTATTTGGTTTAATGGCATATCAACCTTTGATGGTTATTTAATGCCAAATCCTGTTGACATAAAGGAGTTGTTAAATAAATAGTTTGTTGGTAACATTTTTGAAACGTGTCACGTGATATCCCACGGAGACGATAGAAATAAGATCAATACTATCCTCCCGTTGGAATGAACAGTGGCAACCCGTCAAAAAAGTGACCGTTAAGAAAGAATGTAGGTCACAGAGGGGATATCAACAGATGTTGGTACTTAGTAATCTCAGGTCGCCGGACACCAGGGGGGAAGGAGGGAGAAGCCAAATGATTGGCTGAGACCCTAAAACGGAAATGGGGACTCCTTCCCGTCAGCGGAAATATAAAGTAAAAAGGTGAGTTGTTTGGCAGGGTTCGTAGCGGGCAGACGAACCAAAGCCAGTATTCCGGGTAGAAGACAATAGAATATCTGAGACACGAGGGACCCGAGTTCTTCAAACCAGTATTAAAAATAGCATAAAGTCTATTAGCCCGTAAAAGAAGAAAGATTCTCCAGTGGAACCCCGTCGAAAAATAAGATAAGTAACTTTGGGACTATTTATCCTTTATACCCAAATTTTATATACCACTCTCTCTCTCTCTCTCTCTCAATTTGAAGAAACGAAAGAACAGGAAAGAAAAGAAAGACATTTATGTTCATGGACTCTTCAATTATTATATGTTTTGACACTTTGAAAGTGTATATAATTGTAGTAAAAGATTCATGTATTTTAATGTCACCACGTGGTCTAAGTTGTTCTTTGCAGTTCTACTAAGAATTTGTTGTGTCACATTTCCTTTTCAGCTTCTATTCGCCTTATGTTATCTTGCTTAGAATTGTCCTATTAATTCCTTTAAAATATCACACGGGAAACCGGAGTTGCCGACTACTACAATATAATATTATTACGACTAAAACCTATAGGTCCATATCTTCTGTTGTCTAGGGGAGGAAGTTTAGTGGCCTTGGAGGGTGTGTGGATAGTGTGAAATTTGGAACCCCTTGCCAGCGGCGGTCAGTCTGGCCCTAAATTAATCTCTCACGTAATATGCCAGGTCTTATATGCCTGAGAGAAAAACTCTGGACGAGGACTTATTCTATAGGGGATCAAGTGCCAACCTGCCCCGTCTTCACACGTGCGAAAATAAAACCCCGTTTTGGGATAAAAGTAAACCTTTCGCGTCACAAACGAGACAAAGTTTGACATAACGGAGTTGTTAATAAATAGTTTGTTGGTAACATTTTTGAAACGATACAAAGTTCCTTTGTTTGCACTCAGTTAAATAAATTCAAGTATTGCTATCTAATCCAAATAAGTCAATTAAATATTAATAAATATTTGAAGATCTTGTGGTACGAACAGAATTTAAATATTGCTTTTAAAAGCGAGTGCTTGATGTTAAGAACGTTTTAAAATCATAAAAACGAATTAAAATCTATAAAAAAGGAACAGTTTCTTTTGGTCACTTCTCTTTAGAGAATTGTCAGTGACAATTGATTTTGTACAAGAGGAAGTAAGCATGTGATGGTAACCAAAGGAAAAATTTAGATGAGGTGAAAAAAAAACATTCTAAAAAATACTGTAAGCCAGCAAAGTTGGTAATGGTAATGGTGTTTTCTTCTGATGGTCCAAGAGGGTTAGTAAAAAAGATTGGAGTATAGAATTGCTTTTGGATAAACAGTTCCAGTTTGTATATTCTTTGTAAATAATACTTCCGGAATGGATAGCAGCTGTTCATTTATTGATGCCTCCAGGATGGTAAACATAGCCGGACTGTAAACTTGCTGATGAACTTGAGTTTATAAAAAAAAGGCTTTGTTGAAAAATGGATGCAATCACCAACACAATTGAATATGGATGCCTGCAATTCTCCGCCAAACTAAAATTTGGACCATAGAGGGACCCGATATATCTAAGATTACCGTGTACCGCCAACGCCTCCATGCAGCTACAAGAACGAATTAAAAGATCCGTCAGCCGTTGTTTCAATTCTGTTAAATTGAGATTCGTTCTTAAATCTATCATGTTATTGTCTCCTAATCTCAAAGACAGTGTGCGACCACTCTCCAAATGTTCTCTCATTTACGGTTTACATGCAAATGCGATATTTGCTATATAGGCCGCACTAATCAATGTTTAAAGATTAGAATATACCAACATATTACCTCGAGTATCCAAACACACAATTCCTACTACACTGCGACACCAAACGGTTATAATTCAACTTCCGCCATTAACCACCATTCATTGGCCAATCAGACCTGCGCAATTTTTTACATTTTAAAGTAATAAATATTTCTATATGACTCACAGATGGAATCCCAATGAGTACTACCACTCTGGTTTAGAGTGGACCTGGGAGTAATAACAATGAAGGGGCACTCCACATTTCCCAAAACTCCAGGATTGGAGCCTCACTATCAGATGGTTTTGTGTCATACCCAGGACACTCGTTGAGCGGGGGTCTTACTCCTTTGTAGAAATGCCTCAGCTGACTGGACGGAAAAACTTTTAGAGCTTTTATATTAATGTCATGCCATTGTAGTGGAGTGGGTTATGGTATTGAAAGTTTGAAGGTTGCCTTAGTATGTTTGTCGTATCTGAGTACGATAAGTCATTGCTAACATTATTTGTATGAAGAATCACAACTCTGACATTGTAGCAGAGGAAATGCATTATGATTTAATATTTCCTTTGCTAAATAATTTGAGAACAATTCACAGCAAATTAACAAGAACATTTTATTGCCTGAGAAAAGTTAATAGAATAAATACAGAAATGACATGCAACACTTAACAAATACATTATAGAGAAAAGTCCTATCATGTGGAAAGAGTCTTTAACAAATAGGTATAGACTCCTTAAACACCTAAGAATGAGAATAGAAGTGTTGAAGGAAGACATATGTGTTTTAGACTTGATATCGGGTGCCATGCAACATGAGGTTTTTTTTGGGGGGGGGGTGCAAACCTATCCATGTGAACAGGAACGCACCCATTCATGCAGGATCTTTAGTTGTTGAAGCAGAAAGAAGGGGATTTGATTTTGATGCTCCTTTCTTTTATATGCTATTTTAGCCATGCCACCTAGTGACCATTAGTTGAACTATTTGGCAGACACAGGGTGTGAGCTAAATAGCAAAAGTTATCCAAGCCAAATGATGTAGTCCCAACTTCATCAAAGGATAAAAGAATCTTTTGTCAGCCCAATAAAAGTCTTCTACTCTTGTACAGCAATTAGTAATATTTTTTATTAGCATAATTACTTCTTTCATTGTATTATCCCAACCAATTCATTGATATTGATTTTTGATGAAGTAAAACATATATTTGCAAAATCACTTACCCTATTTTCATTACACCTCATGGTATAATGGCTAAAGTGATGGACTGCAGAATCGTAGTAAGCAAGTTCGTACTCCAGTTACTCTATTACATTCACTTTCGGGCAAATACCCGAGAGAAAGGTATGAACTCCCTTATCCTCCCAGAAATGGGTTAAATAACACAACTATTGTTCTAGGAGAATGGCTTTGGCATTAAATCACCTACAAAGAGTTGATATGCCATTAAACAAAGAAACCAAACCAAACCTATTTTCAACAGTCACATTCTGGTATATATATATATATATATATATATATATATTATTCAGTCCAGTTAAACCGGAGTCGGGAATAATTCCGTCAGGACAAAAAATCATTCAACTATGAACATTTAAATTTTCCCGGTAAAGAGCTCAATGTATCTGTTATTTTTGGTGTTATTGATTCATATCAATACCCATAACAGGATGGAAATAAATTTATAATCCTAATGTGACCGGTTTTTGTTTTTCTTAAAGAAATATATATATATATATATATATATATATGTTGGGGGTTGTGTGTGTTTGTGTGTGTTTATATATATATATACATAATCACGTCGCACTGAGAACACTGTTTTCTAATTCTCTCTTTCTCTCCCTCTCTCTCTCTTGCCATCCACTCTATCAATCATTCCTGGTAGGTCTTCTAGGTGACCCGAAAGCTTGCTTTTCATTAGCTACAACACAGAGGCACAGGAGAGGGCCCTACTTTTTTTCTGGTATTGCTTCACTTTACCCTTGATCCATACCATTTTTTGAGTTGTTGGTATGACTGAACCAGGGATTGAACCCCAGCCTCTCGGACCATTGGTGAACATTCTACCCACTAGAGCAATGGTCCGGTATTCAATATATAAGGCGAATTTTGCCAGACAAGTTGATAATAGTAAGCACTGTTTATGGTAGCACTTTTCCCAAGGAAATCAATGGTAGCCAAGTTGGCAAGGGCAGTTGAATACACTGACTGCATCTTTGCAGAGGGGTAATACCACCCACGAGTGTCCTTGATATGACACTGAACAATTTGATAGTGAGGCTTTAGTAATGGGGAATGTGGAATACTCCTTCATTGCCAACACTCCCAGGCCCACTCTGACCCAGAGTGGTAGCACCTGATTAGACCCTATCAATAGGTCAAGTAGAACTGTCCGACATTTAAACTGTGTACTTATGCTAAATTGAATTATTTGAAATACAATCGTTTGATCATTTTACAGTGTTTAAACAATGACAGATGTTCAATTGAATTGTTAGTGATGCATAGCAATACCTGAAACCATTGAACTTTCCGCAAACAAAGGATTAAAGTAAAGTTGGTGACCTTTATCAAGGGTTACCCGAAGGCAACCTTAGTTGAGGGTGACAGGAAGGCTACTTTTTCTATAGCTACAACATTCCCTGGATTGTTCCACTTTACCCTTGATCTGTACCTTATAATGCTGAGTGTTAAGCAAGGTGGCATCAAGTACCAATTTCTGAGTCTTTGGTATGACTCAACCTGGGATTGAACCCTGGTCTCCTGGATCATTGGCAAACACTCTACTCATTAGACCAATGGCCTGGTAAACAAAGGATAAATAATAAATAAAATTATTTGTATTAGAAAGAAATAAGTGAAATCATTTAACTATATGCAAAAAAATGAGCTCATTCATGGTTGTTTAAAAATGTTATCTTCAAAATATGTTTAGAAATCATATATTTAGTACATATGTATAAAGAGGATTCAGCATTAAATAACCAACAATGGTTGATATGCCATAAAACCAAACCAAACTAAACCAAACCAATAGTGATGGGTCCTTTCTTGTCCTACAAGACTGTCAGCATGACTTTCTTTACTGACAGCCACACTCAGAACTTTTTCTTTACCAGAGAGTCAGTGTGTTTCCATTCTATAGATGGTCTTTTTGATTCTGCCTCATTGTAGAAAACTAATGTTTGGCCCAATTATAAAAATTTTTGACAAAAACCAAGCGTCTCTGTACATATCAGGCATTCTTCTAAAAATTTCACATTCTTTGCACATCTCAGACTTCAAAAATTTTTTGACAGAGCTCTGTTCAAGCCTAGGGTACTTGTGATGAATAGAAAATAAAACAATTCAGCAAAGGAAGGAAAAGAATTTAAATAAAATATTTAATCTTCAAGAATGCTATGCAAGAGACCAAAGTTAGCACCAAAGGAATAGAACTTATCAGTAGTTAGAGAAGAATTTGGGAAATGAACAAATGTGTTTAAGATTGACCTGTAAATAATTTTCATGTTTGCTCAAACTGTTCATAAACAAAAGGATAAAATGACTGCTGTAAAAGTAAAGTAAAGTTAGCGACCATAGTCGAGGGTGACCCGAAGGCTCCCTTTTCGATAGCTTACTACACCAAGGTGTAGGGGAGGGCGCTACTCCATTTCCCAGGATTGCTCCACTTTACCCTTGAACCGTACCTTATAATGCTGAGTGTTAAGCAAGGTGGTATCAAGTACCATTTTTAAAGTCTTTGGTATGACTCGACCTGGGATTGAACCCAGGTCTCCCGGGCCATTGGCGAACACTCTAACCGCTGGGCCAATGTCCCGGTTCCAAAAGAAAAATAATCTAAATTTCAAAATACACAACACCTCCTTTTTAGAGTTATGTATATGGTAAATGCATACTATTATTATTCTTCTAAATATAATTGTTCACTATTCTCTTCCTTTTTCTATTTTTCTAGTATTTAATAATTATCTGGACCCCAATTTGATATTTGGCTGCTGAATACACCAAATACATCTCTGTAGAGGAGTAAGCCTCTGATCAGGAATGGTAGTACCTGTTAAGATCCAGTTGATGGGTCAAAAAGAATTATTCCATCATTAATATGGGATAATAATTATCAATTGTTATTTGAAACCATACACCTGTGTACACATTGATTGTATGAAAAATACTTGAATTTCTCATTTGGGAAAGCTATACTTAAAGCTATTTAACTGTGTGCAAGCAAATGATTTATATTATATATAATTATTAGTGTTAAATAGTTATACTTGAAAACATTTATCTGTGTGCATACAAATGATTGCTATTAAAAAGAATTATTAGTATTTGATTGCAATTTTTGAAATCATTTAACTGTGGGCAAATATAATTCTTACTGTGAGCAATACAAGAAATTATTTTACTTTATGCAAATAAATGAGCTCTGGTTTACAAATCATATATATATATATATATGTATATATAACAATGTTGGTTGTTACCAAATCACTTTGTGGGTTTGTGTCGAGCCATGTGCAATATAATATGGAGAGTGCTCAATATCTAGGATAGAGCTATTATATAATAATAATAAATAAATATATCTATATCTAAATTCCATGAATTAAATATATATATATATATATATATATATATATATATATATATATATACATACATACATATATATATATATATATATATATATATATATATATATATATATATATATATATATATATATATATATATATATATATATATATATAAACAGAATATGGCATTAAATAATCCAGTACTGATTTACCATTAAACATAACCAAACCAAAGGAGAACGAAAGGGAAGTAACTCTGAAATATCTTAATTACCTCCCTTTGAAGCGTTCTTCAATTTTAGGTGATTAAATTTCGTCCAGTTTCGGGAAATTGCCTTTGGAAAAGTCCTTGAAAAACTAAGGTTAGTGATTATTTTTTACCAGTTTTTAACATATTCACCTGTAAGAATTACCTTTATTTTAACTTTTAACAAAATTTTAAAGTTTTTTTAATATTTTATTTTGTGTAAGTGTTTATTGTTCAATTCTAATATGTCCAGTTTTGACTTATTTTTACTGTGCAATCTTTAAAGTATGTTAGCATCGTGTATTTTTTTTTTTTTGGTGGGGTAGGATTTAAATAATTTTTGCATTCTGTTTTTTTTTATATCTTAAATTTGTCTATGGTAATAAATTAGTCTATTTAATAACTTTCCTGTCTGTAATTTTTTAAAATGCCATTTTATTTTTGTTAAATATTTATTTTACTTCAATTTGGAGGTATTTTTGTGTTTTCTTTCCGACATATTGCTTAATTTTTCAATGAATTTTTAATGAAGACAGCCTTCTTTTTTAGACCCAATAAATAAATAAACAAGTAATCATTGGAATATAAAATAAATCCTAAATCTGGTCTAGAACGAAAAAAAATCAATGCATTTCTAACTTCCCAAAAAAATTTTTTCTAATAGTTTTTGGTATTTTTTTTTTTAAATTTGTAAATCTGTAAATTTGATGCAAAAATAGTTTTAGGGTCATTGCTCATCTTTTTTTTTTTTTTTTCTTTTTTTTACATTATTGTTTAAAAATAATGCTTTATGTTCCATGGAGATGTCGATGGATATTTACTTTCTTATTGTAGAATAATTTTAAAATAAATAAATGATAAGAATATTATCGTGGAATGGGTGATTTTAAAAGGCTTAATTTAAAACTTCACAATTATTTAAATAAAAACCTTTTTAGGGGTTTACATTGGACATTGGCATAATGGTTAGAGTGTTCGCCATTGGCCTGGGAGTTCAATCCACGATCGAGTCATACCAAAGACTTTAAAAAATGGTACTTGATGCCTCCTTGCTTTACACTCAGCATTATAAGGTACGGATCAAGGGTAGAGTGGAGCAATCCAGGGAAAAGAGTAGCGCCCTCCCCTACACCTTGGTGTAGTAGCTATCGAAAAGGGAGACTTCGGGTCACCCTCGATTATGGTCGCCAACTTTACTTACGTTTAACGAAGAGAAGTAAGTTTCTATTATTTCTTATAATATAATAATAATCTTATAGTATAATAATTGCAAATCACCTTCCGATTTTTTCTAATAATTACATATGAAATTAACTATGACGTGGCGAGACAATCGAAAACTATGTATATATTTACATTAATAAATTTTTTCTTTTTCAAGAACGAAATTTAAAGTATATCGGGTAAATACTAGTGGAGTTTTGGAATAGGTTCCATCCCAACTTCTGAATTTTTCTTATTTTTTGAGTGGTGGTTATTCGAGTTATCAAAAAAAATCATCTTATTAAGGTTGAGGACAAGGTTTTAATTTACAATATGAGCTCATACAAAAATAAAACCTGACTATGATTCCGGTGTAGTTCTTGTAGGATTCCCTTTTCAAAATACAGCCGTTTCCACGAAAAGAATATTTAACTGAAGACACTGGACGGAACTAGATAGCTACTACAGTTTTCTTGCAAATTGGGCATTTCTGACCAAAATTGGTCCCGTTTAAAAATAGATGAGTAAAAATTCCATGTGTAATTTTTGTTCGGTATTCAGAAGATTTGCTACCCAGTCAATTTGTCAGACCGGTGTACCTTTGTATTGTCATTACCTCAAGATCCATTCCGTTCTGTGTTGGTAGTTAACTTTCGGGTTTCCTCTATGGATCAAATAATCAGTATTGAATAGAAATCCTAGAAACTATATAACCATATAGAAACAAATTATCGTTATTATAATAAAGAATTGTTTCTTGGAACCATATAATTCTCTATCGGGACATTGGCCCAGCGGTTAGAGTGTTCGCCAATGGCCTGGGAGACTTGGGTTCAATCCCAGGTCGAGTCATACCAAAGACTTTAAAAATGGAACTTGATACCACCTTGCTTAACACTCAGCATTATAAGGTACGGTTCAAGGGTAAAGTGGAGCAATCCTGGGAATGGAGTAGCGCCCTCCCCTACACCTTGGTGTAGTAGCTATCGAAAAGGGAGCCTTCGGGTCACCCTCGACTATGGTCGCTAACTTTACTTTTTACTTTATGAAAGTGGAGGGAGTCCACCTGGAGTAGTGACTCACATCCTGGATTGTGATATCGTAATAAACAAGTTTGAACTCCAGTCGCGCTTGCGCTGCAGAATACACCGACTGCATCTCTGTAGAGGGGTAAGACTCCCCTAAAAAGTGTCCTGGATATGACATTAAACAATCTTATGGTGAGGCTCCAATAATGCTGGAGCTTAGAGGAATGCAGAGTATCCGTTCATTGCCAACACTCCCTGATCCACTCTGCTCCGGAGTGGTAGTACCTAATAGCTTTCTATCTATGGGTTAAATAAAACTGTTTGACATTTAAACTGTGTACTTAAGCTAAACAGAATTGTTTGAAAAAGAATTGTTTTTACATCTAATTGTGTGTAAACAAAAACTGTAATTATGCTAAACTGAATTGTTTGAAATAGAACAGTTTTTACATTTAATTGTGTAAGCAAATGATTGATGCTTAATTGAATTGTTAGTGATACTTAGCAATACTTGGAACCATTTGTTGTCATGCTAAATGGAATTGTTTGAAATAGACCCATTTGATCATTTAACTGTGTGAACAATTGACTGATGTTTAATTGAATTGTGGTGATACATGACAATACTTGAAAACATTAAGCTTTATGCAAACAAATGATTATATTAGTTGTCTAAATTTCTGAGATGATGCTTAATGATTTTTATCATTAAGGGTTTTCAGACTATTGTCTTCATCTTTATTGTTATTTCCACAATGTTTCAGGTGATATGTCCTCTGGCCTTCTTCAGGTGTTTGTCGAAGTTCCGTGTAGGTCCCTGAGTTTGACAAACACCTGGAGGAGGCCGAAGGACATATCGGCCAAAATGTTGTGGAAATAGCAATAAAGTTGAAGACAGTAGTTTGAAAACCCTTAATGATAAAAATGATTAGTAGTACATTTGAATTATTTGTATTTCAGGTTTGAAAAATATTCTTTTAGAGGAGTGGGCAACACGTTTACAATGTAAATACAATGTCAGAAAGATCTCTAGTTTTCAGGTTTGCATGTAAACTAGGTATTTTTCCTTGGGTTTTATTTACAAATAGATTTCCCTTTCTTAATGATCAATTTTTCCTCCTCTTAGGAAATGAAAAATAAAAACAAAGCAGAGATAACTTGTGTACATTTATGTAAGTCTGAAATTGTTTCAGCATAGTATTTGAATTGTATACAGGATCTGTCTACTAAAATCTATCAATATTCTTTAAAACTGACAAGTTGTAGGAATAAGTCTTCTGAATGGTGAACGATAATAAAAAAAAATTTTAAAAAGTAAAAAACAAACATTTGTAAGAATTTTCTCGATTTTTTTTTTTTTTTTTTTTTTTTTTTTTTTTCTAAATCTTGGTATGTGAAAATATTTCTTTTTAATTACTGCTCTTTTTTTTTAATCTAAAAAAATTTTTTTATAGAGTTTTTACAAGTGTTGATATGCCTCAAAAAAAGTGTGGAAAAATAAAGCAATTAGGTAGCATATCCATTTGTTAAATTAATTTTGGTATGACACAAATGGCAACTAAGAGATTATTTGAATTTATTGCAATTAAAGAAACAAAAGTAAGAAGAAAAATACTTGTGTAAAATTAGTAACAATGAATAACAGATTATCATCTAAGTATACTAAGTTTATTCATTAAGATGAATTTTTGCCCAAATCCTTTTTTAAAGAAAAAAATGATGGGCCCTTTTATATCCCAGTAGACTGTCAGCATAACATTCTTTACTGACCATTGCACCTGGAACTTTTTCTTTACCTGAGAGTGTGTTTCCACTGTCTTTTCAACTCCAGTTTGTAGTGGCAAACCCATTTGTAAACATTCTTTTTTGATTAAGATATGTGTACATCACACATTCCTCTGTAAATTTCATGTGTTTTGTACTCCTCAGCCTACAAAAATTTGATTATAGACCTCTGTTCAAACCGAGAACATTGTTTGATTTGCCACCATTTTAGATAGCCTCAAAATAAATACTTTTGCTAGAATGAAGTAATCTTTGCTATAAACCAATGTCCAATCATTCCAGTGTATTTATGGAAAAAAATGTATTTTACTTTTTCCTAAAAGATTCCCTTTATTTATGACTGATCCTTGTGAGATGAGTCAAAAGTTTTGCAATATTTTGGTATCATGTGAGGTAACATTTAATATCTTCTGATGCTTTCATGAAGGTGACAAATTATGCTGGACTATGAGATTCTGAGCTCACCTGATACTCTCTGAATGCTACTAACCAGAATTGCTTCTTTGACTTGAGCCTCAGAATCCATGCTTTTAGACCTATCTGACCTTGTCTGATCATCAAAAATTTTGCAACTCAAGCAAAATCTTTTAACCATCTGGTTACTGTATTATGATCAACTGTGCCTTCGTCTTTTGCACAACAAATGGTTTTGGTTGCTTCTACAGTGTCATGACCCAGTTGAAAATCGTAAATAGCCCAGTCAGCTAGAGCTGTAGAATATACCGGCTGTGTCTCTGCAGTGGTGTCAGACTTTCCCAACAAATGTCCTGATATGACATTAAATAATCTGATGGTGAAACTCCAGTAATTTCATTGCTTTCACTCCAGGTCCACTCTGTCCCAGTTTGGTAGTACCTGATAGTATCTTATCTATGAGTCAAGTAGAACTGTTTTACATTTAATCAGAGTGCAAACAAATGACTTATGCTAAATTGAATTGTTTGAAATAGAACTGTTTGCTCATTTAACTGTGTGTAAACAAATGACTGATATTTAATTGAATTGTTAGTGATGCATAGCAATACTTGCAACCATTTAACTTTGTTGACTTATGTTTACAAATCATATATATTTAATACATATGTAAAAATCGGATTTGGCATTAAATAACCTACAATGGTTGATATGGCATAAAACCAAACCTGTAAAGTTCCTTAATTAGACTGTTGCATGTTCATATCTACAGCTTTATAATCACAGATGTTGTGAAGCAATGCATGTGTCAGTGCACCAACTATTATGATACTACCAGTTATAGCAGTTACCTTCTATCACGTGAGGTGCTTCGTCACAAGATATGGACGCCACAAACTCGCACATACCAATATATTGAAAAACTTTTGGCTCACTTTGGTGTATAACTTTTTTTTTTTTTTTTTTCTGCCTTTCTCATGAGGAATTTTTCTTTCATGCAAATCCAACATAATGTCACATGTATCCCCCTCCCTTTTTTTTTTTTTTTTTTTTTTTTTTTTTTTTTGCAACTTTCTTATTGTTTCTCTTAAAATTTATTTCTAGGCCGAGAAAATGTCGGCCGCACCCGTGATTTATACTCCGTTTACAAAATTCACGGAGCACTGGCTGAGCCATCAGTTCAGCAGATGTGCTGACCTAGAGCAAGACTTTTATAGATGCGTTTCTCGAATTGGCTACAACAGGTTCCACTTGACTGAGGAATGTCACAAAGAATATGATGACTTTAAGGAGTGCTTAACCAAAGCAAAGCAGGTAAGACATTATTCACTGCCTCCACATTACAAAACCCTAAAAGATCAAACAAGCAGAATCCAATAATTCAGATGAATATTCCTAAGCATCCATTGCAAATACAGCTTAGAAGTAGAGCTATGGAACTTTTTAGCAAAAGGTTCAAATTTCAATATCAAATTATGTTTAATTCATTTGAGAAAAGGATTATTTCAAAGTGTTCGATACTTTCTAAGGAGTAAATAATTAGGTACTTTTGTTTTAAGTTATGAATATTAGTTGTCCAGCAGTAAGCAGTGTTGAATTAGAATTGTAATATAACCGACATTCAGCTTCATCAAATCGTGCTGACAACACAGATTCTTGTGACAATCGTGCCATCTGTCCCTATTGGATATTATTTTTGCTGATCAGCTAGACTTCGTGAGAGAATATCACTTATGAGTTTATCCCTGCTTTTCAATCAGTACCCAGCATAATCTTATGTTACCTCACCAACACAGCACCCTTATAAATATGAATAATAAAAAAATCTTTATATCATTAAAAAAAGTTTTATCTCGCTACAAAGAAATCTCATCATAATTACAACCAAAATCTACTAATAGATACTTCAAAGATGAGGACACTTAGTTGAATAGATAGATACCCTATTTGTGGGGGTTTAGAATCTTCCATGTTGAGGGGTAAGATCTTCCTAAAAATGGGGTATCCTGGCTATGACACTAAACTGCATCTAATAATGAGGATCCAATTCTGGAAAGTGTAGAGTATTACCATTATTCTCTGATTTGGAGTGGTTTTACATGTTAGAATCCCATTTATGGATCAAATAAAACTGTTTAAAAATCATTTGCATTTGATAGAAGTACATCATACCATTTAACTGTGTGCAAATTTATAAATAAGAATTGTTACTTGAAGCTTTAATTGTTTATAAAGGATTATCATTACGGGAACCATTTGACTGTGTACCAAAAAATTGAGTATTATTAAATAGAAATAATTATATAATAATATATTTATTAGTATTAGACAGTAATATTTGAAACCATACAACAAAGAGCGATTTATTCGTATTTGATAGGAATACTTGTTATCATATAATTGAGTGCAAAATCTCTCATGAATAACCAACTGAAAAATATAACACTACAATAAATACTATATCCCAACCGATAAGCATAAAATAACCCCAGACCGGTTGACATGACGTTAAAATTAAACTTTTTTTAAAAAAAACAATGTATCAACTTTCAGCGATTTTTATTGATAACATTTTCACCTGTTTCTTTTTCAAGTGAATATTGTAGATTTATCTCCCTTGGTATATTTATTCTTCGCTTGAGATTTTCCATACTTGTATGGTGAGAATTAATATCATTTCCTATCCTCTGATTTGACTTGATCATTTAATCCTGTTGTTGTAATGTATTCTAAAAACTTTTCTGATTATATTAGTTTGTTTAAATTACTAATGAATCATTTGTAAATACTTACAAGTACCAATTTTTAATACTAATAATTTATAAACTTTGATATGGTTCATAATGATGTTTTTGCTTCATTATATTATTTTCAAGTATGGTGTATTTTACTGCCCCTAACAAGAGAACCTAGTTCGATTTTAACTCGTAACAGGTACTACCACTCTGGATCAGTGTGCCTGGGAGTAATGGCAATGAAGGGGTACTCCACATTCCTCCAAACTCCCGGACTGGTTTAGTGTCATATCCCTGACACTTGTTAGGGAGAGTCTTATCTCTGCGCAGATGCAATTGGTGTAGTCTATAGCCCTTGTCAACTGGGCTGACATTTGTATGGCTTCAAGTATTTCTCGCAATTATGTGGTTTTAAGTAACTAATCATAATCCCTTGTAAACCATTATAGCTTCAAGTAAGTATTTTTCATACAAATGAATGGCACACAGTTATATAGTTGCAAGTATTTCTATCTAGTACAAATAATTTTCAAGTATAAGTAAAGTTGGCAACCTTAGTCGAGGGTGATTCAAAGGCTCTCTTTTCAATAGCTACAACACTAAAGTGTTAGGGAGGGCACTACTCCATTCTCTGGATTGCTCCTCTTTAGTTTAGTATCATATGAAGGACACCCAATTAGTGGGAGTTCGTCTCTTTAAAGGATGCAGTTGATATTTTCTAAGCTCTACCAATAGTATGAGCTTCTTTGTTCTCCATCAATCTTTGCTTAGTTCAGACTATAAGCTTCAGGTTGCTTACAGTATCCATTGTGACTAAATGTGATCACTTGTCTTAATACTTAACAGGCTCAATTTTTGTTTAACTTTGGAAATCCTACCCTCATGTATCTAATATTAAAAGTTTTCTAAACAAGAAATAACTTCAATCTTCCTGCCAATAAGAAAGTTAAAATGATCTGTTCTTTAACCTGTCCTATCTGTAGGGATTAGAATATGCTCAATGTATCCCCCTGCAGAAGGGGTAAGACTCCCTCCAAAAGATGGGTATCCTGAGTATGACACTAAACTGTATCTGATTGTAAGGCTCCAGTTTTGGAGATCTGGGAAGTGTGGAAAACTCCTTGATATCATTACTCCCAGGTCCACTCTGACTTGAAGTGTTAATACTTGTGAAGGTCCCGACTAAGTATCAAATAGGTCTGTTTATAATAATCATTTATATTCAATTGTCCATGGGCAAAAAAGAAAAAATTCTTTAGAAACTACTACATAAAAACCGTAAATTATTCATATTAGATTGGAAGACTTGATATCATAAAATAAAATGTAATCTCTGCTTTTGGTTAATTTGGCATATATATATATATATATATATATATATAAGGATCATTAAATAAGTTTCCAGACTTTTTGTATGGGCACTTTTATTGATAGTACACACATGAAACTCTAGTCCCCTTCAAGTAATCTCCTCCAGCTGCAATGCACTTGTTGTACCGTTCCAACAACTTCTGCAAGGCTCCATGGAAGTCCTCTTGTGTGAGCATGTCAATGACCTTTGTCACAGCCTCTTTCATCTCCTCAATTATCTCATAACAACAGCCTCTGAGCTAAGGGAATAAGCAAAAGTCACAGGGAGCAAGCTCTGGACTATAGGGAGGGTGACAAACTGTCTTGATGCCCATCTCGGTCAAATAGTCTGTGACAAGAATGGAGTTGTGGACTAGTGCATTTTCCTGGTGGAAATGCCACTGACCCGATTTGAAGAGTGCTGGCCTCTTCCAATGGAATCTCTTCCTGAACTCCCTTAAAACCTCAACATAGTAACCCTAACACTTTGGCCCATCAACTCTGGTGTATTGACTTCCTTACTCCTCCCACACCTCTCATCATCCCTCACGGATGCGCGATTCATGCAAGATGGTCTAAAAGCAGTGTGAAGCATTCCATGCGTTTCTGTGGCATTTTTTCCAAGTTTAAAAGAGAATTTTATTGCATATCGTTCTTCTGAAGTGTCCTCACGCCCAGATTGCATTTTTGAAATTCACCAGCTGTGACAATCAGACTCTTGTAGGGTGTATTCCAATTCCTGTTGTAGCTGTTCATTTGAACCTGAAATCACAAAAATTGACCAGTCATCTCATAAGATGTATAGCTATAACATACTGAATTCTCAAGAGTCTACAACAATTTTAGATGTCTGTACAAAAAAGTCTGGAAACTTATTGAAGGCACCACGTATACATATGTATATATATATATAATTCTTTTAAATGCTCTGTCCAGTGGCAAAAGCTGCTTGGTAGCAGTATCGCCTTGAGCTTCCAAAATTGTGTTATCACCCCTGCTTGGGCAGGGTATCGCTCCTGTTTTCACACGTATGATAAAAAAAATAACTGTAAGCAAATCTTTTATATGAAGAATAGTTACTTGAAGCTATAATTGTTTCCAAAAGATTATTTTTATTTGATAATTGAGTCCATATAACTGTATGCCAAAATGAGTATTATTAAATAGAAATAATCGAAATAATATATATTGAAATAGGAATATTTGAAATCGTACAACTGTGTGCAAGTTGTGTGTATTAAATAGGAATACTTGATATCATATAATTATGTGCAAAAACCTCTCAAAAACAATCACACAAAAAATATAAATATATAATGAATGCAGACATAAAATAATCCCAGACTGGTTAACATCTTGTTAAAATTCAATCAATCTTTTTTAGATATATGTGTTAACTTTAAGGGATTTTTATTAATTGACTAGAATTTTCATGTTACTTTTTCATTTTCAAGTGATTCTTATAGATTTATCTCCCTTGGTATATTTATTTATTCGCTTTTTCAGTATTTGTTTGGCTAGAAATTATGATTTCTGTCCCGATTTGACATGATTACTTCATCCTGCCATTGTGATGTATTTTAAAACTTTGCAGGACTTTTCTCTTTATATTAATGTCTATGCTAATAAAGGAGTTGGTTTAAAATGACTAGCTTCAAAACTAAGTTGAATTAGTAAGGATTTTCACTATCAAATTTATTGAAGGTTGACAAATATATCTTTACGTCGTATTAAAAGAATTAAGGAAAAAACCATAATTTGATAAAATTATAGAATGATTTGTATTTTATATTTGTTTCTCATTATATTCTGTGGTGTTTAATTTGTTACATGATTTTCTTACATGGAATGAGTAAAAAATTGTTTTCCATGATGTCTTCTTGGCACTGAAAATTTTTGCATACAAAAAAAAAATTGTTAAATCCAATTTTCGTAGAATTCGTATTTATTGTTTTGCTTTTACTAGAAACACTATTGATTTTCACCCAACTCCCTCCTAAAGTCACCATTCAGTGTTCATGCATAAACAAATCATGTGTGTGTTAAAGTCAACATCAAAGATTTTCCACCTGGGTAGAGAAGGTTGGCAATGCCTATCCTAACTAAAATTAAAAAGATTAATTATTAAATATGAACAGTAAATGGGGGAGTCTTCATGGTGTAATAGTTAAAGTACTCGACTGCAACCTCAAAGTAAGCAAGTTCAAACCCCAGTTGTGCTATTACATTCACTTTCAGACAAATGCCCTTAGGAAAAATATGAATCTCCTTATTTCCAGCTTAATATCACTGTCATTCTTCTACAAAGATAGTTTTGCCATTAAAGGCTGATATGACATAAAACAAAGTAAACAAAACTGACTGAAGTTGAAGGTTTCCCATCATAAATTTTAAACTTAATGCATCAGAGCTTCTCAAAGAGATCCATATAGACTCTTCGAGGTGGATAAAATTTTGGCAGCCTGAATAAAAGTATAGGGGTCTCCTGGGACATGAATCGACTAGTTTCCTTTTTAAATCCTTTTATAACAGCTGACCAAAAATCACTTGATCATGAAGACTTGTTGGCAGATATTGTATTGCTAGCAGAATATCTGATTGAGTGTGATGACCTCTAGTTCACATACAACCTATTCAAAACTCCAAATTATTTGGAGTCATTCAAGACTAAAATAATCACATTTTCACAAAAGATAACATTTCACATCTTTCATATATTAAACTCATAAAAATACTGAATTCTAAGATATTCTTTTTTGTAAAAAAAAAAAAAAGATTACTATTATTTGTTAATAAGAATAAAAATACAGATTTAAAAAAAGAAATTTAAAATGCAATGCCTGAAATTTTAATTAATAAATAATGAAAAAATCCCATTCTGACTGAAGAGATTTAGATGTTCACTTGTTAAGTCAGCTTTAGTCTTGTCAGGTGTTTGTTGATGTGGCTGTTATTGGATGAATCAATATTCCATTAATTTTAGATTTTCTTTAAAAGATTTAATCTTGAAACCAAAAACATTTTAAAAACCAATCCCTCATCATGGCATCCTGTGAGTCTAAGAAAAAATGTCAGCAATATTCAATTAATTTATTTAGGAGTGAATGGAAATTAAATTTATTTATAAGAGTTGAATCAAAAATTAAAATTTAAGTTGTGCACTAAATCAATATATAAGACAAGCATAATTACCCTATGCCTTTTTCCACCTGAATATTCAGTAATGTGTCATGATTTCTTGTCTGCATGCCATAGATGCTGTTCTAAGTCTCATTTGATAAGGAAACATATTTTTCATATTATGCAAGTTCAATGACTATTGTCTAGCCTGGATAAAACAGTGACTTTGGCTCAAGAGAAATTAATCTTTTTTTTTGTCTCTTAAGGTTATTGTACTGGCTGGAGAGGTTTGGGGAATAGTGGAGTATTGTATGAGAGCATTAGCAAGCAAACTTATTGTCACTTTATTTTTTCATTAATGATTATTTAAATAACAGTCTCCTCTTTTTCTTGTGACACACACCTTACACTTCTTAGTTGGTAGTTTGTATATTTAAAAAGAAAAAAATGTTGCAATATTGATTTTTGTAAATGTTTCTGTTCCTCACGTGGGTTATTTTATTTACTGTGCTGTGGCTTGATGTTCACCCCTTTTCTTGTCTCCGAATTTCTGTCAATGCTCTTATTTCAGATAATCATAATCTTTACTGTTCATTTGCTTCTAATTCTATTTTGATATTTTTGTCTCGCTCTCATTTCAGACTGATCGTTACATCGCTATGCAAAATGAAAGGAAGAAGCAAGGTCGTCCTTACCTGGAACGCCCATCTGACTATACTGCAAAAGTGTTTCGATGATTATTATGTTGCTAGGCATACACACGTCTTCTATTCTAGTGGAGTCTCTTTTCTTATTTGTTCATTTCTCTTTTCTTTGTGAAGAGATTTTGGATTCAATAAATAGTTTATGAATTTGATCTGCTGTTTCTGCATTTATTTAAATTTTGGGTAATCCTGACACCTAGTTATTTCAAGTAAATCTAGAAAAATAAATTTTCTTGTACTTGTGAAACATTTTTATTCATTTTTCTATAACTTCAGTATAAATATATGCAAATATTGATTCAAATTTCATTCAAATGTTATGTAAATTAAAATGTGCAAATATGTCTGTTTTTACATAGAAAATAAATTAATTTTAAAAATTCTTTATCCTGGACAGAAAAGCAAAATTTGAAGAGATAAGACATTTTCTATACATTGACAATATAAGCAATTAAAAAAATAACTTACTAACCAAGAATTTAATGAGGGTTCTATAGTGTAATTGAAAAGTGGGGAAAATAACAAACTTGTATTACATTGTGCAACATTAAACATATGTACCTAAAGAAAATAATTTTCCTTATAAGGACAGTATATGTATGATGTAATGGTTATCATCATAGGAAATGGACACGGCGATACGAGTTCAAATCCTGGACGAGACTGATTGCATTTAACATAGTACAAATACCCTCGGGAAAGGTATGAATCCAATTATTCTCCCTCCAGCTATGGGTAAATAGTTGGGCAGACTGGGTTCTTAAGCCTTGGTGAGGCAACTAGTCTAGGAGAAGGAAAACTCTGAATTCAAACCTGTTACACTCCACTTACAAAAATTGACCTTGTGTCATATCCTGCCCAAGTGGAGGGGTTGGTAAATATATATGAGGACAGTATATGACCTCCTACCAGCACCAATCAACATGAAATAGTGGACTTCCAAAAATACACACCCATACAATGCATGTGAGAAGACTGTTATCTTTCTTGGGTTGTGAAGTATTTGCTGAAAATTTACATGTGGAGACATATAACCAGGTGTTGCCCATCATTTCTGAGCTTACTAAGATGTGTTGGGAGTCTGCTAATAAATTTTGTAAAAGAAAGAAACTTCCAGGAGTTACTTTTCCAAATAAGTACAATCCCTCATTACTTGATATTTGCACGAACTGGATCATTGCATTGATTTGTAATGTCATCTCATCTTTCCGGTTGAGTTAGCTTTAATTGCCCAGCATCCATTTGCCCAGTCGGCTGTGGGGCTGTAGAATACACTGACTGCACCTCTGCAGAGGGGTAAGACCCCCCCCTAACGAGTGTCCTGATATGACTCTAAACAATCAGATGGTGAGGTTCCAGCAGTGCTGGAGCTTTGGAGAATGCAGATTACCCCTTCATTGCCATCGCTCCCAGGTCCACTCTGGCCTGGAGTGGTAGCACCTGATAGGGCCCTATCTATGGGTTAAATAGAACTAACAGCATACTTATGCTAAAATGAATTGTTTGAATAAACTGAATAGCTTGAAATAGAAATGTTTTTGACAATTAAACTGTACTTACATTTAAACTGCATGCTTATGCTTAACTGAATTATTTGAAATAGAACTGTTTTTCGACATTAAAACTGTATTTACACTAAACTGAATTGTTACACATAACTGCTTGAATAGTTTGAAATGGAAATGTTTTTAACAAACTGTGTACTTATACTAAACTGAATTGTTTTAAATAGAACAGATTATTTACATAAAAATGGATTTGGCGTTAAATAACCTACAAAGGTTGATATGCCATAAAACCCAACCAACCAACCCAGCATTCATATTTTGTGTTCTGGTCGGTTAATTCAAAATAAGTTCTCCTCAGTGAGTTAGCAGTTACTTTTAAAAAAAATACTGAGTGGACACATTAACTTAAACTTGAAAAAGTACTAAAACCTGTGACTGGGGCTGTAAAATACACTGACAGCATCTCTGTAATGGGTAAAACCCTCCAATGAGTGTCTTAGATATAACATTAAACCATCTGGTGGCAAGACTCCAACCTTGGAGCTTTGGGGAATTTGGAGTACCCCTTTATTGCCATTGCTTTCAGGTCCACTCAGATCAGGAGTGGTTGCACCTAACAGGGTCCGATCTATGGGTCAAAATGAACAAATTGTGTGCAAACAAATGACTGATGTTAAATTGTGACTTTTATATTGCAATTCTTGAAACCATTTAACTCTGAAAAAAATTGAGCTCAGGCTAGTTTAAGAATATTATCAACAAAATGTGTTTTACAAATCATATATTTAATATATATGTATGAAGAGGATTTGGCATTAAATAACCTACAATGTTTGATATGTCATAAAGCAAAACCAAATCAAACATGTATTTAATATATATGTATAAAAAAAGATTTGGTATTAAATAACCTACAATGGTTGATCTGCCGTAAAACCAAACCCAACCAAACCAAATCATATATATTTAATATATATGCATAATGAGGATTTGGCATTAAATAAACAATAGTTGATTTGTCATAAAACTCAACCAAACCAAATCTTGTATATTTCGTATATATGTATGAAGTGGATTTGGCATTAAATATCCTACTATGGTTGATATGCCATAAAAGCAAACCAAACCAAGCTAAAACCTGAGAGAGCAATATGTACAAAATATATTTCCCATAGTAGTTGAATAATGAGGGTTTTTTTACGTATTCCACCTCTGAACAAGTCCTGGAGGCAACACTCCACAAAGCAGCAGCTATACGGCCACTTACCACCCATCATGAAAACTATCCAAGTTACACAAACCAGACATGCACGACACTGCTGGAGAAGTAGGGACGCACTCTTAAGTGATGTACTCCTATGGAACCCTTCACATGACTGAGCAAAAAGCAAGGCAACCAGCTCGAACCTACATAGAGCAGCTCTGTGAGGATACAGAGTGTAGCCCTGAGGACCTGCGGGAAGCGATAAACGATAGGGCAGGGTGGCAAAAGAGGGTCAGGGATATCCGTGCTGCTGGTGCAGCAAGATGATGATATAGGACTAAATTAAGCTGGTCAAGTGCAGAAAAATAGGAATGTTTCAAGAGGCTACAACATCAGGCGTAAAGTTGCAGCTGTATGGATCTACTATTTCTGTACTGTGGTATAAAAGCCACAAATCCTAATGGTATTATTAGTTATCATTTGGGCACCGTGAGTTCGTGGTAATAATGCTTCAGTTTCCAAACTGTACCTGACCTTAGAGTCATCTGACAAAGGCTTTGTTCATGGTATTGCTGCTGTTGTCTTTACACTAGCAGTTGTATAAATTTGTTTATTTCCTCTAAAAATATACAAAATTTTAAAATTTTTTATTTTAAACTGACTTCTCTGGAAAAATTGTATTCACTTTACTTCAATACATGCTTTATATAAATAAAGAAAATTGATATATTATTTGTTTAATGCTTCATATAAATCAGCCAACCACTTAAAAAGGCAGATTGCTCCACTTTTATCCTATCCTAGTTAACCAGTCTAATCTATTCCTTACAATTCTGTATATGTAAATTCGGATCAAAATATGTTAAAACTAAAGCATTACATTTTTCTCAAATTTAAACTTAAATAAAGATGTACGCAGCTGAGCAATTTATATAATAAAATGAAAATGTCAAAGTGAGTCAATGACCATTTAAAAAGAAAATTGTGAAGCCAGCAGTTTTTAGTGAAACATAGGGTTTTGTAAGTGCAGCACCCTCCTTTCTCTGCACACCTAGCTACATGCGACTTTCTCTTGTTTCTCAAGCTGAAAATTTATGTCTAGGTTAAAATTTGAAAATGTGGACAGTATTAAAAGAAATACATTAATGGAACTTGACACCAAATTTTGTCTTTATTGACCTCTACAGTTTGAACTTTTATTTGGGTCAGTTTGTTTTCATTTCATGGACTGTCTTTTCTACTCAAATTTGTAGTGGCAAACTCACGTTTAGCCCTTTTGTAAAAAATTTTCTGACCAAAACTTGCTTCCCAATACACATCACAAATTCTTCTATAAATTTCACATGGTTTGCACTTCTCAACCACCAAAAATCTGATGACAGAATTCTGTTCAAGTTTCCACTGTTCTGAATACACTCAAAACAAATATTAAGTGGGAGATAAAATGAAATGAATCAGATATGTTGGAAAGATAAATAGAAGAAAGATTTGTACTTGGTGTGGAAAATAAATTTTCATCCCCTCTGAGTATATATCTTTCTTCTGTGAAGAAGTGACAAAATTTTATAAAATGCACAACATGAATTGCATGCAGAAAATAACAAAGCTGAACTATTTGCTATTAAATGAAGTGGTGGACCAAGTTGAAAAATTCAGCAAAAAGCCATGTTTTATAGCCTATCAGATATTTTATAGCCTATTACATGTCTTCATTAATAACCAGTCCTGTTTGACTGTCAAATCCCCCCTCTCCTCTAAAAAAATCAAGTGGATAATATAAGTCAGTTCTGCAGGATATCAGCACCATGTTAAGAACTGCTTTGAATAGGGGGGGGGCTACAGCTAATGTCAAGCGTATCAAATTTCATCAAGACATTGTCACCAGACACTGAATATCTAAAGGAAAAAATCATCTAGATATATGGAAGTGTGGCAGAGAAATAAATATCTTAGGTTTTCTTTTATTATAAAATTTCTTACCATCAATTTTCAGTGTTAATATTATCCTCGTGTAAAATAATATCTGCTAAGTTGGGTGAAATATGAAAAAAGGTGGGGCGTTGTTTAATGGTGTTATTAAAATGAGAGATTATAGCAGATTCTAACCGTCTGCAATTTATAAGTTTAATTTTTGGCATTGAACATTTATTTATGAGAGCATTCTAACTTTTTCTTACATTTGAATAGCAGTTCCTCATTTCCTTACTTAAAAAAATCCCCTTATTAATTTTGCTGATGTTACTGGCTAACAGCTATCGCTCAATTTAAGAGTATTATTGTTAAATATTTTATAAGATTCGTTTGTGGGTAGAATATTCTTCTTTAATGATTTCAAAAAGTCACTGCCTAATTCATTTTTTTACGACTAAATGAAAAAGTGCACACAATAAAATATTCATTGAGCTTTTTTCCTTTTTTTTTCTTCTCATCGGGGTCAATTAGTTCATCGTTAACATTGTATATAAGACTGATTCTATGCCCAATATTTTGAAGAGCCTGTTTATATTTGCCTTTGTTGTCGTTGTTAAAGATGCCAATACAAGAAGAATTACTGGATATGTGAGTGAGTGGGCTGTTGATGACTTGTTTAAACACCTGCTTGGAGTGATGAAAACCCATGGGTTTTGGTTGGGCTACAGTACCAACACTCGGGTTCAAAATAATGTCCAAAAAGTTATTGATTTTCAAATTGGCAGGGTTTTATGGTACGTAAACCCTTATAGGTTATTTAATGCTAAATCTTGTGAATACATATATTAAACGTACGATTTCTAAACACATATTTTGAAGAATTTTTTTGAAAATGAGCCAGAGATCATTTGTTTGCAAACAATTAAATAGTTCCAAGTGTTGCTATGAACAGTAACATAACATAGCAACAGTCATTCATTTGTTTGCACACAGTTAAATGGTTACACATATGATGAGAAAGTAAATAGTTTGTTAGTAATCTTATTTTTAAAGTTTGGTAGGGTTTTATGGTATATCAACCTTTGTTGGTTATTTAATGCCAAATCCTCTTTATACATTAACTATATGATTTGTAAGCATATTTTGTTGATAACGTTTTGTTGATACATTTTTTAAACGAGTCTGAACTCATTTTTTTCCACACAGCTAAGTAACAGTAATAATTTAACATCAGTCTTTTTTTTTTGCATACATTTAAATAGATATACATGATAAGTAAGAGATTAATTTGTAAGTTATTTCATTTTTAAATGAGTTAGAACTAATTTGTTTGGACAGAAGTTTTACTATTATTTTTACGCAGTAATATGGTTTCAATTATTGCTATCTAATGTTAATTATTCTATTCAATATTACTCATTCATGCCCCAGTCGCCTGAGGCTGTAGAATACACCAATTGCGTCTCGGCAGATGGATAAGACCCCCACCCCAACGAATACCCTGGGGGTGACACTAAACAATCAGATGATGAGGTTCCAGTAATGCTGGAACTTTCGGGAATACTGAGTTCCCCTTCATTGTCATTACTCCCAGGTTCACTCTGTCCTGGAGTGGTAGCACCTGGTACTATTTACCAACCCCTCCGCTCGGGCAGGATATGACACAAGGTCAATTTTTAAGCGGAGTTTAACAGGTTTGAATTCAGAGTTTCCCTTCTCCTAGACTAGTTGCCTCACCAAGGCTGAAGAACCTAGTCTGTCCTACTATTTACCCATAGCTGGAGGGAGAATAATTGGATTCATACCTTTCCCAAGGGTATTAGTGCTATGTGAAATGCAATCAGTCTCGTCCAGGATTTGAACTCGTATCGCCGTGTTCATTTCCTACGGCGATAACGACTACACCACGGGCACCTGGTAGGGTCCTATCTATGAGTCAAATAGAACTAAATTGTGTCCTTATGTTAAACTGAATTGCTTGAAATAGACCTATTTTGATATTTAAACTGTGTACTTATAATCATAGGATACTGTTGTATTTTGGCCTTCGACCCGGCCAAAAATGCCATTCCAAGGTGATGCACCGGAAGGTGGCGACACATTCTAATGGCAGTTATGAGAGGAAATCGCGTGGGCGGAAATTGGCTGATGAAATGGGACGGGGTAAAAAAATTCCCATGGTACACTCATAGACTGATGCACCGGAAGAGAGTGACCTGTGAACTGCATGACAGTTATTTCCGCTTGATGATGATTAAACATGCGATTCCAGAGATCGAGTAGGCGATTGAGTGGGCGTTGAACTATTGTATAACTCAATCAAGACAGAAGTCAGAGAGTTGCAGTTCCAGTTAGAGATCGGATGGAGCTATAGACAAGATGTGGTAGGGAAAGCCACATCAGGCCGAAGGGGCCCTGATGAGTTGGGGTCCAGAGAAGTTGCTGATAAGATGCAGTAAAGAAAGCCATCACCCAGCAGAGTGAGCCCCTGGGCCTCCGGTTGAGCATCTGGAGAACGAGAAAGACACAACGTTGCCGGCCATAAGAGTAGGGGTTAAAATATTACAGTTTATGTTCGGTCTCCAGCTCCCTCTCACAGTAAAACCTTGAATAACCTTTTCGAACCCTTACAATAAAGTGAGAGGTATGTATTTTTCTAAAGAAGTCTTCCTGCGTCTTTATTATTGTGTCGTTCTGATACGGCATATGAGAATATAACAATACTCCTCTCCACTATCATATCAGATTTTTTTTAAAAAATGTTGAATCGTCGAGGTGAATAATACACAGAAAAGAATGAGTGCTGAATTCAGCCCTAGTATCCGGTATTAAACGGATTCATACGAAAAACACAGTACAATAAGTTAGAAACAATTAACAAGAGAACTTACAAGAGGAGGGTCAAAATGCTGTATAGCCAAACGAAGGGAGATTAGTTGTCTAAATTTCTTAGACGAAGCTTGTTGATTTTCAAAAATCTTCTATGGGGACAATCATCTGGAGGTTGAAGGTTCAATCCTGGCTACAGGCGAGTAACAATACAGGAATACTTAACACTTGCACCCGGTTATGGCTAACGGAATCAGAACAGGCGATCCCCGTGGATTCAATAAAGGACGTAGTTCGAAGTTCCGTGAAGGTTCTCAAGTTCGACAAATACCTGAAGAAGGCCGAGTACATATCGGCCGAAACGTTGTGGAAATAACAATAAAGATGAAGACAATAGTCCGAAAACCCTTAATGATAAGAAGGAAGATCAGTCCGAATATTAATCAACTTAATATTAGCTTAGTAATCAAGTTATTTGTCACGTGCCCCATCAAAGGGGTTAGTACGGCTCAAGGCCTTTTTCATGGTGGTTCCAGGCGCAGGACCGTTACCCAGACTCGCTTGGTATTCCCCAAAATGCCTCGGGTCCCGTCGGCATTCCCTTGATAAGGGACGCCTCAGACGCCATGCAATAAATCTAGCCCATCCATGAGCAAGTCAGTCGAGGAGTAAGTCAGTTTCGGCTGCGTGACGCAAATGCTAGGTCTCCCAGGCATCCGCGCCAAACTACCTCGACCATCTTATTAATCACCCTTCAAAGTTTCTAATCGTAGACTATTTATGAGCCAACCCTCCTGATAGAGTGCTGAGCCGGTGTTAGCCACTCTTCTACAAAATACATGAAACTTTTATAAATAAAGAGGTAAGATATCAATTTATTTTAGGTTTTATCCTGTTCTATTGGCCAGTATTTGAGCACCTGATTTAAGAAAAATGTTTTTTTATAATGATTTGTTTATTTCCTTATATATATATATCATCATCATCATGTCGTGCCGCCAGCACGGATATCCCTGACCCTCTCTCGCCACTTCTCACTATTATTCATCGCCTCTGGCAGGTCTTCAGAGTTACATCCTGTGTCCCCAAATAGCTGCTGTATGTAAGTTCGAGCTGGTCGTCCTGCTTTTGCTCGGCCATATGTGGGGGTCCATAACTTGGATAGTTTTCGTGATGGGAGGCAAGTGGCCGTGTAGTTGGATATATATATATATATATAAGAAGAGAAATAAGACATGAAAACTAATTTAGTGGAGTGTTTCTTTAGGTCATTTCCCTGTAGAAGTATCATCAAATATTGATTTGGAAAAATTTTATTTAATTTCACAAAAAAATGGCAATGAAGTTGCCGTGGCAACAATTATTAATCAATTACATTGTTATGACAGCCTCATAGAGAATTGTAACTTTTCTCAATATTTTTCTTCAAGATTACAAAATTTTACACTTCAGCTGAAATATCATAAATATATAAATACTCCAAGTCGGTTTTATTTCTCTTTCATTCAGTCAAGTATTATATCTATCTATCTATCTATCTATCAGGTGACTGAAAAATAAATCCCTATTTTTAAACTCTTATAATTTATTTCTTAACTACTATTTTAATAAATGAATTACAAGCATTTTAAAAAAAGGCATTACTTTTCAATTTATATATATATATATATATCATTATCATCATGTCGCGCTGCAAGCACGGATATCCCCGACCCTCTCTCGCCACTTCTCCCTATCGTTCATCGCCTCTGGCAGGTCTTCAGGGCTACATCCTGTATCCTCACAGAGCTGGTGTATGTATGTTCGATCTGGTCGTCCTGCTTTTGCTCGACCATATGTGGGGGTCCATAGGAGTACATCACTTATGAGCTTGTCCCTGCTTCTCCAGCAGTGTTCTGCATGTCTGGTTCGTCTAAGTTGGATAGTTTTCGTGTTTGGAGGTAGGTGGCCGTATAGTTGGTGCTTTGTTGGGTGTTGTTAAACTGTGTATTTACATTTAATGGCTATTAATAATGAAAATATTAAGCCTTCCTCAGGGCGTATAAATTGTTACATAAAAAGCAAAAAATGAGACTGTTTTAAGAATTCTATTTCGATTGGTGACATTCTGTTTCAAATTTATGTAATATACGTGGTGCCTTCAATAAGTTTCCAGACTTTTTTGTACAGGCATTTAAAATTGTCGTAGAAAATTCAGTATGTTATTGCTATACATCTTTGGAGATGACTGACCAATTTTTATGATTTCTGGTTCAAATGAAAAGCTACAGCAGGAATTAGAATACACCCTACTAAAGCCTGATTGTCACTGGTGGTGAATTTCAAAAATGCAATCTGGACGTGAGCACATTTTAGAAGAACGATAGGCAATAAAATTCTGTTTTAAACTTGGAAAAAATGCCACAGAAGGCCACGTATGGAATGCTTCAGAGTGCTTTTGTACCATCTTGCATGAATCGAGCATCAGTTTTTGATTGGCATAAGAGATTCAAGGAAGATAGAGAGTCTGTGAGGAATGAGAAGTGTGGGGGGATTAAGGAAGTCAATGCACCAGAGTTGATTGGCCAAAGGGTTAGGTTTAGGGTTACTATGTTGAGGTTTTCAGGGAGTTCAGGAAGAGATTCCTAGCGAAGAGGCCAGCACTCTTCAAATCTGGTCAGTGGAATTTCCACCAGGACAATACACCAGTCCACAACTCCATCCTTGTCACAGATTATTTGACCAAGATGGGCATCAAGACAGTTCCTCATCCTCCCTATAGTGCAGACCTTGCTCCCAGTGACTTTTGGTTATTCCCCAAGCTCAGAGGCTGTCGTTATGAGACACTTGAGGAGATGAAAAAGGCTGTGACGAAGGTCATTGACACGCTCACACAAGAGGATTTCCATGGTGCCTTCCAGAAGTTGTTGGAACGGTACAACAAGTGCATTGCAGCCGGAGGAGATTACATCGAAGGGGACTAGAGTTTCATGTGTGTACTATTAATAAAAGTGCCCATACGAAAAAAGTCTGGAAACTTATTTAATGATCCCCGTAGTACTAAACTTTTTTGCTAGTCACTGTATGCGGGTGATTAGCTTAGGAAATTTGATTGATGGATTCATGTGGTTCTTATAGAAATTGAGAATTTAGGAAACAAGCAATTTAGACAACAAATTTACCAAACTCTGAAAATCAGTAAGTTCAATTTGAAGTTGTAGTAGGATTTCTTTACATACATGGTCCAGTCGGCTAAGACAGTAGCTCGGCAGAAGGGTAAGACTTCCCCCACCAACATGTGTCCTAGATATGACACTAAACACCCCGATAGTGTGGCTCCAGTAATGCTGGAGCTTTGGGGAAAGCAGAGTAACCTCTTTATTGCAATCGCTTCCAGGTCCACTATGGCCCGGAGTGGTAGTAGCTGATAGGGTCCAATCTATGGATGAAATAGAACTAAATAGTGTAATTACGTTAAACTGAATTGTTTTAAATTGTTGTGGTCTTCAGATAAGACTGGTGGAAGAACAACTCAAACAACGGGTGATAGTTAAACGTTATTGTATTAGCAGAAAAAGGAAGTCATACAAAAGAAGTACTAGCCGTTCTCGGCTTGCAGTCCGTCTGTCAAATGTCTCTTAAGAAACGAGTTGTCTTCTTTATTTCCTGTAAAAATGCAGGAAGGCACAAGGCCTTAAGTTTTGTGGGGAAGGGGAAGGGTGCGGTCTTGCAATAACTAAGTTTTAACTAGTGGGACCTAGCTAGCCACATTCGCCGACCCATTCAACAATACAATATATAGTCATTCATCCGTCGCCATGCGCGCTGCTGACACCAAAATACCACATTTGCTCGATGAAGAAAGAACCTACTTAAAATCCCGAGAGTGATGCATGATTTTATTTACAAATTGTGGTTTTTACAAATGAATTCATATGATGGGGATGGGAGAAAAAACCCCGAAATATGTACAGCAACAAAGGAAAAAACCCCCCGTTTGGTTGCCCTCCCATCCCCCCGTCTATAAAATTGGAGGCCGACTGTTTTCCGGGGCGAAAAGAACCGAAAACAAGCCGGACCTACCCTAGGTGGGGCAGGGATCCTAATCTACAGGGGTCAAAGGAAATAAGGGGTTGGGCGCGGTATGGGTTGATTCAAGCAGGTAATATGATTTTTTATACATATGAATGTTCAAGATCTTCAGTAAAAGCGGGCTGGGATATGGGTTAAGGTACAAAAATAATGGGGATGGGGAAGATTTTGAGAACTAATGACTAGGTGACGGGGACAATGACTGACAACATACTGCTAACTAGGTTGCAAGGGAAAAAAAGCTTTGCCTACTTACCGGGGGTGGGGTCCCGAAGGACCCGTACCGTAGACGCCATGAGCGGGCAGAGGAGGGAAGGATGACTCCAACGTTGCCCCCTTTCTTACGACCAGGCTCGCTGCATTCACCCACCTTCTGCTGAATGTTATGCGATCCAAGCGTTTTCTATCGCATCTGATTTTGACCCTAAGCGAATGCCTAAAGTACAATACCAGATCACGATGAGAAAAGTTTGCATCGTCATACAATCCCTTCTTTCGCGTAGTCCAAATCACCATTCGAGCTACAGCCAGGATCGCGAGAAACACCACACGCTTCTCACCCTGAAACGGAGGAAGAACGTTGTCCACGACGTAACCAACGTCGAGCAGCACGAGCTGCTTGGGTTCGATGCGAGCCGTCCACTCCCCGACGTGATCCCAAAACGGGCGAACTCGCTCGCAGTAGTAGAAGGCGTGCTCAGCCGTTTCTTCCAAGCCACTGCTGCAGCGAGGGCAATCAGGCATGTCTGCCAGGCCCGCTTTGTAGTTCAAGCCGAAAAGGGGTAACGCATTTCGTGCAAGTCGCCAGGTGAGCGAGAACTCGGAGTTGTTCAAGAAGCTCGATCCTGGCGCCCAATTCCAGTGAGAGCGGATCTCCTCCGCCGTCCAGCCTCGCCGCTCGCTAAGAGGATCAGAAGCGGAACCCACCACTAATTCCCGATATAGCTCTTTCCGAGGCCGTGAAAGGTCACTGGACCCAAGAAGGTTACGAAGGGCCTTTCGGCACTCGCGGACAAACAGTGCTTCGCCCAAAGGCTTACGTCGACCTTCAGCCTTTGGGTCTGACTGGAGGCGAGGAAAAGTCCGACTCGCCTTTCGTCTCCACACTGCGTCCCCCGTCAAGGACCGGCCCAGGTATGCAAGTCTTTCAGCAAGCCAGTGGCTCTCCAGATCAGGCATACCCAGACCCCCGTTGCGTGTACGTTGGATACAGACCTGCCTACGGACCATCGGCCTTGCACCTCCCCAGAGCAATCTGGAGAGGGATTGTTGCAGTGCCAACCGACGTGCCTTAGGCAGAGGAAGTACAGCCAATCGGTAAAGGATCAGAGGAAAGACGTACGTGGCGCACGCCTCCGCCCTGCCCTTTAAGGACAACCTCCTTGAAAGCCAGATTCCCACCTGAGCATTCACCTTGGTTTGTACTTCCGACCAATTTCGCTCCAGTTGGAGGTCGGGCCCGAACCACACCCCGAGGATGCGGATGGGTCCGTCACTCCAGCGGAAGGGCCCTGGAAGAGTATTGCTACCCCTCCAAGCACCAAGCCGCAAACCTTCGCTTTTGTCAAAATTGACCTTGGCTCCTGCGATCCGCTCGTACTCGACAACCGCCTCTTTCACAGCCTTTATATCCAGACGGCGGGACACAAAAACTGTGACGTCATCAGCGAACGCGGAAACCCTTGCAGCAAGGCTGCTAACAAAAGGTATACCGCGCAGGGACGGACTTGTCCTCTCATCCCTAAGCCTGCGCAGGAGGGGCTCCAACGCGAGGACATAGAGAAGAGGAGACAACGGGCAGCCCTGCCGGACCGACCGCTCGACCGCGAATACCTCCGAACGCCTTCCGTTCACCTGCACCACTGCCTGAGGGTTATGGTACATCATACTAATCCATCTGCGGAACTCCGGTTTGAATCCGGCAGTCTCCAAAACAGACGCCAAGAACCGATGGTCGACCCTATCGAAGGCCTTGGACTGATCTAAACTGATCAGCGCGGCTTCTGTGTCGTCTTCTATCCCCTCTAGGACCTCGCGAATCAAGTGCAGGTTGTCCTGGATCGATCTTCCCTTCACAGCAAAGGTCTGTTCAGGGCCGATCAGATCACTGATGACAAGCTGTAAACGATTAGCTAAGACCCGGGCCAAAATCTTTAACTCTGTGTTAAGCAGAGTTATGGGCCTGTAGTCGTCTAGCCCCTCCCAAACATGCCTGCCACCTTTCTTCAGCAATGTGATCACGCCCTTGGTAACGCTACCAGGGATGGCTCCCTGGGCGAACCAATGGTTGAACACATCCGTCAGAATAGGCACAAACATGTGCGACATCCTCAAGTACACTTCGTAGGGCAAACCATCTAGTCCCGGCGACTTGTTGAGGCCGACCTGCTTCAACGCATCACGGACTTCGCATTCAGTAACCAAACCCTCGCAGCTAGCCGCTTCAGCCACCCCAAGGCGGGGGAAGTCGGCAAGATAGCTACGAAACTCCCGGATCGGGAGATCAGGGCAGCGGGCAAAGCGATCCCGAAAGTGCGCCCGAAAGGCATCACGCATCTCACGACCTGATCGCAGCAGTCGCCCGTCCGCGGTCTTGACAGACGCGATGTACCGATCGGGGAACCTTCGCACTTCTTCTTCACGCGCAGTCGCGTTTGTTTTCACAGCTTCGTTGAGAGCTCTATTTAGCCTAGATCTAACTACGAATCCCTTGTAGCGCTCGCTACTCTCACGCTCAAGGTCCCTCCTAGCTAGCTCTACACCTAGGGAGTCCCCCCCAGCCACCGCCCGGGAAAGTCTATCTTCTATAGACTTCGCCTCCTTGGTCTTATCTAGGCTGAGCTGTTGACCGTATTTGGTGGCGAAGTCTCTAATCCTATATTTCAAAGAAACCCACCACCTATTCCCGGTAACCGCCCCCACTAACGCCCGCTGAATTAGGGATTCCAGCCGGTCCCGGAAGTCCCGTATCTCCAGTAAGGAGGTATTGAACTTCCAGTAGCCGGCTAGACTAGGCCTATCGGCTAACCGCAGACTGACCCTAACAAGCTTATGGTCAGTCCACGCTATCAGGTGGAACGTGGGACAACTAACGAAATCAGTGTCAGCTCGTCTAACTAACACTCTGTCCAAGTAGGAACCTACTTTGGCAGAGGGCGAGCTATCTAGCCACGTCCACATCTCCCGCCCTGGGTGATCAAGACGAAACCTGTCGACGAGACCGTGACGAGTCACGAAGCCGACAAGGCTGCTATCACACCTTCCCGCACGCCTAGCTCCCCGCCCGACCTTATCTATCTTGGGATCAAGGATCGCATTCCAATCACCCATTAAGACTAGCCGCTTCGTATCGTCCAGGAACGGAACCAACCGACGAAAAAAGGAAACCCTCTCCGCAGCGATATTGGACGCATAAACCGCAACCAGACGAAACTTGAAACTTTTCACGGCAACATCGGCCACAACCAGCCGGCCCCCGTCACCTGCAAAAACAACGTCAACATCAGCATCAAGGCTGCGTCCAACTAGCAGAGAGACCCCAGCGCTGATGCGGCTGCCGTATGCTGAGAAAACGTTAAAGTCGCTTTCCAGCACCCGACAGTCGGCATCGCAAGTGAAGTGGGTCTCCTGCACTGCAGCAACATCCACTCTGAGGTTCTTGAGTTCACCAAGCAAGCGCGCACACTTGCTTGAATCCCTCAGTCCCCTCACATTCAAACTGGCAACGTTTAAAGCCATCAATCTCACTTACCTTACTCAGTGTCGACTACGGGCCGGAAATCCTTCGGGGTGAGGATGCCGACAGCCTGACGCAGAGAACCGGTACCGAGTTCAGTTGTCACCCGGTTGTCTCTGGTGATTCCGCCGACATCTATGGGGAACCGCAGCTTTAGGGACCTGTAAAGGGACGGGTGAACCAAAATTGGGACCCTTCCCGAACAAAAAGGTATACATTTTTTCAATGAGGAGTGCTCCAACTCCGCCAGCTTTATGCCCGTATCAGTCTGACAGACCGTACTCAAGAACTTCCATACGCCCTTGGTACGGTCGCCAGCTGACCGGACAAAAGTGGTCACCATGGCTGCACTCCTAAAATTGACAGGATTAGAAACATTCAGGTTTTGTATTTTTTCAAGGCTCAGCAGCGGCTTTAGTGCCTTTCGCAGCTGGAAGTCGCCAACTGCTTCCAGCTCTACTGAGCACAAAGCCGCTGCCTGCTGTATTTGGGTGATTGTTAGTTCTTTTTCGCCCTCCTGCCGATTTGCTTTTTTTTTACTGGCAGGAGGGTCTTGTTTTCGTTTTGATGGGAACAGTTCTTGAGAGGATATGCTAGTGGGGCTGAGTGAGGGAAGAGATGGAGTTCTGGTTAAGTTTAGGGGCTGGGACCGGTCTGCTGATTGTGACCTTGGGAGTGGGATTTGGTAGGGTCTGTGGTATTTCTTTAGGCACTGTTCTTGTTGGGGTGAGAGGGTGAACATTTGATATGGTGGTTGTGTGGGTTGTAGGATTTGAGGGGGTGGAAAGGGTGGTGGAGGTAGAGGTGGAGGAGTTGGTTGCTTTTGTGGTTGAGAGGAGGGACCTGCCTTGGGTTGTTCAGGGCATATTTTTTTTTGCGGTCCCCTCCCCGCTGTCCCTTCTCCTCTTCAAATTAAAGTTGGTCTCCATCTCTTCCGGGGCGTTTGGTTTATTTTTCTTTTTTTGTTTTTTCGGAGATGTCTTTGTTGCTGCAGATGGTGCCGATGTTACTGGTGCGGGCGTTGCTGGAGTCTCTGTTGCTGGTGTGGCTGGTTTCGGAGTTATCGGTGGTTCTGATGTTGGTGTTGCTTCTGCTGCTACTACTGCTACTACTGCTGCTGTTTGGGCCTTTTTTTGAGGAGGGGATGAGGTTTTTTCCCCCTGCTTAGGGGATCCCCTCCTCTTTCTGGCCACCTCCGTCCAGCCCTCTTGATTGCTTGGTTTGAGCTGGGCTGGACCCGGGCCCTTGGCCTCCGCTTCTTTTCTGACTGTGTTGGTGATGGTGGCTGCTGCGTCCCCTGTTGTTGTCGTTGTTGTTGTTGTTGTCGACGTAGTTTTTTCTTTGTTTTCAGGGCGCTGGGGGCAAAACTTGGCGATGTGGCCAATTTGCTTACACCCCCAGCACCTGGGGCGTCTTCCCTCCACCAACACAATCATCTGCCGATCCCCGCAGATTACTGTTTCCGGGATGGCTTTGAAGCCATCCCTTGTTAGGCACAGCCGGAAGGCATAGTCCCCGTAGGCTGTCCCGGCCGGGGATCTGAGGAGGTTGAACTCCTCAACCTGGCCAAAGGCACTTAAGTATGCTGCCAGGACCTCCCCAGTAATAATGGCCGGGACATTGCAGATCGTCACGCGGAGCCTACGGGTGCCCTGATATTCCGGCTGTAGCCTAAAGTTCTTCGTAATTATGTCTCTTTCTGCTGCTTTCGCCGCTTGTTGTTCTGTGGGAAACAGGACATCCCATGTTGCGAAACTTTTTCTGCAGAAGTACTGGCATGGGATGCCTGACTTCCTTAGCAGCTCTTCGAAAGAATCCTTATTGAGCCCCACCAGCCTTTTTGTTTTAAGGTCGGAAACGACCAGCGAGAGGACTCTTGGTATTATCTTGTCGGCTATATCCGGGATGGGCAAAATCTCGTTTCCGTTAAAGTACTTGGCGTACTTGCCCACCCGGTCCTTCTCATAGTCAGCCGGTCCCCTCTGCTGGCCTTTCCAGGCTGTGGGGCTTTTTTGAGCCGGCTGTATTGGGCTGTCTTGGCTATCTTTTGTTTCTTGGGATTCGGCGGGGATCGGCAACGAAGGCCAATTTGCCCCTATCAGGCTTTGTGTCTTTGTTGACTTAGTTGGAGTTGTTGCCCCCTCCATGGCTGCGAAAAAATAATAGCAGCCAGGAGGGTATGATTAAACCTCCAATTGTAGCTTAGTATGGAGGGGGGGGCTCTACAGTTTCAACTGAAAGAATGTCAAAAAACAAGTGGAATGACACCACGCAAGTTAAAAGACAGGTAGGACCCCTGACAATCAAAAAATAAATGGTAAGGCAACAAAATAAAATCCGACTAATAACAACAAACAAAAAAGTCGGATAACAAGTGAAAAAAAAAATAAAACAAGTCAGTCAAAGAGTTCTCGGTAAGACTTGAAAAAAATTAAAGTTCAAACAAAGTCACAAAAAAACAAAGTCTTACCGAGATAACAATTTTTTCAACAAGTAATCCAACAAGTAATCCAATAAAGTAACAACGCAGATCAACACTTTTCGTAAGAATAATAGAGAAGTTGTCTTCTTTATTTCCTGTAAAAATGCAGGAAGGCACAAGGCCTTAAGTTTTGTGGGGAAGGGGAAGGGTGCGGTCTTGCAATAACTAAGTTTTAACTAGTGGGACCTAGCTAGCCACATTCGCCGACCCATTCAACAATACAATATATAGTCATTCATCCGTCGCCATGCGCGCTGCTGTCACCAAAATACCACATTTGCTCGATGAAGAAAGAACCTACTTAAAATCCCGAGAGTGATGCATGATTTTATTTACAAATTGTGGTTTTTACAAATGAATTCATATGATGGGGATGGGAGAAAAAAACCCCGAAATATGTACAGAAACAAAGGAAAAAATCCCCCGTTTGGTTGCCCTCCCATCCCCCCGTCTATAAAATTGGAGGCCGACTGTTTTCCGGGGCGAAAAGAACCGAAAACAAGCCGGACCTACCCTAGGTGGGGCAGGGATCCTAATCTACAGGGGTCAAAGGAAATAAGGGGTCGGGCGCGGTATGGGTTGATTCAAGCAGGTAATATGATTTTTTATACATATGAATGTTCAAGATCTTCAGTAAAAGCGGGCTGGGATATGGGTTAAGGTACAAAAATAATGGGGATGGGGAAGATCTTGAGAACTAATGACTAGGTGACGGGGACAATGACTGACAACATACTGCTAACTAGGTTGCAAGGGAAAAAAGCTTTGCCTACTTACCGGGGGTGGGGTCCCGAAGGACCCGTACCGTAGACGCCATGAGCGGGCAGAGGAGGGAAGGATGACTCCAACGTTGCCCCCTTTCTTACGACCAGGCTCGCTGCATTCACCCACCTTCTGCTGAATGTTATGCGATCCAAGCGTTTTCTATCGCATCTGATTTTGACCCTAAGCGAATGCCTAAAGTACAATACCAGATCACGATGAGAAAAGTTTGCATCGTCATACAATCCCTTCTTTCGCGTAGTCCAAATCACCATTCGAGCTACAGCCAGGATCGCGAGAAACACCACACGCTTCTCACCCTGAAACGGAGGAAGAACGTTGTCCACGACGTAACCAACGTCGAGCAGCACGAGCTGCTTGGGTTCGATGCGAGCCGTCCACTCCCCGACGTGATCCCAAAACGGGCGAACTCGCTCGCAGTAGTAGAAGGCGTGCTCAGCCGTTTCTTCCAAGCCACTGCTGCAGCGAGGGCAATCAGGCATGTCTGCCAGGCCCGCTTTGTAGTTCAAGCCGAAAAGGGGTAACGCATTTCGTGCAAGTCGCCAGGTGAGCGAGAACTCGGAGTTGTTCAAGAAGCTCGATCCTGGCGCCCAATTCCAGTGAGAGCGGATCTCCTCCGCCGTCCAGCCTCGCCGCTCGCTAAGAGGATCAGAAGCGGAACCCACCACTAATTCCCGATATAGCTCTTTCCGAGGCCGTGAAAGGTCACTGGACCCAAGAAGGTTACGAAGGGCCTTTCGGCACTCGCGGACAAACAGTGCTTCGCCCAAAGGCTTACGTCGACCTTCAGCCTTTGGGTCTGACTGGAGGCGAGGAAAAGTCCGACTCGCCTTTCGTCTCCACACTGCGTCCCCCGTCAAGGACCGGCCCAGGTATGCAAGTCTTTCAGCAAGCCAGTGGCTCTCCAGATCAGGCATACCCAGACCCCCGTTGCGTGTACGTTGGATACAGACCTGCCTACGGACCATCGGCCTTGCACCTCCCCAGAGCAATCTGGAGAGGGATTGTTGCAGTGCCAACCGACGTGCCTTAGGCAGAGGAAGTACAGCCAATCGGTAAAGGATCAGAGGAAAGACGTACGTGGCGCACGCCTCCGCCCTGCCCTTTAAGGACAACCTCCTTGAAAGCCAGATTCCCACCTGAGCATTCACCTTGGTTTGTACTTCCGACCAATTTCGCTCCAGTTGGAGGTCGGGCCCGAACCACACCCCGAGGATGCGGATGGGTCCGTCACTCCAGCGGAAGGGCCCTGGAAGAGTATTGCTACCCCTCCAAGCACCAAGCCGCAAACCTTCGCTTTTGTCAAAATTGACCTTGGCTCCTGCGATCCGCTCGTACTCGACAACCGCCTCTTTCACAGCCTTTATATCCAGACGGCGGGACACAAAGACTGTGACGTCATCAGCGAACGCGGAAACCCTTGCAGCAAGGCTGCTAACAAAAGGTATACCGCGCAGGGACGGACTTGTCCTCTCATCCCTAAGCCTGCGCAGGAGGGGCTCCAACGCGAGGACATAGAGAAGAGGAGACAACGGGCAGCCCTGCCGGACCGACCGCTCGACCGCGAATACCTCCGAACGCCTTCCGTTCACCTGCACCACTGCCTGAGGGTTATGGTACATCATACTAATCCATCTGCGGAACTCCGGTTTGAATCCGGCAGTCTCCAAAACAGACGCCAAGAACCGATGGTCGACCCTATCGAAGGCCTTGGACTGATCTAAACTGATCAGCGCGGCTTCTGTGTCGTCTTCTATCCCCTCTAGGACCTCGCGAATCAAGTGCAGGTTGTCCTGGATCGATCTTCCCTTCACAGCAAAGGTCTGTTCAGGGCCGATCAGATCACTGATGACAAGCTGTAAACGATTAGCTAAGACCCGGGCCAAAATCTTTAACTCTGTGTTAAGCAGAGTTATGGGCCTGTAGTCGTCTAGCCCCTCCCAAACATGCCTGCCACCTTTCTTCAGCAATGTGATCACGCCCTTGGTAACGCTACCAGGGATGGCTCCCTGGGCGAACCAATGGTTGAACACATCCGTCAGAATAGGCACAAACATGTGCGACATCCTCAAGTACACTTCGTAGGGCAAACCATCTAGTCCCGGCGACTTGTTGAGGCCGACCTGCTTCAACGCATCACGGACTTCGCATTCAGTAACCAAACCCTCGCAGCTAGCCGCTTCAGCCACCCCAAGGCGGGGGAAGTCGGCAAGATAGCTACGAAACTCCCGGATCGGGAGATCAGGGCAGCGGGCAAAGCGATCCCGAAAGTGCGCCCGAAAGGCATCACGCATCTCACGACCTGATCGCAGCAGTCGCCCGTCCGCGGTCTTGACAGACGCGATGTACCGATCGGGGAACCTTCGCACTTCTTCTTCACGCGCAGTCGCGTTTGTTTTCACAGCTTCGTTGAGAGCTCTATTTAGCCTAGATCTAACTACGAATCCCTTGTAGCGCTCGCTACTCTCACGCTCAAGGTCCCTCCTAGCTAGCTCTACACCTAGGGAGTCCCCCCCAGCCACCGCCCGGGAAAGTCTATCTTCTATAGACTTCGCCTCCTTGGTCTTATCTAGGCTGAGCTGTTGACCGTATTTGGTGGCGAAGTCTCTAATCCTATATTTCAAAGAAACCCACCACCTATTCCCGGTAACCGCCCCCACTAACGCCTGCTGAATTAGGGATTCCAGCCGGTCCCGGAAGTCCCGTATCTCCAGTAAGGAGGTATTGAACTTCCAGTAGCCGGCTAGACTAGGCCTATCGGCTAACCGCAGACTGACCCTAACAAGCTTATGGTCAGTCCACGCTATCAGGTGGAACGTGGGACAACTAACGAAATCAGTGTCAGCTCGTCTAACTAACACTCTGTCCAAGTAGGAACCTACTTTGGCAGAGGGCGAGCTATCTAGCCACGTCCACATCTCCCGCCCTGGGTGATCAAGACGAAACCTGTCGACGAGACCGTGACGAGTCACGAAGCCGACAAGGCTGCTATCACACCTTCCCGCACGCCTAGCTCCCCGCCCGACCTTATCTATCTTGGGATCAAGGATCGCATTCCAATCACCCATTAAGACTAGCCGCTTCGTATCGTCCAGGAACGGCGCCAACCGACGAAAAAAGGAAACCCTCTCCGCAGCGATATTGGACGCATAAACCGCAACCAGACGAAACTTGAAACTTTTCACGGCAACATCGGCCACAACCAGCCGGCCCCCGTCACCTGCAAAAACAACGTCAACATCAGCATCAAGGCTGCGTCCAACTAGCAGAGAGACCCCAGCGCTGATGCGGCTGCCGTATGCTGAGAAAACGTTAAAGTCGCTTTCCAGCACCCGACAGTCGGCATCGCAAGTGAAGTGGGTCTCCTGCACTGCAGCAACATCCACTCCGAGGTTCTTGAGTTCACCAAGCAAGCGCGCACACTTGCTTGAATCCCTCAGTCCCCTCACATTCAAACTGGCAACGTTTAAAGCCATCAATCTCACTTACCTTACTCAGTGTCGACTACGGGCCGGAAATCCTTCGGGGTGAGGATGCCGACAGCCTGACGCAGAGAACCGGTACCGAGTTCAGTTGTCACCCGGTTGTCTCTGGTGATTCCGCCGACATCTATGGGGAACCGCAGCTTTAGGGACCTGTAAAGGGACGGGTGAACCAAAATTGGGACCCTTCCCGAACAAAAAGGTATACATTTTTTCAATGAGGAGTGCTCCAACTCCGCCAGCTTTATGCCCGTATCAGTCTGACAGACCGTACTCAAGAACTTCCATACGCCCTTGGTACGGTCGCCAGCTGACCGGACAAAAGTGGTCACCATGGCTGCACTCCTAAAATTGACAGGATTAGAAACATTCAGGTTTTGTATTTTTTCAAGGCTCAGCAGCGGCTTTAGTGCCTTTCGCAGCTGGAAGTCGCCAACTGCTTCCAGCTCTACTGAGCACAAAGCCGCTGCCTGCTGTATTTGGGTGATTGTTAGTTCTTTTTCGCCCTCCTGCCGATTTGCTTTTTTTTTACTGGCAGGAGGGTCTTGTTTTCGTTTTGATGGGAACAGTTCTTGAGAGGATATGCTAGTGGGGCTGAGTGAGGGAAGAGATGGAGTTCTGGTTAAGTTTAGGGGCTGGGACCGGTCTGCTGATTGTGACCTTGGGAGTGGGATTTGGTAGGGTCTGTGGTATTTCTTTAGGCACTGTTCTTGTTGGGGTGAGAGGGTGAACATTTGATATGGTGGTTGTGTGGGTTGTAGGATTTGAGGGGGTGGAAAGGGTGGTGGAGGTAGAGGTGGAGGAGTTGGTTGCTTTTGTGGTTGAGAGGAGGGACCTGCCTTGGGTTGTTCAGGGCATATTTTTTTTGCGGTCCCCTCCCCGCTGTCCCTTCTCCTCTTCAAATTAAAGTTGGTCTCCATCTCTTCCGGGGCGTTTGGTTTATTTTTCTTTTTTTGTTTTTTCGGAGATGTCTTTGTTGCTGCAGATGGTGCCGATGTTACTGGTGCGGGCGTTGCTGGAGTCTCTGTTGCTGGTGTGGCTGGTTTCGGAGTTATCGGTGGTTCTGATGTTGGTGTTGCTTCTGCTGCTACTACTGCTGCTGCTGCTGCTGTTTGGGCCTTTTTTTGAGGAGGGGATGAGGTTTTTTCCCCCTGCTTAGGGGATCCCTCCTCTTTCTGGCCACCTCCGTCCAGCCCTCTTGATTGCTTGGTTTGAGCTGGGCTGGACCCGGGCCCTTGGCCTCCGCTTCTTTTCTGACTGTGTTGGTGATGGTGGCTGCTGCGTCCCCTGTTGTTGTCGTTGTTGTTGTTGTTGTTGACGTAGTTTTTTCTTTTTGGTTTTCAGGGCGCTGGGGGCAAAACTTGGCGATGTGGCCAATTTGCTTACACCCCCAGCACCTGGGGCGTCTTCCCTCCACCAACACAATCATCTGCCGATCCCCGCAGATTACTGTTTCCGGGATGGCTTTGAAGCCATCCCTTGTTAGGCACAGCCGGAAGGCATAGTCCCCGTAGGCTGTCCCGGCCGGGGATCTGAGGAGGTTGAACTCCTCAACCTGGCCAAAGGCACTTAAGTATGCTGCCAGGACCTCCCCAGTAATAATGGCCGGGACATTGCAGATCGTCACGCGGAGCCTACGGGTGCCCTGATATTCCGGCTGTAGCCTAAAGTTCTTCGTAATTATGTCTCTTTCTGCTGCTTTCGCCGCTTGTTGTTCTGTGGGAAACAGGACATCCCATGTTGCGAAACTTTTTCTGCAGAAGTACTGGCATGGGATGCCTGACTTCCTTAGCAGCTCTTCGAAAGAATCCTTATTGAGCCCCACCAGCCTTTTTGTTTTAAGGTCGGAAACGACCAGCGAGAGGACTCTTGGTATTATCTTGTCGGCTATTTCCGGGATGGGCAAAATCTCGTTTCCGTTAAAGTACTTGGCGTACTTGCCCACCCGGTCCTTCTCATAGTCAGCCGGTCCCCTCTGCTGGCCTTTCCAGGCTGTGGGGCTTTTTTGAGCCGGCTGTATTGGGCTGTCTTGGCTATCTTTTGTTTCTTGGGATTCGGCGGGGATCGGCAACGAAGGCCAATTTGCCCCTATCAGGCTTTGTGTCTTTGTTGACTTATTTGGAGTTGTTGCCCCCTCCATGGCTGCGAAAAAAAAATAGCAGCCAGGAGGGTATGGTTAAACCTCCAACTGTAGCTTAGTATGGAGGGGGGGCTCTACAGTTTCAACTGAAAGAATGTCAAAAATAAGACAAGCGAAATGACACCACGCAAAAAACAGGTAGAACCCCTGACAATTAAAAAATAAATGGTAAGGCAACAAAATAAAATCCGACTTATAACAACAAACAAAAAAGTCGGATAACAAAAAAAATAAAACAAGTCAGTCGTCAAAACAAAGAGTTCTCGGTAAGACTTGAAAAAAAATTAAAGTTCAAACAAAGTCACAAAAAAACAAAGTCTTACCGAGATAACAATTTTTTCAACAAGTAATCCAACAAGTAATCCAATAAAGTAACAACGTAGATCAACACTTTTCGTAAGAATAATAGAGAAGTTGTCTTCTTTATTTCCTGTAAAAATGCAGGAAGGCACAAGGCCTTAAGTTTTGTGGGGAAGGGGAAGGGTGCGGTCTTGCAATAACTAAGTTTTAACTAGTGGGACCTAGCTAGCCACATTCGCCGACCCATTCAACAATACAATATATAGTCATTCATCCGTCGCCATGCGCGCTGCTGTCACCAAAATACCACATTTGCTCGATGAAGAAAGAGCCTACTTAAAATCCCGAGAGTGATGCATGATTTTATTTACAAATTGTGGTTTTTACAAATGAATTCATATGATGGGGATGGGAGAAAAAACCCCGAAATATGTACAGCAACAAAGGAAAAAATCCCCCGTTTGGTTGCCCTCCCATCCCCCCGTCTATAAAATTGGAGGCCGACTGTTTTCCGGGGCGAAAAGAACCGAAAACAAGCCGGACCTACCCTAGGTGGGGCAGGGATCCTAATCTACAGGGGTCAAAGGAAATAAGGGGTCGGGCGCGGTATGGGTTGATTCAAGCAGGTAATATGATTTTTTATACATATGAATGTTCAAGATCTTCAGTAAAAGCGGGCTGGGATATGGGTTAAGGTACAAAAATAATGGGGATGGGGAAGATCTTGAGAACTAATGACTAGGTGACGGGGACAATGACTGACAACATACTGCTAACTAGGTTGCAAGGGAAAAAAGCTTTGCCTACTTACCGGGGGTGGGGTCCCGAAGGACCCGTACCGTAGACGCCATGAGCGGGCAGAGGAGGGAAGGATGACTCCAACGTTGCCCCCTTTCTTACGACCAGGCTCGCTGCATTCACCCACCTTCTGCTGAATGTTATGCGATCCAAGCGTTTTCTATCGCATCTGATTTTGACCCTAAGCGAATGCCTAAAGTACAATACCAGATCACGATGAGAAAAGTTTGCATCGTCATACAATCCCTTCTTTCGCGTAGTCCAAATCACCATTCGAGCTACAGCCAGGATCGCGAGAAACACCACACGCTTCTCACCCTGAAACGGAGGAAGAACGTTGTCCACGACGTAACCAACGTCGAGCAGCACGAGCTGCTTGGGTTCGATGCGAGCCGTCCACTCCCCGACGTGATCCCAAAACGGGCGAACTCGCTCGCAGTAGTAGAAGGCGTGCTCAGCCGTTTCTTCCAAGCCACTGCTGCAGCGAGGGCAATCAGGCATGTCTGCCAGGCCCGCTTTGTAGTTCAAGCCGAAAAGGGGTAACGCATTTCGTGCAAGTCGCCAGGTGAGCGAGAACTCGGAGTTGTTCAAGAAGCTCGATCCTGGCGCCCAATTCCAGTGAGAGCGGATCTCCTCCGCCGTCCAGCCTCGCCGCTCGCTAAGAGGATCAGAAGCGGAACCCACCACTAATTCCCGATATAGCTCTTTCCGAGGCCGTGAAAGGTCACTGGACCCAAGAAGGTTACGAAGGGCCTTTCGGCACTCGCGGACAAACAGTGCTTCGCCCAAAGGCTTACGTCGACCTTCAGCCTTTGGGTCTGACTGGAGGCGAGGAAAAGTCCGACTCGCCTTTCGTCTCCACACTGCGTCCCCCGTCAAGGACCGGCCCAGGTATGCAAGTCTTTCAGCAAGCCAGTGGCTCTCCAGATCAGGCATACCCAGACCCCCGTTGCGTGTACGTTGGATACAGACCTGCCTACGGACCATCGGCCTTGCACCTCCCCAGAGCAATCTGGAGAGGGATTGTTGCAGTGCCAACCGACGTGCCTTAGGCAGAGGAAGTACAGCCAATCGGTAAAGGATCAGAGGGAAGACGTACGTGGCGCACGCCTCCGCCCTGCCCTTTAAGGACAACCTCCTTGAAAGCCAGATTCCCACCTGAGCATTCACCTTGGTTTGTACTTCCGACCAATTTCGCTCCAGTTGGAGGTCGGGCCCGAACCACACCCCGAGGATGCGGATGGGTCCGTCACTCCAGCGGAAGGGCCCTGGAAGAGTATTGCTACCCCTCCAAGCACCAAGCCGCAAACCTTCGCTTTTGTCAAAATTGACCTTGGCTCCTGCGATCCGCTCGTACTCGACAACCGCCTCTTTCACAGCCTTTATATCCAGGCGGCGGGACACAAAGACTGTGACGTCATCAGCGAACGCGGAAACCCTTGCAGCAAGGCTGCTAACAAAAGGTATACCGCGCAGGGACGGACTTGTCCTCTCATCCCTAAGCCTGCGCAGGAGGGGCTCCAACGCGAGGACATAGAGAAGAGGAGACAACGGGCAGCCCTGCCGGACCGACCGCTCGACCGCGAATACCTCCGAACGCCTTCCGTTCACCTGCACCACTGCCTGAGGGTTATGGTACATCATACTAATCCATCTGCGGAACTCCGGTTTGAATCCGACAGTCTCCAAAACAGACGCCAAGAACCGATGGTCGACCCTATCGAAGGCCTTGGACTGATCTAAACTGATCAGCGCGGCTTCTGTGTCGTCTTCTATCCCCTCTAGGACCTCGCGAATCAAGTGCAGGTTGTCCTGGATCGATCTTCCCTTCACAGCAAAGGTCTGTTCAGGGCCGATCAGATCACTGATGACAAGCTGTAAACGATTAGCTAAGACCCGGGCCAAAATCTTTAACTCTGTGTTAAGCAGAGTTATGGGCCTGTAGTCGTCTAGCCCCTCCCAAACATGCCTGCCACCTTTCTTCAGCAATGTGATCACGCCCTTGGTAACGCTACCAGGGATGGCTCCCTGGGCGAACCAATGGTTGAACACATCCGTCAGAATAGGCACAAACATGTGCGACATCCTCAAGTACACTTCGTAGGGCAAACCATCTAGTCCCGGCGACTTGTTGAGGCCGACCTGCTTCAACGCATCACGGACTTCGCATTCAGTAACCAAACCCTCGCAGCTAGCCGCTTCAGCCACCCCAAGGCGGGGGAAGTCGGCAAGATAGCTACGAAACTCCCGGATCGGGAGATCAGGGCAGCGGGCAAAGCGATCCCGAAAGTGCGCCCGAAAGGCATCACGCATCTCACGACCTGATCGCAGCAGTCGCCCGTCCGCGGTCTTGACAGACGCGATGTACCGATCGGGGAACCTTCGCACTTCTTCTTCACGCGCAGTCGCGTTTGTTTTCACAGCTTCGTTGAGAGCTCTATTTAGCCTAGATCTAACTACGAATCCCTTGTAGCGCTCGCTACTCTCACGCTCAAGGTCCCTCCTAGCTAGCTCTACACCTAGGGAGTCCCCCCCAGCCACCGCCCGGGAAAGTCTATCTTCTATAGACTTCGCCTCCTTGGTCTTATCTAGGCTGAGCTGTTGACCGTATTTGGTGGCGAAGTCTCTAATCCTATATTTCAAAGAAACCCACCACCTATTCCCGGTAACCGCCCCCACTAACGCCCGCTGAATTAGGGATTCCAGCCGGTCCCGGAAGTCCCGTATCTCCAGTAAGGAGGTATTGAACTTCCAGTAGCCGGCTAGACTAGGCCTATCGGCTAACCGCAGACTGACCCTAACAAGCTTATGGTCAGTCCACGCTATCAGGTGGAACGTGGGACAACTAACGAAATCAGTGTCAGCTCGTCTAACTAACACTCTGTCCAAGTAGGAACCTACTTTGGCAGAGGGCGAGCTATCTAGCCACGTCCACATCTCCCGCCCTGGGTGATCAAGACGAAACCTGTCGACGAGACCGTGACGAGTCACGAAGCCGACAAGGCTGCTATCACACCTTCCCGCACGCCTAGCTCCCCGCCCGACCTTATCTATCTTGGGATCAAGGATCGCATTCCAATCACCCATTAAGACTAGCCGCTTCGTATCGTCCAGGAACGGCGCCAACCGACGAAAAAAGGAAACCCTCTCCGCAGCGATATTGGACGCATAAACCGCAACCAGACGAAACTTGAAACTTTTCACGGCAACATCGGCCACAACCAGCCGGCCCCCGTCACCTGCAAAAACAACGTCAACATCAGCATCAAGGCTGCGTCCAACTAGCAGAGAGACCCCAGCGCTGATGCGGCTGCCGTATGCTGAGAAAACGTTAAAGTCGCTTTCCAGCACCCGACAGTCGGCATCGCAAGTGAAGTGGGTCTCCTGCACTGCAGCAACATCCACTCCGAGGTTCTTGAGTTCACCAAGCAAGCGCGCACACTTGCTTGAATCCCTCAGTCCCCTCACATTCAAACTGGCAACGTTTAAAGCCATCAATCTCACTTACCTTACTCAGTGTCGACTACGGGCCGGAAATCCTTCGGGGTGAGGATGCCGACAGCCTGACGCAGAGAACCGGTACCGAGTTCAGTTGTCACCCGGTTGTCTCTGGTGATTCCGCCGACATCTATGGGGAACCGCAGCTTTAGGGACCTGTAAAGGGACGGGTGAACCAAAATTGGGACCCTTCCCGAACAAAAAGGTATACATTTTTTCAATGAGGAGTGCTCCAACTCCGCCAGCTTTATGCCCGTATCAGTCTGACAGACCGTACTCAAGAACTTCCATACGCCCTTGGTACGGTCGCCAGCTGACCGGACAAAAGTGGTCACCATGGCTGCACTCCTAAAATTGACAGGATTAGAAACATTCAGGTTTTGTATTTTTTCAAGGCTCAGCAGCGGCTTTAGTGCCTTTCGCAGCTGGAAGTCGCCAACTGCTTCCAGCTCTACTGAGCACAAAGCCGCTGCCTGCTGTATTTGGGTGATTGTTAGTTCTTTTTCGCCCTCCTGCCGATTTGCTTTTTTTTTACTGGCAGGAGGGTCTTGTTTTCGTTTTGATGGGAACAGTTCTTGAGAGGATATGCTAGTGGGGCTGAGTGAGGGAAGAGATGGAGTTCTGGTTAAGTTTAGGGGCTGGGACCGGTCTGCTGATTGTGACCTTGGGAGTGGGATTTGGTAGGGTCTGTGGTATTTCTTTAGGCACTGTTCTTGTTGGGGTGAGAGGGTGAACATTTGATATGGTGGTTGTGTGGGTTGTAGGATTTGAGGGGGTGGAAAGGGTGGTGGAGGTAGAGGTGGAGGAGTTGGTTGCTTTTGTGGTTGAGAGGAGGGACCTGCCTTGGGTTGTTCAGGGCATATTTTTTTTGCGGTCCCCTCCCCGCTGTCCCTTCTCCTCTTCAAATTAAAGTTGGTCTCCATCTCTTCCGGGGCGTTTGGTTTATTTTTCTTTTTTTGTTTTTTCGGAGATGTCTTTGTTGCTGCAGATGGTGCCGATGTTACTGGTGCGGGCGTTGCTGGAGTCTCTGTTGCTGGTGTGGCTGGTTTCGGAGTTATCGGTGGTTCTGATGTTGGTGTTGCTTCTGCTGCTACTACTGCTACTACTGCTGCTGTTTGGGCCTTTTTTTGAGGAGGGGATGAGGTTTTTTCCCCCTGCTTAGGGGATCCCCTCCTCTTTCTGGCCACCTCCGTCCAGCCCTCTTGATTGCTTGGTTTGAGCTGGGCTGGACCCGGGCCCTTGGCCTCCGCTTCTTTTCTGACTGTGTTGGTGATGGTAGCTGCTGCGTCCCCTGTTGTTGTCGTTGTTGTTGTTGTTGTTGACGTAGTTTTTTCTTTTTGGTTTTCAGGGCGCTGGGGGCAAAACTTGGCGATGTGGCCAATTTGCTTACACCCCCAGCACCTGGGGCGTCTTCCCTCCACCAACACAATCATCTGCCGATCCCCGCAGATTACCGTTTCTGGGATGGCTTTGAAGCCATCCCTTGTTAGGCACAGCCGGAAGGCATAGTCCCCGTAGGCTGTCCCGGCCGGGGATCTGAGGAGGTTGAACTCCTCAACCTGGCCAAAGGCACTTAAGTATGCTGCCAGGACCTCCCCAGTAATAATGGCCGGGACATTGCAGATCGTCACGCGGAGCCTACGGGTGCCCTGATATTCCGGCTGTAGCCTAAAGTTCTTCGTAATTATGTCTCTTTCTGCTGCTTTCGCCGCTTGTTGTTCTGTGGGAAACAGGACATCCCATGTTGCGAAACTTTTTCTGCAGAAGTACTGGCATGGGATGCCTGACTTCCTTAGCAGCTCTTCGAAAGAATCCTTATTGAGCCCCACCAGCCTTTTTGTTGTAAGGTCGGAAACGACCAGCGAGAGGACTCTTGGTATTATCTTGTCAGCTATTTCCGGGATGGGCAAAATCTCGTTTCCGTTAAAGTACTTGGCGTACTTGCCCACCCGGTCCTTCTCATAGTCAGCCGGTCCCCTCTGCTGGCCTTTCCAGGCTGTGGGGCTTTTTTGAGCCGGCTGTATTGGGCTGTTTTGGCTATCTTTTGTTTCTTGGGATTCGGCGGGGATCGGCAACGAAGGCCAATTTGCCCCTATCAGGCTTTGTGTCTTTGTTGACTTATTTGGAGTTGTTGCCCCCTCCATGGCTGCGAAAAAATAATAGCAGCCAGGAGGGTATGGTTAAACCTCCAACTGTAGCTTAGTATGGAGGGGGGGCTCTACAGTTTCAACTGAAAGAATGTCAAAAATAAGACAAGCGAAATGACACCACGCAAAAAACAGGTAGAACCCCTGACAATTAAAAAATAAATGGTAAGGCAACAAAATAAAATCCGACTTATAACAACAAACAAAAAAGTCGGATAACAAAAAAAATAAAACAAGTCAGTCGTCAAAACAAAGAGTTCTCGGTAAGACTTGAAAAAAAATTAAAGTTCAAACAAAGTCACAAAAAAACAAAGTCTTACCGAGATAACAATTTTTTCAACAAGTAATCCAACAAGTAATCCAATAAAGTAACAACGTAGATCAACACTTTTCGTAAGAATAATAGAGAAGTTGTCTTCTTTATTTCCTGTAAAAATGCAGGAAGGCACAAGGCCTTAAGTTTTGTGGGGAAGGGGAAGGGTGCGGTCTTGCAATAACTAAGTTTTAACTAGTGGGACCTAGCTAGCCACATTCGCCGACCCATTCAACAATACAATATATAGTCATTCATCCGTCGCCATGCGCGCTGCTGTCACCAAAATACCACATTTGCTCGATGAAGAAAGAACCTACTTAAAATCCCGAGAGTGATGCATGATTTTATTTACAAATTGTGGTTTTTACAAATGAATTCATATGATGGGGATGGGAGAAAAAACCCCGAAATATGTACAGCAACAAAGGAAAAAATCCCCCGTTTGGTTGCCCTCCCATCCCCCCGTCTATAAAATTGGAGGCCGACTGTTTTCCGGGGCGAAAAGAACCGAAAACAAGCCGGACCTACCCTAGGTGGGGCAGGGATCCTAATCTACAGGGGTCAAAGGAAATAAGGGGTCGGGCGCGGTATGGGTTGATTCAAGCAGGTAATATGATTTTTTATACATATGAATGTTCAAGATCTTCAGTAAAAGCGGGCTGGGATATGGGTTAAGGTACAAAAATAATGGGGATGGGGAAGATCTTGAGAACTAATGACTAGGTGACGGGGACAATGACTGACAACATACTGCTAACTAGGTTGCAAGGGAAAAAAGCTTTGCCTACTTACCGGGGGTGGGGTCCCGAAGGACCCGTACCGTAGACGCCATGAGCGGGCAGAGGAGGGAAGGATGACTCCAACGTTGCCCCCTTTCTTACGACCAGGCTCGCTGCATTCACCCACCTTCTGCTGAATGTTATGCGATCCAAGCGTTTTCTATCGCATCTGATTTTGACCCTAAGCGAATGCCTAAAGTACAATACCAGATCACGATGAGAAAAGTTTGCATCGTCATACAATCCCTTCTTTCGCGTAGTCCAAATCACCATTCGAGCTACAGCCAGGATCGCGAGAAACACCACACGCTTCTCACCCTGAAACGGAGGAAGAACGTTGTCCACGACGTAACCAACGTCGAGCAGCACGAGCTGCTTGGGTTCGATGCGAGCCGTCCACTCCCCGACGTGATCCCAAAACGGGCGAACTCGCTCGCAGTAGTAGAAGGCGTGCTCAGCCGTTTCTTCCAAGCCACTGCTGCAGCGAGGGCAATCAGGCATGTCTGCCAGGCCCGCTTTGTAGCTCAAGCCGAAAAGGGGTAACGCATTTCGTGCAAGTCGCCAGGTGAGCGAGAACTCGGAGTTGTTCAAGAAGCTCGATCCTGGCGCCCAATTCCAGTGAGAGCGGATCTCCTCTGCCGTCCAGCCTCGCCGCTCGCTAAGAGGATCAGAAGCGGAACCCACCACTAATTCCCGATATAGCTCTTTCCGAGGCCGTGAAAGGTCACTGGACCCAAGAAGGTTACGAAGGGCCTTTCGGCACTCGCGGACAAACAGTGCTTCGCCCAAAGGCTTACGTCGACCTTCAGCCTTTGGGTCTGACTGGAGGCGAGGAAAAGTCCGACTCGCCTTTCGTCTCCACACTGCGTCCCCCGTCAAGGACCGGCCCAGGTATGCAAGTCTTTCAGCAAGCCAGTGGCTCTCCAGATCAGGCATACCCAGACCCCCGTTGCGTGTACGTTGGATACAGACCTGCCTACGGACCATCGGCCTTGCACCTCCCCAGAGCAATCTGGAGAGGGATTGTTGCAGTGCCAACCGACGTGCCTTAGGCAGAGGAAGTACAGCCAATCGGTAAAGGATCAGAGGAAAGACGTACGTGGCGCACGCCTCCGCCCTGCCCTTTAAGGACAACCTCCTTGAAAGCCAGATTCCCACCTGAGCATTCACCTTGGTTTGTACTTCCGACCAATTTCGCTCCAGTTGGAGGTCGGGCCCGAACCACACCCCGAGGATGCGGATGGGTCCGTCACTCCAGCGGAAGGGCCCTGGAAGAGTATTGCTACCCCTCCAAGCACCAAGCCGCAAACCTTCGCTTTTGTCAAAATTGACCTTGGCTCCTGCGATCCGCTCGTACTCGACAACCGCCTCTTTCACAGCCTTTATATCCAGACGGCGGGACACAAAGACTGTGACGTCATCAGCGAACGCGGAAACCCTTGCAGCAAGGCTGCTAACAAAAGGTATACCGCGCAGGGACGGACTTGTCCTCTCATCCCTAAGCCTGCGCAGGAGGGGCTCCAACGCGAGGACATAGAGAAGAGGAGACAACGGGCAGCCCTGCCGGACCGACCGCTCGACCGCGAATACCTCCGAACGCCTTCCGTTCACCTGCACCACTGCCTGAGGGTTATGGTACATCATACTAATCCATCTGCGGAACTCCGGTTTGAATCCGGCAGTCTCCAAAACAGACGCCAAGAACCGATGGTCGACCCTATCGAAGGCCTTGGACTGATCTAAACTGATCAGCGCGGCTTCTGTGTCGTCTTCTATCCCCTCTAGGACCTCGCGAATCAAGTGCAGGTTGTCCTGGATCGATCTTCCCTTCACAGCAAAGGTCTGTTCAGGGCCGATCAGATCACTGATGACAAGCTGTAAACGATTAGCTAAGACCCGGGCCAAAATCTTTAACTCTGTGTTAAGCAGAGTTATGGGCCTGTAGTCGTCTAGCCCCTCCCAAACATGCCTGCCACCTTTCTTCAGCAATGTGATCACGCCCTTGGTAACGCTACCAGGGATGGCTCCCTGGGCGAACCAATGGTTGAACACATCCGTCAGAATAGGCACAAACATGTGCGACATCCTCAAGTACACTTCGTAGGGCAAACCATCTAGTCCCGGCGACTTGTTGAGGCCGACCTGCTTCAACGCATCACGGACTTCGCATTCAGTAACCAAACCCTCGCAGCTAGCCGCTTCAGCCACCCCAAGGCGGGGGAAGTCGGCAAGATAGCTACGAAACTCCCGGATCGGGAGATCAGGGCAGCGGGCAAAGCGATCCCGAAAGTGCGCCCGAAAGGCATCACGCATCTCACGACCTGATCGCAGCAGTCGCCCGTCCGCGGTCTTGACAGACGCGATGTACCGATCGGGGAACCTTCGCACTTCTTCTTCACGCGCAGTCGCGTTTGTTTTCACAGCTTCGTTGAGAGCTCTATTTAGCCTAGATCTAACTACGAATCCCTTGTAGCGCTCGCTACTCTCACGCTCAAGGTCCCTCCTAGCTAGCTCTACACCTAGGGAGTCCCCCCCAGCCACCGCCCGGGAAAGTCTATCTTCTATAGACTTCGCCTCCTTGGTCTTATCTAGGCTGAGCTGTTGACCGTATTTGGTGGCGAAGTCTCTAATCCTATATTTCAAAGAAACCCACCACCTATTCCCGGTAACCGCCCCCACTAACGCCCGCTGAATTAGGGATTCCAGCCGGTCCCGGAAGTCCCGTATCTCCAGTAAGGAGGTATTGAACTTCCAGTAGCCGGCTAGACTAGGCCTATCGGCTAACCGCAGACTGACCCTAATAAGCTTATGGTCAGTCCACGCTATCAGGTGGAACGTGGGACAACTAACGAAATCAATGTCAGCTCGTCTAACTAACACTCTGTCCAAGTAGGAACCTACTTTGGCAGAGGGCGAGCTATCTAGCCACGTCCACATCTCCCGCCCTGGGTGATCAAGACGAAACCTGTCGACGAGACCGTGACGAGTCACGAAGCCGACAAGGCTGCTATCACACCTTCCCGCACGCCTAGCTCCCCGCCCGACCTTATCTATCTTGGGATCAAGGATCGCATTCCAATCACCCATTAAGACTAGCCGCTTCGTATCGTCCAGGAACGGCGCCAACCGACGAAAAAAGGAAACCCTCTCCGCAGCGATATTGGACGCATAAACCGCAACCAGACGAAACTTGAAACTTTTCACGGCAACATCGGCCACAACCAGCCGGCCCCCGTCACCTGCAAAAACAACGTCAACATCAGCATCAAGGCTGCGTCCAACTAGCAGAGAGACCCCAGCGCTGATGCGGCTGCCGTATGCTGAGAAAACGTTAAAGTCGCTTTCCAGCACCCGACAGTCGGCATCGCAAGTGAAGTGGGTCTCCTGCACTGCAGCAACATCCACTCTGAGGTTCTTGAGTTCACCAAGCAAGCGCGCACACTTGCTTGAATCCCTCAGTCCCCTCACATTCAAACTGGCAACGTTTAAAGCCATCAATCTCACTTACCTTACTCAGTGTCGACTACGGGCCGGAAATCCTTCGGGGTGAGGATGCCGACAGCCTGACGCAGAGAACCGGTACCGAGTTCAGTTGTCACCCGGTTGTCTCTGGTGATTCCGCCGACATCTATGGGGAACCGCAGCTTTAGGGACCTGTAAAGGGACGGGTGAACCAAAATTGGGACCCTTCCCGAACAAAAAGGAATACATTTTTTCAATGAGGAGTGCTCCAACTCCGCCAGCTTTATGCCCGTATCAGTCTGACAGACCGTACTCAAGAACTTCCATACGCCCTTGGTACGGTCGCCAGCTGACCGGACAAAAGTGGTCACCATGGCTGCACTCCTAAAATTCACAGGATTAGAAACATTCAGGTTTTGTATTTTTTCAAGGCTCAGCAGCGGCTTTAGTGCCTTTCGCAGCTGGAAGTCGCCAACTGCTTCCAGCTCTACTGAGCACAAAGCCGCTGCCTGCTGTATTTGGGTGATTGTTAGTTCTTTTTCGCCCTCCTGCCGATTTGCTTTTTTTTTACTGGCAGGAGGGTCTGGTTTCCGTTTTGACGGGAACAGTTCTTGAGAGGATATACTAGTAGGGCTGAGTGAGGGAAGAGATGGAGTTCTGGTTAAGTTTAGGGGCTGGGACCGGTCTGCTGATTGTGACCTTGGGAGTGGGATTTGGTAGGGTCTGTGGTATTTCTTTAGGCACTGTTCTTGTTGGGGTGAGAGGGTGAACATTTGATATGGTGGTTGTGTGGGTTGTAGGATTTGAGGGGGTGGAAAGGGTGGTGGAGGTAGAGGTGGAGGAGTTGGTTGCTTTTGTGGTTGAGAGGAGGGACCTGCCTTGGGTTGTTCAGGGCATATTTTTTTTGCGGTCCCCTCCCCGCTGTCCCTTCTCCTCTTCAAATTAAAGTTGGTCTCCATCTCTTCCGGGGCGTTTGGTTTATTTTTCTTTTTTTGTTTTTTCGGAGATGTCTTTGTTGCTGCAGATGGTGCCGATGTTACTGGTGCGGGCGTTGCTGGAGTCTCTGTTGCTGGTGTGGCTGGTTTCGGAGTTATCGGTGGTTCTGATGTTGGTGTTGCTTCTGCTGCTACTACTGCTGCTGCTGTTTGGGCCTTTTTTTTTTTTTTGAGGAGGGGATGAGGTTTTTTCCCCCTGCTTAGGGGATCCCCTCCTCTTTCTGGCCACCTCCGTCCAGCCCTCTTGATTGCTTGGTTTGAGCTGGGCTGGACCCGGGCCCTTGGCCTCCGCTTCTTTTCTGACTGTGTTGGTGATGGTGGCTGCTGCGTCCCCTGTTGTTGTCGTTGTTGTTGTTGACGTAGTTTTTTCTTTGTTTTCAGGGCGCTGGGGGCAAAACTTGGCGATGTGGCCAATTTGCTTACACCCCCAGCACCTGGGGCGTCTTCCCTCCACCAACACAATCATCTGCCGATCCCCGCAGATTACTGTTTCCGGGATGGCTTTGAAGCCATCCCTTGTTAGGCACAGCCGGAAGGCATAGTCCCCGTAGGCTGTCCCGGCCGGGGATCTGAGGAGGTTGAACTCCTCAACCTGGCCAAAGGCACTTAAGTATGCTGCCAGGACCTCCCCAGTAATAATGGCCGGGACATTGCAGATCGTCACGCGGAGCCTACGGGTGCCTTGATATTCCGGCTGTAGCCTAAAGTTCTTCGTAATTATGTCTCTTTCTGCTGCCTTCGCCGCTTGTTGCTCTGTGGGAAACAGGACATCCCATGTTGCGAAACTTTTTCTACAGAAGTACTGGCATGGGATGCCTGACTTCCTTAGCAGCTCTTCGAAAGAATCCTTATTGAGCCCCACCAGCCTTTTTGTTTTAAGGTCGGAAACGACCAGCGAGAGGACTCTTGGTATTATCTTGTCAGCTATTTCCGGGATGGGCAAAATCTCGTTTCCGTTAAAGTACTTGGCGTACTTGCCCACCCGGTCCTTCTCATAGTCAGCCGGTCCCCTCTGCTGGCCTTTCCAGGCTGTGGGGCTTTTTTGAGCCGGCTGTATTGGGCTGTCTTGGCTATCTTTTGTTTCTTGGGATTCGGCGGGGATCGGCAACGAAGGCCAATTTGCCCCTATCAGGCTTTGTGTCTTTGTTGACTTAGTTGGAGTTGTTGCCCCCTCCATGGCTGCGAAAAAATAATAGCAGCCAGGAGGGTATGATTAAACCTCCAACTGTAGCTTAGTATGGAGGGGGGGCTCTACAGTTTCAACTGAAAGAATGTCAAAAAACAAGTGGGATGACACCACGCAAGTTATAAGACAGGTAGAACCCCTGACAATCAAAAAATAAATGGTAAGGCAACAAAATAAAATCCGACTTATAACAACAAACAAAAAAGTCGGATAACAAGTGTCGAAAACAAAACAAGTCAATCGACAAAACAAAGAGTTCTCGGTAAGACTTGAAAAAAATTAAAGTTCAAACAAAGTCACAAAAAAACAAAGTCTTACCGAGATAACAATTTTTCAACAAGTAATCCAACAAGTAATCCAATAAAGTAACAACGCAAATCAACACTTTTCGTAAGAATAATAGAGAAGTTGTCTTCTTTATTTCCTGTAAAAATGCAGGAAGGCACAAGGCCTTAAGTTTTGTGGGGAAGGGGAAGGGTGCGGTCTTGCAATAACTAAGTTTTAACTAGTGGGACCTAGCTAGCCACATTCGCCGACCCATTCAGCAATACAATATATAGTCATTCATCCGTCGCCATGCGCGCTGCTGTCACCAAAATACCACATTTGCTCGATGAAGAAAGAACCTACTTAAAATCCCGAGAGTGATGCATGATTTTATTTACAAATTGTGGTTTTTACAAATGAATTCATATGATGGGGATGGGAGAAAAAACCCCGAAATATGTACAGCAACAAAGGAAAAAATCCCCCGTTTGGTTGCCCTCCCATCCCCCCGTCTATAAAATTGGAGGCCGACTGTTTTCCGGGGCGAAAAGAACCGAAAACAAGCCGGACCTACCCTAGGTGGGGCAGGGATCCTAATCTACAGGGGTCAAAGGAAATAAGGGGTCGGGCGCGGTATGGGTTGATTCAAGCAGGTAATATGATTTTTTATACATATGAATGTTCAAGATCTTCAGTAAAAGCGGGCTGGGATATGGGTTAAGGTACAAAAATAATGGGGATGGGGAAGATCTTGAGAACTAATGACTAGGTGACGGGGACAATGACTGACAACATACTGCTAACTAGGTTGCAAGGGAAAAAAGCTTTGCCTACTTACCGGGGGTGGGGTCCCGAAGGACCCGTACCGTAGACGCCATGAGCGGGCAGAGGAGGGAAGGATGACTCCAACGTTGCCCCCTTTCTTACGACCAGGCTCGCTGCATTCACCCACCTTCTGCTGAATGTTATGCGATCCAAGCGTTTTCTATCGCATCTGATTTTGACCCTAAGCGAATGCCTAAAGTACAATACCAGATCACGATGAGAAAAGTTTGCATCGTCATACAATCCCTTCTTTCGCGTAGTCCAAATCACCATTCGAGCTACAGCCAGGATCGCGAGAAACACCACACGCTTCTCACCCTGAAACGGAGGAAGAACGTTGTCCACGACGTAACCAACGTCGAGCAGCACGAGCTGCTTGGGTTCGATGCGAGCCGTCCACTCCCCGACGTGATCCCAAAACGGGCGAACTCGCTCGCAGTAGTAGAAGGCGTGCTCAGCCGTTTCTTCCAAGCCACTGCTGCAGCGAGGGCAATCAGGCATGTCTGCCAGGCCCGCTTTGTAGCTCAAGCCGAAAAGGGGTAACGCATTTCGTGCAAGTCGCCAGGTGAGCGAGAACTCGGAGTTGTTCAAGAAGCTCGATCCTGGCGCCCAATTCCAGTGAGAGCGGATCTCCTCTGCCGTCCAGCCTCGCCGCTCGCTAAGAGGATCAGAAGCGGAACCCACCACTAATTCCCGATATAGCTCTTTCCGAGGCCGTGAAAGGTCACTGGACCCAAGAAGGTTACGAAGGGCCTTTCGGCACTCGCGGACAAACAGTGCTTCGCCCAAAGGCTTACGTCGACCTTCAGCCTTTGGGTCTGACTGGAGGCGAGGAAAAGTCCGACTCGCCTTTCGTCTCCACACTGCGTCCCCCGTCAAGGACCGGCCCAGGTATGCAAGTCTTTCAGCAAGCCAGTGGCTCTCCAGATCAGGCATACCCAGACCCCCGTTGCGTGTACGTTGGATACAGACCTGCCTACGGACCATCGGCCTTGCACCTCCCCAGAGCAATCTGGAGAGGGATTGTTGCAGTGCCAACCGACGTGCCTTAGGCAGAGGAAGTACAGCCAATCGGTAAAGGATCAGAGGAAAGACGTACGTGGCGCACGCCTCCGCCCTGCCCTTTAAGGACAACCTCCTTGAAAGCCAGATTCCCACCTGAGCATTCACCTTGGTTTGTACTTCCGACCAATTTCGCTCCAGTTGGAGGTCGGGCCCGAACCACACCCCGAGGATGCGGATGGGTCCGTCACTCCAGCGGAAGGGCCCTGGAAGAGTATTGCTACCCCTCCAAGCACCAAGCCGCAAACCTTCGCTTTTGTCAAAATTGACCTTGGCTCCTGCGATCCGCTCGTACTCGACAACCGCCTCTTTCACAGCCTTTATATCCAGACGGCGGGACACAAAGACTGTGACGTCATCAGCGAACGCGGAAACCCTTGCAGCAAGGCTGCTAACAAAAGGTATACCGCGCAGGGACGGACTTGTCCTCTCATCCCTAAGCCTGCGCAGGAGGGGCTCCAACGCGAGGACATAGAGAAGAGGAGACAACGGGCAGCCCTGCCGGACCGACCGCTCGACCGCGAATACCTCCGAACGCCTTCCGTTCACCTGCACCACTGCCTGAGGGTTATGGTACATCATACTAATCCATCTGCGGAACTCCGGTTTGAATCCGGCAGTCTCCAAAACAGACGCCAAGAACCGATGGTCGACCCTATCGAAGGCCTTGGACTGATCTAAACTGATCAGCGCGGCTTCTGTGTCGTCTTCTATCCCCTCTAGGACCTCGCGAATCAAGTGCAGGTTGTCCTGGATCGATCTTCCCTTCACAGCAAAGGTCTGTTCAGGGCCGATCAGATCACTGATGACAAGCTGTAAACGATTAGCTAAGACCCGGGCCAAAATCTTTAACTCTGTGTTAAGCAGAGTTATGGGCCTGTAGTCGTCTAGCCCCTCCCAAACATGCCTGCCACCTTTCTTCAGCAATGTGATCACGCCCTTGGTAACGCTACCAGGGATGGCTCCCTGGGCGAACCAATGGTTGAACACATCCGTCAGAATAGGCACAAACATGTGCGACATCCTCAAGTACACTTCGTAGGGCAAACCATCTAGTCCCGGCGACTTGTTGAGGCCGACCTGCTTCAACGCATCACGGACTTCGCATTCAGTAACCAAACCCTCGCAGCTAGCCGCTTCAGCCACCCCAAGGCGGGGGAAGTCGGCAAGATAGCTACGAAACTCCCGGATCGGGAGATCAGGGCAGCGGGCAAAGCGATCCCGAAAGTGCGCCCGAAAGGCATCACGCATCTCACGACCTGATCGCAGCAGTCGCCCGTCCGCGGTCTTGACAGACGCGATGTACCGATCGGGGAACCTTCGCACTTCTTCTTCACGCGCAGTCGCGTTTGTTTTCACAGCTTCGTTGAGAGCTCTATTTAGCCTAGATCTAACTACGAATCCCTTGTAGCGCTCGCTACTCTCACGCTCAAGGTCCCTCCTAGCTAGCTCTACACCTAGGGAGTCCCCCCCAGCCACCGCCCGGGAAAGTCTATCTTCTATAGACTTCGCCTCCTTGGTCTTATCTAGGCTGAGCTGTTGACCGTATTTGGTGGCGAAGTCTCTAATCCTATATTTCAAAGAAACCCACCACCTATTCCCGGTAACCGCCCCCACTAACGCCCGCTGAATTAGGGATTCCAGCCGGTCCCGGAAGTCCCGTATCTCCAGTAAGGAGGTATTGAACTTCCAGTAGCCGGCTAGACTAGGCCTATCGGCTAACCGCAGACTGACCCTAATAAGCTTATGGTCAGTCCACGCTATCAGGTGGAACGTGGGACAACTAACGAAATCAATGTCAGCTCGTCTAACTAACACTCTGTCCAAGTAGGAACCTACTTTGGCAGAGGGCGAGCTATCTAGCCACGTCCACATCTCCCGCCCTGGGTGATCAAGACGAAACCTGTCGACGAGACCGTGACGAGTCACGAAGCCGACAAGGCTGCTATCACACCTTCCCGCACGCCTAGCTCCCCGCCCGACCTTATCTATCTTGGGATCAAGGATCGCATTCCAATCACCCATTAAGACTAGCCGCTTCGTATCGTCCAGGAACGGCGCCAACCGACGAAAAAAGGAAACCCTCTCCGCAGCGATATTGGACGCATAAACCGCAACCAGACGAAACTTGAAACTTTTCACGGCAACATCGGCCACAACCAGCCGGCCCCCGTCACCTGCAAAAACAACGTCAACATCAGCATCAAGGCTGCGTCCAACTAGCAGAGAGACCCCAGCGCTGATGCGGCTGCCGTATGCTGAGAAAACGTTAAAGTCGCTTTCCAGCACCCGACAGTCGGCATCGCAAGTGAAGTGGGTCTCCTGCACTGCAGCAACATCCACTCTGAGGTTCTTGAGTTCACCAAGCAAGCGCGCACACTTGCTTGAATCCCTCAGTCCCCTCACATTCAAACTGGCAACGTTTAAAGCCATCAATCTCACTTACCTTACTCAGTGTCGACTACGGGCCGGAAATCCTTCGGGGTGAGGATGCCGACAGCCTGACGCAGAGAACCGGTACCGAGTTCAGTTGTCACCCGGTTGTCTCTGGTGATTCCGCCGACATCTATGGGGAACCGCAGCTTTAGGGACCTGTAAAGGGACGGGTGAACCAAAATTGGGACCCTTCCCGAACAAAAAGGAATACATTTTTTCAATGAGGAGTGCTCCAACTCCGCCAGCTTTATGCCCGTATCAGTCTGACAGACCGTACTCAAGAACTTCCATACGCCCTTGGTACGGTCGCCAGCTGACCGGACAAAAGTGGTCACCATGGCTGCACTCCTAAAATTCACAGGATTAGAAACATTCAGGTTTTGTATTTTTTCAAGGCTCAGCAGCGGCTTTAGTGCCTTTCGCAGCTGGAAGTCGCCAACTGCTTCCAGCTCTACTGAGCACAAAGCCGCTGCCTGCTGTATTTGGGTGATTGTTAGTTCTTTTTCGCCCTCCTGCCGATTTGCTTTTTTTTTACTGGCAGGAGGGTCTGGTTTCCGTTTTGACGGGAACAGTTCTTGAGAGGATATACTAGTAGGGCTGAGTGAGGGAAGAGATGGAGTTCTGGTTAAGTTTAGGGGCTGGGACCGGTCTGCTGATTGTGACCTTGGGAGTGGGATTTGGTAGGGTCTGTGGTATTTCTTTAGGCACTGTTCTTGTTGGGGTGAGAGGGTGAACATTTGATATGGTGGTTGTGTGGGTTGTAGGATTTGAGGGGGTGGAAAGGGTGGTGGAGGTAGAGGTGGAGGAGTTGGTTGCTTTTGTGGTTGAGAGGAGGGACCTGCCTTGGGTTGTTCAGGGCATATTTTTTTTGCGGTCCCCTCCCCGCTGTCCCTTCTCCTCTTCAAATTAAAGTTGGTCTCCATCTCTTCCGGGGCGTTTGGTTTATTTTTCTTTTTTTGTTTTTTCGGAGATGTCTTTGTTGCTGCAGATGGTGCCGATGTTACTGGTGCGGGCGTTGCTGGAGTCTCTGTTGCTGGTGTGGCTGGTTTCGGAGTTATCGGTGGTTCTGATGTTGGTGTTGCTTCTGCTGCTACTACTGCTGCTGCTGTTTGGGCCTTTTTTTTTTTTTTGAGGAGGGGATGAGGTTTTTTCCCCCTGCTTAGGGGATCCCCTCCTCTTTCTGGCCACCTCCGTCCAGCCCTCTTGATTGCTTGGTTTGAGCTGGGCTGGACCCGGGCCCTTGGCCTCCGCTTCTTTTCTGACTGTGTTGGTGATGGTGGCTGCTGCGTCCCCTGTTGTTGTCGTTGTTGTTGTTGACGTAGTTTTTTCTTTGTTTTCAGGGCGCTGGGGGCAAAACTTGGCGATGTGGCCAATTTGCTTACACCCCCAGCACCTGGGGCGTCTTCCCTCCACCAACACAATCATCTGCCGATCCCCGCAGATTACTGTTTCCGGGATGGCTTTGAAGCCATCCCTTGTTAGGCACAGCCGGAAGGCATAGTCCCCGTAGGCTGTCCCGGCCGGGGATCTGAGGAGGTTGAACTCCTCAACCTGGCCAAAGGCACTTAAGTATGCTGCCAGGACCTCCCCAGTAATAATGGCCGGGACATTGCAGATCGTCACGCGGAGCCTACGGGTGCCTTGATATTCCGGCTGTAGCCTAAAGTTCTTCGTAATTATGTCTCTTTCTGCTGCCTTCGCCGCTTGTTGCTCTGTGGGAAACAGGACATCCCATGTTGCGAAACTTTTTCTACAGAAGTACTGGCATGGGATGCCTGACTTCCTTAGCAGCTCTTCGAAAGAATCCTTATTGAGCCCCACCAGCCTTTTTGTTTTAAGGTCGGAAACGACCAGCGAGAGGACTCTTGGTATTATCTTGTCAGCTATTTCCGGGATGGGCAAAATCTCGTTTCCGTTAAAGTACTTGGCGTACTTGCCCACCCGGTCCTTCTCATAGTCAGCCGGTCCCCTCTGCTGGCCTTTCCAGGCTGTGGGGCTTTTTTGAGCCGGCTGTATTGGGCTGTCTTGGCTATCTTTTGTTTCTTGGGATTCGGCGGGGATCGGCAACGAAGGCCAATTTGCCCCTATCAGGCTTTGTGTCTTTGTTGACTTAGTTGGAGTTGTTGCCCCCTCCATGGCTGCGAAAAAATAATAGCAGCCAGGAGGGTATGATTAAACCTCCAACTGTAGCTTAGTATGGAGGGGGGGCTCTACAGTTTCAACTGAAAGAATGTCAAAAAACAAGTGGGATGACACCACGCAAGTTATAAGACAGGTAGAACCCCTGACAATCAAAAAATAAATGGTAAGGCAACAAAATAAAATCCGACTTATAACAACAAACAAAAAAGTCGGATAACAAGTGTCGAAAACAAAACAAGTCAATCGACAAAACAAAGAGTTCTCGGTAAGACTTGAAAAAAATTAAAGTTCAAACAAAGTCACAAAAAAACAAAGTCTTACCGAGATAACAATTTTTCAACAAGTAATACAACAAGTAATCCAATAAAGTAACAACGCAAATCAACACTTTTCGTAAGAATAATAGAGAAGTTGTCTTCTTTATTTCCTGTAAAAATGCAGGAAGGCACAAGGCCTTAAGTTTTGTGGGGAAGGGGAAGGGTGCGGTCTTGCAATAACTAAGTTTTAACTAGTGGGACCTAGCTAGCCACATTCGCCGACCCATTCAACAATACAATATATAGTCATTCATCCGTCGCCATGCGCGCTGCTGTCACCAAAATACCACATTTGCTCGATGAAGAAAGAACCTACTTAAAATCCCGAGAGTGATGCATGATTTTATTTACAAATTGTGGTTTTTACAAATGAATTCATATGATGGGGATGGGAGAAAAAACCCCGAAATATGTACAGCAACAAAGGAAAAAATCCCCCGTTTGGTTGCCCTCCCATCCCCCCGTCTATAAAATTGGAGGCCGACTGTTTTCCGGGGCGAAAAGAACCGAAAACAAGCCGGACCTACCCTAGGTGGGGCAGGGATCCTAATCTACAGGGGTCAAAGGAAATAAGGGGTCGGGCGCGGTATGGGTTGATTCAAGCAGGTAATATGATTTTTTATACATATGAATGTTCAAGATCTTCAGTAAAAGCGGGCTGGGATATGGGTTAAGGTACAAAAATAATGGGGATGGGGAAGATCTTGAGAACTAATGACTAGGTGACGGGGACAATGACTGACAACATACTGCTAACTAGGTTGCAAGGGAAAAAAGCTTTGCCTACTTACCGGGGGTGGGGTCCCGAAGGACCCGTACCGTAGACGCCATGAGCGGGCAGAGGAGGGAAGGATGACTCCAACGTTGCCCCCTTTCTTACGACCAGGCTCGCTGCATTCACCCACCTTCTGCTGAATGTTATGCGATCCAAGCGTTTTCTATCGCATCTGATTTTGACCCTAAGCGAATGCCTAAAGTACAATACCAGATCACGATGCGAAAAGTTTGCATCGTCATACAATCCCTTCTTTCGCGTAGTCCAAATCACCATTCGAGCTACAGCCAGGATCGCGAGAAACACCACACGCTTCTCACCCTGAAACGGAGGAAGAACGTTGTCCACGACGTAACCAACGTCGAGCAGCACGAGCTGCTTGGGTTCGATGCGAGCCGTCCACTCCCCGACGTGATCCCAAAACGGGCGAACTCGCTCGCAGTAGTAGAAGGCGTGCTCAGCCGTTTCTTCCAAGCCACTGCTGCAGCGAGGGCAATCAGGCATGTCTGCCAGGCCCGCTTTGTAGTTCAAGCCGAAAAGGGGTAACGCATTTCGTGCAAGTCGCCAGGTGAGCGAGAACTCGGAGTTGTTCAAGAAGCTCGATCCTGGCGCCCAATTCCAGTGAGAGCGGATCTCCTCCGCCGTCCAGCCTCGCCGCTCGCTTAGAGGATCAGAAGCGGAACCCACCACTAATTCCCGATATAGCTCTTTCCGAGGCCGTGAAAGGTCACTGGACCCAAGAAGGTTACGAAGGGCCTTTCGGCACTCGCGGACAAACAGTGCTTCGCCCAAAGGCTTACGTCGACCTTCAGCCTTTGGGTCTGACTGGAGGCGAGGAAAAGTCCGACTCGCCTTTCGTCTCCACACTGCGTCCCCCGTCAAGGACCGGCCCAGGTATGCAAGTCTTTCAGCAAGCCAGTGGCTCTCCAGATCAGGCATACCCAGACCCCCGTTGCGTGTACGTTGGATACAGACCTGCCTACGGACCATCGGCCTTGCACCTCCCCAGAGCAATCTGGAGAGGGATTGTTGCAGTGCCAACCGACGTGCCTTAGGCAGAGGAAGTACAGCCAATCGGTAAAGGATCAGAGGAAAGACGTACGTGGCGCACGCCTCCGCCCTGCCCTTTAAGGACAACCTCCTTGAAAGCCAGATTCCCACCTGAGCATTCACCTTGGTTTGTACTTCCGACCAATTTCGCTCCAGTTGGAGGTCGGGCCCGAACCACACCCCGAGGATGCGGATGGGTCCGTCACTCCAGCGGAAGGGCCCTGGAAGAGTATTGCTACCCCTCCAAGCACCAAGCCGCAAACCTTCGCTTTTGTCAAAATTGACCTTGGCTCCTGCGATCCGCTCGTACTCGACAACCGCCTCTTTCACAGCCTTTATATCCAGACGGCGGGACACAAAGACTGTGACGTCATCAGCGAACGCGGAAACCCTTGCAGCAAGGCTGCTAACAAAAGGTATACCGCGCAGGGACGGACTTGTCCTCTCATCCCTAAGCCTGCGCAGGAGGGGCTCCAACGCGAGGACATAGAGAAGAGGAGACAACGGGCAGCCCTGCCGGACCGACCGCTCGACCGCGAATACCTCCGAACGCCTTCCGTTCACCTGCACCACTGCCTGAGGGTTATGGTACATCATACTAATCCATCTGCGGAACTCCGGTTTGAATCCGGCAGTCTCCAAAACAGACGCCAAGAACCGATGGTCGACCCTATCGAAGGCCTTGGACTGATCTAAACTGATCAGCGCGGCTTCTGTGTCGTCTTCTATCCCCTCTAGGACCTCGCGAATCAAGTGCAGGTTGTCCTGGATCGATCTTCCCTTCACAGCAAAGGTCTGTTCAGGGCCGATCAGATCACTGATGACAAGCTGTAAACGATTAGCTAAGACCCGGGCCAAAATCTTTAACTCTGTGTTAAGCAGAGTTATGGGCCTGTAGTCGTCTAGCCCCTCCCAAACATGCCTGCCACCTTTCTTCAGCAATGTGATCACGCCCTTGGTAACGCTACCAGGGATGGCTCCCTGGGCGAACCAATGGTTGAACACATCCGTCAGAATAGGCACAAACATGTGCGACATCCTCAAGTACACTTCGTAGGGCAAACCATCTAGTCCCGGCGACTTGTTGAGGCCGACCTGCTTCAACGCATCACGGACTTCGCATTCAGTAACCAAACCCTCGCAGCTAGCCGCTTCAGCCACCCCAAGGCGGGGGAAGTCGGCAAGATAGCTACGAAACTCCCGGATCGGGAGATCAGGGCAGCGGGCAAAGCGATCCCGAAAGTGCGCCCGAAAGGCATCACGCATCTCACGACCTGATCGCAGCAGTCGCCCGTCCGCGGTCTTGACAGACGCGATGTACCGATCGGGGAACCTTCGCACTTCTTCTTCACGCGCAGTCGCGTTTGTTTTCACAGCTTCGTTGAGAGCTCTATTTAGCCTAGATCTAACTACGAATCCCTTGTAGCGCTCGCTACTCTCACGCTCAAGGTCCCTCCTAGCTAGCTCTACACCTAGGGAGTCCCCCCCAGCCACCGCCCGGGAAAGTCTATCTTCTATAGACTTCGCCTCCTTGGTCTTATCTAGGCTGAGCTGTTGACCGTATTTGGTGGCGAAGTCTCTAATCCTATATTTCAAAGAAACCCACCACCTATTCCCGGTAACCGCCCCCACTAACGCCCGCTGAATTAGGGATTCCAGCCGGTCCCGGAAGTCCCGTATCTCCAGTAAGGAGGTATTGAACTTCCAGTAGCCGGCTAGACTAGGCCTATCGGCTAACCGCAGACTGACCCTAACAAGCTTATGGTCAGTCCACGCTATCAGGTGGAACGTGGGACAACTAACGAAATCAGTGTCAGCTCGTCTAACTAACACTCTGTCCAAGTAGGAACCTACTTTGGCAGAGGGCGAGCTATCTAGCCACGTCCACATCTCCCGCCCTGGGTGATCAAGACGAAACCTGTCGACGAGACCGTGACGAGTCACGAAGCCGACAAGGCTGCTATCACACCTTCCCGCACGCCTAGCTCCCCGCCCGACCTTATCTATCTTGGGATCAAGGATCGCATTCCAATCACCCATTAAGACTAGCCGCTTCGTATCGTCCAGGAACGGCGCCAACCGACGAAAAAAGGAAACCCTCTCCGCAGCGATATTGGACGCATAAACCGCAACCAGACGAAACTTGAAACTTTTCACGGCAACATCGGCCACAACCAGCCGGCCCCCGTCACCTGCAAAAACAACGTCAACATCAGCATCAAGGCTGCGTCCAACTAGCAGAGAGACCCCAGCGCTGATGCGGCTGCCGTATGCTGAGAAAACGTTAAAGTCGCTTTCCAGCACCCGACAGTCGGCATCGCAAGTGAAGTGGGTCTCCTGCACTGCAGCAACATCCACTCCGAGGTTCTTGAGTTCACCAAGCAAGCGCGCACACTTGCTTGAATCCCTCAGTCCCCTCACATTCAAACTGGCAACGTTTAAAGCCATCAATCTCACTTACCTTACTCAGTGTCGACTACGGGCCGGAAATCCTTCGGGGTGAGGATGCCGACAGCCTGACGCAGAGAACCGGTACCGAGTTCAGTTGTCACCCGGTTGTCTCTGGTGATTCCGCCGACATCTATGGGGAACCGCAGCTTTAGGGACCTGTAAAGGGACGGGTGAACCAAAATTGGGACCCTTCCCGAACAAAAAGGTATACATTTTTTCAATGAGGAGTGCTCCAACTCCGCCAGCTTTATGCCCGTATCAGTCTGACAGACCGTACTCAAGAACTTCCATACGCCCTTGGTACGGTCGCCAGCTGACCGGACAAAAGTGGTCACCATGGCTGCACTCCTAAAATTGACAGGATTAGAAACATTCAGGTTTTGTATTTTTTCAAGGCTCAGCAGCGGCTTTAGTGCCTTTCGCAGCTGGAAGTCGCCAACTGCTTCCAGCTCTACTGAGCACAAAGCCGCTGCCTGCTGTATTTGGGTGATTGTTAGTTCTTTTTCGCCCTCCTGCCGATTTGCTTTTTTTTTACTGGCAGGAGGGTCTTGTTTTCGTTTTGATGGGAACAGTTCTTGAGAGGATATGCTAGTGGGGCTGAGTGAGGGAAGAGATGGAGTTCTGGTTAAGTTTAGGGGCTGGGACCGGTCTGCTGATTGTGACCTTGGGAGTGGGATTTGGTAGGGTCTGTGGTATTTCTTTAGGCACTGTTCTTGTTGGGGTGAGAGGGTGAACATTTGATATGGTGGTTGTGTGGGTTGTAGGATTTGAGGGGGTGGAAAGGGTGGTGGAGGTAGAGGTGGAGGAGTTGGTTGCTTTTGTGGTTGAGAGGAGGGACCTGCCTTGGGTTGTTCAGGGCATATTTTTTTTGCGGTCCCCTCCCCGCTGTCCCTTCTCCTTTTCAAATTAAAGTTGGTCTCCATCTCTTCCGGGGCGTTTGGTTTATTTTTCTTTTTTTGTTTTTTCGGAGATGTCTTTGTTGCTGCAGATGGTGCCGATGTTACTGGTGCGGGCGTTGCTGGAGTCTCTGTTGCTGGTGTGGCTGGTTTCGGAGTTATCGGTGGTTCTGATGTTGGTGTTGCTTCTGCTGCTACTACTGCTGCTGCTGCTGCTGTTTGGGCCTTTTTTTGAGGAGGGGATGAGGTTTTTTCCCCCTGCTTAGGGGATCCCCTCCTCTTTCTGGCCACCTCCGTCCAGCCCTCTTGATTGCTTGGTTTGAGCTGGGCTGGACCCGGGCCCTTGGCCTCCGCTTCTTTTCTGACTGTGTTGGTGATGGTGGCTGCTGCGTCCCCTGTTGTTGTCGTTGTTGTTGTTGTTGTTGACGTAGTTTTTTCTTTTTGGTTTTCAGGGCGCTGGGGGCAAAACTTGGCGATGTGGCCAATTTGCTTACACCCCCAGCACCTGGGGCGTCTTCCCTCCACCAACACAATCATCTGCCGATCCCCGCTGATCAGCATTTCAGGGATGGCTTTAAAACCATCCCTGGTCAGGCACAGCCGGAAGGCATAGTCCCCGTAGGCTGTCCCGGCCGGGGATCTGAGGAGGTTGAACTCCTCAACCTGGCCAAAGGCACTTAAGTATGCTGCCAGGACCTCCCCAGTAATAATGGCCGGGACATTGCAGATCGTCACGCGGAGCCTACGGGTGCCTTGATATTCCGGCTGTAGCCTAAAGTTCTTCGTAATTATGTCTCTTTCTGCTGCCTTCGCCGCTTGTTGCTCTGTGGGAAACAGGACATCCCATGTTGCGAAACTTTTTCTACAGAAGTACTGGCATGGGATGCCTGACTTCCTTAGCAGCTCTTCGAAAGAATCCTTATTGAGCCCCACCAGCCTTTTTGTTTTAAGGTCGGAAACGACCAGCGAGAGGACTCTTGGTATTATCTTGTCAGCTATTTCCGGGATGGGCAAAATCTCGTTTCCGTTAAAGTACTTGGCGTACTTGCCCACCCGGTCCTTCTCATAGTCAGCCGGTCCCCTCTGCTGGCCTTTCCAGGCTGTGGGGCTTTTTTGAGCCGGCTGTATTGGGCTGTCTTGGCTATCTTTTGTTTCTTGGGATTCGGCGGGGATCGGCAACGAAGGCCAATTTGCCCCTATCAGGCTTTGTGTCTTTGTTGACTTAGTTGGAGTTGTTGCCCCCTCCATGGCTGCGAAAAAATAATAGCAGCCAGGAGGGTATGATTAAACCTCCAACTGTAGCTTAGTATGGAGGGGGGGCTCTACAGTTTCAACTGAAAGAATGTCAAAAATAAGACAAGCGAAATGACACCACGCAAAAAACAGGTAGAACCCCTGACAATTAAAAAATAAATGGTAAGGCAACAAAATAAAATCCGACTCATAACAACAAACAAAAAAGTCGGATAACAAAAAAATAAAACAAGTCAGTCGTCAAAACAAAGAGTTCTCGGTAAGACTTGAAAAAAATTAAAGTTCAAACAAAGTCACAAAAAAAAACAAAGTCTTACCGAGATAACAATTTTTCAACAAGTAATCCAACAAGTAATCCAATAAAGTAACAACGCAAATCAACACTTTTCGTAAGAATAATAGAGAAGGTGTCTTCTTTATTTCCTGTAAAAATGCAGGAAGGCACAAGGCCTTAAGTTTTGTGGGGAAGGGGAAGGGTGCGGTCTTGCAATAACTAAGTTTTAACTAGTGGGACCTAGCTAGCCACATTCGCCGACCCATTCAACAATACAATATATAGTCATTCATCCGTCGCCATGCGCGCTGCTGTCACCAAAATACCACATTTGCTCGATGAAGAAAGAACCTACTTAAAATCCCGAGAGTGATGCATGATTTTATTTACAAATTGTGGTTTTTACAAATGAATTCATATGATGGGGATGGGAGAAAAAACCCCGAAATATGTACAGCAACAAAGGAAAAAATCCCCCGTTTGGTTGCCCTCCCATCCCCCCGTCTATAAAATTGGAGGCCGACTGTTTTCCGGGGCGAAAAGAACCGAAAACAAGCCGGACCTACCCTAGGTGGGGCAGGGATCCTAATCTACAGGGGTCAAAGGAAATAAGGGGTCGGGCGCGGTATGGGTTGATTCAAGCAGGTAATATGATTTTTTATACATATGAATGTTCAAGATCTTCAGTAAAAGCGGGCTGGGATATGGGTTAAGGTACAAAAATAATGGGGATGGGGAAGATCTTGAGAACTAATGACTAGGTGACGGGGACAATGACTGACAACATACTGCTAACTAGGTTGCAAGGGAAAAAAGCTTTGCCTACTTACCGGGGGTGGGGTCCCGAAGGACCCGTACCGTAGACGCCATGAGCGGGCAGAGGAGGGAAGGATGACTCCAACGTTGCCCCCTTTCTTACGACCAGGCTCGCTGCATTCACCCACCTTCTGCTGAATGTTATGCGATCTAAGCGTTTTCTATCGCATCTGATTTTGACCCTAAGCGAATGCCTAAAGTACAGTACCAGATCACGATGAGAAAAGTTTGCATCGTCATACAATCCCTTCTTTCGCGTAGTCCAAATCACCATTCGAGCTACAGCCAGGATCGCGAGAAACACCACACGCTTCTCACCCTGAAACGGAGGAAGAACGTTGTCCACGACGTAACCAACGTCGAGCAGCACGAGCTGCTTGGGTTCGATGCGAGCCGTCCACTCCCCGACGTGATCCCAAAACGGGCGAACTCGCTCGCAGTAGTAGAAGGCGTGCTCAGCCGTTTCTTCCAAGCCACTGCTGCAGCGAGGGCAATCAGGCATGTCTGCCAGGCCCGCTTTGTAGTTCAAGCCGAAAAGGGGTAACGCATTTCGTGCAAGTCGCCAGGTGAGCGAGAACTCGGAGTTGTTCAAGAAGCTCGATCCTGGCGCCCAATTCCAGTGAGAGCGGATCTCCTCCGCCGTCCAGCCTCGCCGCTCGCTAAGAGGATCAGAAGCGGAACCCACCACTAATTCCCGATATAGCTCTTTCCGAGGCCGTGAAAGGTCACTGGACCCAAGAAGGTTACGAAGGGCCTTTCGGCACTCGCGGACAAACAGTGCTTCGCCCAAAGGCTTACGTCGACCTTCAGCCTTTGGGTCTGACTGGAGGCGAGGAAAAGTCCGACTCGCCTTTCGTCTCCACACTGCGTCCCCCGTCAAGGACCGGCCCAGGTATGCAAGTCTTTCAGCAAGCCAGTGGCTCTCCAGATCAGGCATACCCAGACCCCCGTTGCGTGTACGTTGGATACAGACCTGCCTACGGACCATCGGCCTTGCACCTCCCCAGAGCAATCTGGAGAGGGATTGTTGCAGTGCCAACCGACGTGCCTTAGGCAGAGGAAGTACAGCCAATCGGTAAAGGATCAGAGGGAAGACGTACGTGGCGCACGCCTCCGCCCTGCCCTTTAAGGACAACCTCCTTGAAAGCCAGATTCCCACCTGAGCATTCACCTTGGTTTGTACTTCCGACCAATTTCGCTCCAGTTGGAGGTCGGGCCCGAACCACACCCCGAGGATGCGGATGGGTCCGCCACTCCAGCGGAAGGGCCCTGGAAGAGTATTGCTACCCCTCCAAGCACCAAGCCGCAAACCTTCGCTTTTGTCAAAATTGACCTTGGCTCCTGCGATCCGCTCGTACTCGACAACCGCCTCTTTCACAGCCTTTATATCCAGGCGGCGGGACACAAAGACTGTGACGTCATCAGCGAACGCGGAAACCCTTGCAGCAAGGCTGCTAACAAAAGGTATACCGCGCAGGGACGGACTTGTCCTCTCATCCCTAAGCCTGCGCAGGAGGGGCTCCAACGCGAGGACATAGAGAAGAGGAGACAACGGGCAGCCCTGCCGGACCGACCGCTCGACCGCGAATACCCCCGAACGCCTTCCGTTCACCTGCACCACTGCCTGAGGGTTATGGTACATCATACTAATCCATCTGCGGAACTCCGGTTTGAATCCGGCAGTCTCCAAAACAGACGCCAAGAACCGATGGTCGACCCTATCGAAGGCCTTGGACTGATCTAAACTGATCAGCGCGGCTTCTGTGTCGTCTTCTATCCCCTCTAGGACCTCGCGAATCAAGTGCAGGTTGTCCTGGATCGATCTTCCCTTCACAGCAAAGGTCTGTTCAGGGCCGATCAGATCACTGATGACAAGCTGTAAACGATTAGCTAAGACCCGGGCCAAAATCTTTAACTCTGTGTTAAGCAGAGTTATGGGCCTGTAGTCGTCTAGCCCCTCCCAAACATGCCTGCCACCTTTCTTCAGCAATGTGATCACGCCCTTGGTAACGCTACCAGGGATGGCTCCCTGGGCGAACCAATGGTTGAACACATCCGTCAGAATAGGCACAAACATGTGCGACATCCTCAAGTACACTTCGTAGGGCAAACCATCTAGTCCCGGCGACTTGTTGAGGCCGACCTGCTTCAACGCATCACGGACTTCGCATTCAGTAACCAAACCCTCGCAGCCAGCCGCTTCAGCCACCCCAAGGCGGGGGAAGTCGGCAAGATAGCTACGAAACTCCCGGATCGGGAGATCAGGGCAGCGGGCAAAGCGATCCCGAAAGTGCGCCCGAAAGGCATCACGCATCTCACGACCTGATCGCAGCAGTCGCCCGTCCGCGGTCTTGACAGACGCGATGTACCGATCGGGGAACCTTCGCACTTCTTCTTCACGCGCAGTCGCGTTTGTTTTCACAGCTTCGTTGAGAGCTCTATTTAGCCTAGATCTAACTACGAATCCCTTGTAGCGCTCGCTACTCTCACGCTCAAGGTCCCTCCTAGCTAGCTCTACACCTAGGGAGTCCCCCCCAGCCACCGCCCGGGAAAGTCTATCTTCTATAGACTTCGCCTCCTTGGTCTTATCTAGGCTGAGCTGTTGACCGTATTTGGTGGCGAAGTCTCTAATCCTATATTTCAAAGAAACCCACCACCTATTCCCGGTAACCGCCCCCACTAACGCCCGCTGAATTAGGGATTCCAGCCGGTCCCGGAAGTCCCGTATCTCCAGTAAGGAGGTATTGAACTTCCAGTAGCCGGCTAGACTAGGCCTATCGGCTAACCGCAGACTGACCCTAACAAGCTTATGGTCAGTCCACGCTATCAGGTGGAACGTGGGACAACTAACGAAATCAATGTCAGCTCGTCTAACTAACACTCTGTCCAAGTAGGAACCTACTTTGGCAGAGGGCGAGCTATCTAGCCACGTCCACATCTCCCGCCCTGGGTGATCAAGACGAAACCTGTCGACGAGACCGTGACGAGTCACGAAGCCGACAAGGCTGCTATCACACCTTCCCGCACGCCTAGCTCCCCGCCCGACCTTATCTATCTTGGGATCAAGGATCGCATTCCAATCACCCATTAAGACTAGCCGCTTCGTATCGTCCAGGAACGGCGCCAACCGACGAAAAAAGGAAACCCTCTCCGCAGCGATATTGGACGCATAAACCGCAACCAGACGAAACTTGAAACTTTTCACGGCAACATCGGCCACAACCAGCCGGCCCCCGTCACCTGCAAAAACAACGTCAACATCAGCATCAAGGCTGCGTCCAACTAGCAGAGAGACCCCAGCGCTGATGCGGCTGCCGTATGCTGAGAAAACGTTAAAGTCGCTTTCCAGCACCCGACAGTCGGCATCGCAAGTGAAGTGGGTCTCCTGCACTGCAGCAACATCTACTCCGAGGTTCTTGAGTTCACCAAGCAAGCGCGCACACTTGCTTGAATCCCTCAGTCCCCTCACATTCAAACTGGCAACGTTTAAAGCCATCAATCTCACTTACCTTACTCAGTGTCGACTACGGGCCGGAAATCCTTCGGGGTGAGGATGCCGACAGCCTGACGCAGAGAACCGGTACCGAGTTCAGTTGTCACCCGGTTGTCTCTGGTGATTCCGCCGACATCTATGGGGAACCGCAGCTTTAGGGACCTGTAAAGGGACGGGTGAACCAAAATTGGGACCCTTCCCGAACAAAAAGGAATACATTTTTTCAATGAGGAGTGCTCCAACTCCGCCAGCTTTATGCCCGTATCAGTCTGACAGACCGTACTCAAGAACTTCCATACGCCCTTGGTACGGTCGCCAGCTGACCGGACAAAAGTGGTCACCATGGCTGCACTCCTAAAATTGACAGGATTAGAAACATTCAGGTTTTGTATTTTTTCAAGGCTCAGCAGCGGCTTTAGTGCCTTTCGCAGCTGGAAGTCGCCAACTGCTTCCAGCTCTACTGAGCACAAAGCCGCTGCCTGCTGTATTTGGGTGATTGTTAGTTCTTTTTCGCCCTCCTGCCGATTTGCTTTTTTTTTACTGGCAGGAGGGTCTTGTTTTCGTTTTGATGGGAACAGTTCTTGAGAGGATATGCTAGTGGGGCTGAGTGAGGGAAGAGATGGAGTTCTGGTTAAGTTTAGGGGCTGGGACCGGTCTGCTGATTGTGACCTTGGGAGTGGGATTTGGTAGGGTCTGTGGTATTTCTTTAGGCACTGTTCTTGTTGGGGTGAGAGGGTGAACATTTGATATGGTGGTTGTGTGGGTTGTAGGATTTGAGGGGGTGGAAAGGGTGGTGGAGGTAGAGGTGGAGGAGTTGGTTGCTTTTGTGGTTGAGAGGAGGGACCTGCCTTGGGTTGTTCAGGGCATATTTTTTTTGCGGTCCCCTCCCCGCTGTCCCTTCTCCTCTTCAAATTAAAGTTGGTCTCCATCTCTTCCGGGGCGTTTGGTTTATTTTTCTTTTTTTGTTTTTTCGGAGATGTCTTTGTTGCTGCAGATGGTGCCGATGTTACTGGTGCGGGCGTTGCTGGAGTCTCTGTTGCTGGTGTGGCTGGTTTCGGAGTTATCGGTGGTTCTGATGTTGGTGTTGCTTCTGCTGCTACTACTGCTGCTGCTGTTTGGGCCTTTTTTTGAGGAGGGGATGAGGTTTTTTCCCCCTGCTTAGGGGATCCCCTCCTCTTTCTGGCCACCTCCGTCCAGCCCTCTTGATTGCTTGGTTTGAGCTGGGCTGGACCCGGGCCCTTGGCCTCCGCTTCTTTTCTGACTGTGTTGGTGATGGTGGCTGCTGCGTCCCCTGTTGTTGTCGTTGTTGTTGTTGTTGTTGACGTAGTTTTTTCTTTTTGGTTTTCAGGGCGCTGGGGGCAAAACTTGGCGATGTGGCCAATTTGCTTACACCCCCAGCACCTGGGGCGTCTTCCCTCCACCAACACAATCATCTGCCGATCCCCGCAGATTACTGTTTCCGGGATGGCTTTGAAGCCATCCCTTGTTAGGCACAGCCGGAAGGCATAGTCCCCGTAGGCTGTCCCGGCCGGGGATCTGAGGAGGTTGAACTCCTCAACCTGGCCAAAGGCACTTAAGTATGCTGCCAGGACCTCCCCAGTAATAATGGCCGGGACATTGCAGATCGTCACGCGGAGCCTACGGGTGCCCTGATATTCCGGCTGTAGCCTAAAGTTCTTCGTAATTATGTCTCTTTCTGCTGCTTTCGCCGCTTGTTGTTCTGTGGGAAACAGGACATCCCATGTTGCGAAACTTTTTCTGCAGAAGTACTGGCATGGGATGCCTGACTTCCTTAGCAGCTCTTCGAAAGAATCCTTATTGAGCCCCACCAGCCTTTTTGTTTTAAGGTCGGAAACGACCAGCGAGAGGACTCTTGGTATTATTTTGTCGGCTATTTCCGGGATGGGCAAAATCTCGTTTCCGTTAAAGTACTTGGCGTACTTGCCCACCCGGTCCTTCTCATAGTCAGCCGGTCCCCTCTGCTGGCCTTTCCAGGCTGTGGGGCTTTTTTGAGCCGGCTGTATTGGGCTGTCTTGGCTATCTTTTGTTTCTTGGGATTCGGCGGGGATCGGCAACGAAGGCCAATTTGCCCCTATCAGGCTTTGTGTCTTTGTTGACTTATTTGGAGTTGTTGCCCCCTCCATGGCTGCGAAAAAATAATAGCAGCCAGGAGGGTATGGTTAAACCTCCAACTGTAGCTTAGTATGGAGGGGGGGCTCTACAGTTTCAACTGAAAGAATGTCAAAAATAAGACAAGCGAAATGACACCACGCAAAAAACAGGTAGAACCCCTGACAATTAAAAAATAAATGGTAAGGCAACAAAATAAAATCCGACTTATAACAACAAACAAAAAAGTCGGATAACAAAAAAATAAAACAAGTCAGTCGTCAAAACAAAGAGTTCTCGGTAAGACTTGAAAAAAATTAAAGTTCAAACAAAGTCACAAAAAAAAACAAAGTCTTACCGAGATAACAATTTTTCAACAAGTAATCCAACAAGTAATCCAATAAAGTAACAACGCAAATCAACACTTTTCGTAAGAATAATAGAGAAGGTGTCTTCTTTATTTCCTGTAAAAATGCAGGAAGGCACAAGGCCTTAAGTTTTGTGGGGAAGGGGAAGGGTGCGGTCTTGCAATAACTAAGTTTTAACTAGTGGGACCTAGCTAGCCACATTCGCCGACCCATTCAACAATACAATATATAGTCATTCATCCGTCGCCATGCGCGCTGCTGTCACCAAAATACCACATTTGCTCGATGAAGAAAGAACCTACTTAAAATCCCGAGAGTGATGCATGATTTTATTTACAAATTGTGGTTTTTACAAATGAATTCATATGATGGGGATGGGAGAAAAAACCCCGAAATATGTACAGCAACAAAGGAAAAAATCCCCCGTTTGGTTGCCCTCCCATCCCCCCGTCTATAAAATTGGAGGCCGACTGTTTTCCGGGGCGAAAAGAACCGAAAACAAGCCGGACCTACCCTAGGTGGGGCAGGGATCCTAATCTACAGGGGTCAAAGGAAATAAGGGGTCGGGCGCGGTATGGGTTGATTCAAGCAGGTAATATGATTTTTTATACATATGAATGTTCAAGATCTTCAGTAAAAGCGGGCTGGGATATGGGTTAAGGTACAAAAATAATGGGGATGGGGAAGATCTTGAGAACTAATGACTAGGTGACGGGGACAATGACTGACAACATACTGCTAACTAGGTTGCAAGGGAAAAAAGCTTTGCCTACTTACCGGGGGTGGGGTCCCGAAGGACCCGTACCGTAGACGCCATGAGCGGGCAGAGGAGGGAAGGATGACTCCAACGTTGCCCCCTTTCTTACGACCAGGCTCGCTGCATTCACCCACCTTCTGCTGAATGTTATGCGATCCAAGCGTTTTCTATCGCATCTGATTTTGACCCTAAGCGAATGCCTAAAGTACAATACCAGATCACGATGAGAAAAGTTTGCATCGTCATACAATCCCTTCTTTCGCGTAGTCCAAATCACCATTCGAGCTACAGCCAGGATCGCGAGAAACACCACACGCTTCTCACCCTGAAACGGAGGAAGAACGTTGTCCACGACGTAACCAACGTCGAGCAGCACGAGCTGCTTGGGTTCGATGCGAGCCGTCCACTCCCCGACGTGATCCCAAAACGGGCGAACTCGCTCGCAGTAGTAGAAGGCGTGCTCAGCCGTTTCTTCCAAGCCACTGCTGCAGCGAGGGCAATCAGGCATGTCTGCCAGGCCCGCTTTGTAGTTCAAGCCGAAAAGGGGTAACGCATTTCGTGCAAGTCGCCAGGTGAGCGAGAACTCGGAGTTGTTCAAGAAGCTCGATCCTGGCGCCCAATTCCAGTGAGAGCGGATCTCCTCCGCCGTCCAGCCTCGCCGCTCGCTAAGAGGATCAGAAGCGGAACCCACCACTAATTCCCGATATAGCTCTTTCCGAGGCCGTGAAAGGTCACTGGACCCAAGAAGGTTACGAAGGGCCTTTCGGCACTCGCGGACAAACAGTGCTTCGCCCAAAGGCTTACGTCGACCTTCAGCCTTTGGGTCTGACTGGAGGCGAGGAAAAGTCCGACTCGCCTTTCGTCTCCACACTGCGTCCCCCGTCAAGGACCGGCCCAGGTATGCAAGTCTTTCAGCAAGCCAGTGGCTCTCCAGATCAGGCATACCCAGACCCCCGTTGCGTGTACGTTGGATACAGACCTGCCTACGGACCATCGGCCTTGCACCTCCCCAGAGCAATCTGGAGAGGGATTGTTGCAGTGCCAACCGACGTGCCTTAGGCAGAGGAAGTACAGCCAATCGGTAAAGGATCAGAGGAAAGACGTACGTGGCGCACGCCTCCGCCCTGCCCTTTAAGGACAACCTCCTTGAAAGCCAGATTCCCACCTGAGCATTCACCTTGGTTTGTACTTCCGACCAATTTCGCTCCAATTGGAGGTCGGGCCCGAACCACACCCCGAGGATGCGGATGGGTCCGTCACTCCAGCGGAAGGGCCCTGGAAGAGTATTGCTACCCCTCCAAGCACCAAGCCGCAAACCTTCGCTTTTGTCAAAATTGACCTTGGCTCCTGCGATCCGCTCGTACTCGACAACCGCCTCTTTCACAGCCTTTATATCCAGACGGCGGGACACAAAGACTGTGACGTCATCAGCGAACGCGGAAACCCTTGCAGCAAGGCTGCTAACAAAAGGTATACCGCGCAGGGACGGACTTGTCCTCTCATCCCTAAGCCTGCGCAGGAGGGGCTCCAACGCGAGGACATAGAGAAGAGGAGACAACGGGCAGCCCTGCCGGACCGACCGCTCGACCGCGAATACCTCCGAACGCCTTCCGTTCACCTGCACCACTGCCTGAGGGTTATGGTACATCATACTAATCCATCTGCGGAACTCCGGTTTGAATCCGGCAGTCTCCAAAACAGACGCCAAGAACCGATGGTCGACCCTATCGAAGGCCTTGGACTGATCTAAACTGATCAGCGCGGCTTCTGTGTCGTCTTCTATCCCCTCTAGGACCTCGCGAATCAAGTGCAGGTTGTCCTGGATCGATCTTCCCTTCACAGCAAAGGTCTGTTCAGGGCCGATCAGATCACTGATGACAAGCTGTAAACGATTAGCTAAGACCCGGGCCAAAATCTTTAACTCTGTGTTAAGCAGAGTTATGGGCCTGTAGTCGTCTAGCCCCTCCCAAACATGCCTGCCACCTTTCTTCAGCAATGTGATCACGCCCTTGGTAACGCTACCAGGGATGGCTCCCTGGGCGAACCAATGGTTGAACACATCCGTCAGAATAGGCACAAACATGTGCGACATCCTCAAGTACACTTCGTAGGGCAAACCATCTAGTCCCGGCGACTTGTTGAGGCCGACCTGCTTCAACGCATCACGGACTTCGCATTCAGTAACCAAACCCTCGCAGCTAGCCGCTTCAGCCACCCCAAGGCGGGGGAAGTCGGCAAGATAGCTACGAAACTCCCGGATCGGGAGATCAGGGCAGCGGGCAAAGCGATCCCGAAAGTGCGCCCGAAAGGCATCACGCATCTCACGACCTGATCGCAGCAGTCGCCCGTCCGCGGTCTTGACAGACGCGATGTACCGATCGGGGAACCTTCGCACTTCTTCTTCACGCGCAGTCGCGTTTGTTTTCACAGCTTCGTTGAGAGCTCTATTTAGCCTAGATCTAACTACGAATCCCTTGTAGCGCTCGCTACTCTCACGCTCAAGGTCCCTCCTAGCTAGCTCTACACCTAGGGAGTCCCCCCCAGCCACCGCCCGGGAAAGTCTATCTTCTATAGACTTCGCCTCCTTGGTCTTATCTAGGCTGAGCTGTTGACCGTATTTGGTGGCGAAGTCTCTAATCCTATATTTCAAAGAAACCCACCACCTATTCCCGGTAACCGCCCCCACTAACGCCCGCTGAATTAGGGATTCCAGCCGGTCCCGGAAGTCCCGTATCTCCAGTAAGGAGGTATTGAACTTCCAGTAGCCGGCTAGACTAGGCCTATCGGCTAACCGCAGACTGACCCTAACAAGCTTATGGTCAGTCCACGCTATCAGGTGGAACGTGGGACAACTAACGAAATCAGTGTCAGCTCGTCTAACTAACACTCTGTCCAAGTAGGAACCTACTTTGGCAGAGGGCGAGCTATCTAGCCACGTCCACATCTCCCGCCCTGGGTGATCAAGACGAAACCTGTCGACGAGACCGTGACGAGTCACGAAGCCGACAAGGCTGCTATCACACCTTCCCGCACGCCTAGCTCCCCGCCCGACCTTATCTATCTTGGGATCAAGGATCGCATTCCAATCACCCATTAAGACTAGCCGCTTCGTATCGTCCAGGAACGGCGCCAACCGACGAAAAAAGGAAATCCTCTCCGCAGCGATATTGGACGCATAAACCGCAACCAGACGAAACTTGAAACTTTTCACGGCAACATCGGCCACAACCAGCCGGCCCCCGTCACCTGCAAAAACAACGTCAACATCAGCATCAAGGCTGCGTCCAACTAGCAGAGAGACCCCAGCGCTGATGCGGCTGCCGTATGCTGAGAAAACGTTAAAGTCGCTTTCCAGCACCCGACAGTCGGCATCGCAAGTGAAGTGGGTCTCCTGCACTGCAGCAACATCCACTCCGAGGTTCTTGAGTTCACCAAGCAAGCGCGCACACTTGCTTGAATCCCTCAGTCCCCTCACATTCAAACTGGCAACGTTTAAAGCCATCAATCTCACTTACCTTACTCAGTGTCGACTACGGGCCGGAAATCCTTCGGGGTGAGGATGCCGACAGCCTGACGCAGAGAACCGGTACCGAGTTCAGTTGTCACCCGGTTGTCTCTGGTGATTCCGCCGACATCTATGGGGAACCGCAGCTTTAGGGACCTGTAAAGGGACGGGTGAACCAAAATTGGGACCCTGCCCGAACAAAAAGGAATACATTTTTTCAATGAGGAGTGCTCCAACTCCGCCAGCTTTATGCCCGTATCAGTCTGACAGACCGTACTCAAGAACTTCCATACGCCCTTGGTACGGTCGCCAGCTGACCGGACAAAAGTGGTCACCATGGCTGCACTCCTAAAATTGACAGGATTAGAAACATTCAAGTTTTGTATTTTTTCAAGGTTCAGCAGCGCCTTTAGTGCCTTTCGCAGCTGGAAGTCGCCAACTGCTTCCAGCTCTACTGAGCACAAAGCCGCTGCCTGCTGTATTTGGGTGATTGTTAGTTCTTTTTCGCCCTCCTGCCGATTTGCTTTTTTTTTACTGGCAGGAGGGTCTTGTTTTCTTTTCGACGGGAACAGTTCTTGAGAGGATATGCTAGTGGGGCTGAATGAGGGAAGAGATGGAGTTCTGGTTAAGTTTAGGGGCTGGGACCGGTCTGCTGATTGTGACCTTGGGAGTGGGATTTGGTAGGGTCTGTGGTATTTCTTTAGGCACTGTTCTTGTTGGGGTGAGAGGGTGAACATTTGATATGGTGGTTGTGTGGGTTGTAGGATTTGAGGGGGTGGAAAGGGTGGTGGAGGTAGAGGTGGAGGAGTTGATTGCTTTTGCGGTTGAGGGGAGGGACCTGCCTTGGGTTGTTCGGGGCATATTTTTTTTGCGGTCCCCTCCCCGCTGTCCCTTCTCCTCTTCAAATTAAAGTTGGTCTCCATCTCTTCCGGGGCGTTTGGTTTATTTTTCTTTTTTTGTTTTTTCGGAGATGTCTTTGTTGCTGCAGATGGTGCCGATGTTACTGGTGCGGGCGTTGCTGGAGTCTCTGTTGCTGGTGTGGCTGGTTTCGGAGTTATCGGTGGTTCTGATGTTGGTGTTGCTTCTGCTGCTACTACTGCTGCTGCTGCTGCTGTTTGGGCCTTTTTTTGAGGAGGGGATGAGGTTTTTTCCCCCTGCTTAGGGGATCCCCTCCTCTTTCTGGCCACCTCCGTCCAGCCCTCTTGATTGCTTGGTTTGAGCTGGGCTGGACCCGGGCCCTTGGCCTCCGCTTCTTTTCTGACTGTGTTGGTGATGGTGGCTGCTGCGTCCCCTGTTGTTGTCGTTGTTGTTGTTGTTGTTGACGTAGTTTTTTCTTTTTGGTTTTCAGGGCGCTGGGGGCAAAACTTGGCGATGTGGCCAATTTGCTTACACCCCCAGCACCTGGGGCGTCTTCCCTCCACCAACACAATCATCTGCCGATCCCCGCTGATCAGCATTTCAGGGATGGCTTTAAAACCATCCCTGGTCAGGCACAGCCGGAAGGCATAGTCCCCGTAGGCTGTCCCGGCCGGGGATCTGAGGAGGTTGAACTCCTCAACCTGGCCAAAGGCACTTAAGTATGCTGCCAGGACCTCCCCAGTAATAATGGCCGGGACATTGCAGATCGTCACGCGGAGCCTACGGGTGCCTTGATATTCCGGCTGTAGCCTAAAGTTCTTCGTAATTATGTCTCTTTCTGCTGCCTTCGCCGCTTGTTGCTCTGTGGGAAACAGGACATCCCATGTTGCGAAACTTTTTCTACAGAAGTACTGGCATGGGATGCCTGACTTCCTTAGCAGCTCTTCGAAAGAATCCTTATTGAGCCCCACCAGCCTTTTTGTTTTAAGGTCGGAAACGACCAGCGAGAGGACTCTTGGTATTATCTTGTCAGCTATTTCCGGGATGGGCAAAATCTCGTTTCCGTTAAAGTACTTGGCGTACTTGCCCACCCGGTCCTTCTCATAGTCAGCCGGTCCCCTCTGCTGGCCTTTCCAGGCTGTGGGGCTTTTTTGAGCCGGCTGTATTGGGCTGTCTTGGCTATCTTTTGTTTCTTGGGATTCGGCGGGGATCGGCAACGAAGGCCAATTTGCCCCTATCAGGCTTTGTGTCTTTGTTGACTTAGTTGGAGTTGTTGCCCCCTCCATGGCTGCGAAAAAATAATAGCAGCCAGGAGGGTATGATTAAACCTCCAACTGTAGCTTAGTATGGAGGGGGGGCTCTACAGTTTCAACTGAAAGAATGTCAAAAATAAGACAAGCGAAATGACACCACGCAAAAAACAGGTAGAACCCCTGACAATTAAAAAATAAATGGTAAGGCAACAAAATAAAATCCGACTCATAACAACAAACAAAAAAGTCGGATAACAAAAAAATAAAACAAGTCAGTCGTCAAAACAAAGAGTTCTCGGTAAGACTTGAAAAAAATTAAAGTTCAAACAAAGTCACAAAAAAAAACAAAGTCTTACCGAGATAACAATTTTTCAACAAGTAATCCAACAAGTAATCCAATAAAGTAACAACGCAAATCAACACTTTTCGTAAGAATAATAGAGAAGGTGTCTTCTTTATTTCCTGTAAAAATGCAGGAAGGCACAAGGCCTTAAGTTTTGTGGGGAAGGGGAAGGGTGCGGTCTTGCAATAACTAAGTTTTAACTAGTGGGACCTAGCTAGCCACATTCGCCGACCCATTCAACAATACAATATATAGTCATTCATCCGTCGCCATGCGCGCTGCTGTCACCAAAATACCACATTTGCTCGATGAAGAAAGAACCTACTTAAAATCCCGAGAGTGATGCATGATTTTATTTACAAATTGTGGTTTTTACAAATGAATTCATATGATGGGGATGGGAGAAAAAACCCCGAAATATGTACAGCAACAAAGGAAAAAATCCCCCGTTTGGTTGCCCTCCCATCCCCCCGTCTATAAAATTGGAGGCCGACTGTTTTCCGGGGCGAAAAGAACCGAAAACAAGCCGGACCTACCCTAGGTGGGGCAGGGATCCTAATCTACAGGGGTCAAAGGAAATAAGGGGTCGGGCGCGGTATGGGTTGATTCAAGCAGGTAATATGATTTTTTATACATATGAATGTTCAAGATCTTCAGTAAAAGCGGGCTGGGATATGGGTTAAGGTACAAAAATAATGGGGATGGGGAAGATCTTGAGAACTAATGACTAGGTGACGGGGACAATGACTGACAACATACTGCTAACTAGGTTGCAAGGGAAAAAAGCTTTGCCTACTTACCGGGGGTGGGGTCCCGAAGGACCCGTACCGTAGACGCCATGAGCGGGCAGAGGAGGGAAGGATGACTCCAACGTTGCCCCCTTTCTTACGACCAGGCTCGCTGCATTCACCCACCTTCTGCTGAATGTTATGCGATCTAAGCGTTTTCTATCGCATCTGATTTTGACCCTAAGCGAATGCCTAAAGTACAGTACCAGATCACGATGAGAAAAGTTTGCATCGTCATACAATCCCTTCTTTCGCGTAGTCCAAATCACCATTCGAGCTACAGCCAGGATCGCGAGAAACACCACACGCTTCTCACCCTGAAACGGAGGAAGAACGTTGTCCACGACGTAACCAACGTCGAGCAGCACGAGCTGCTTGGGTTCGATGCGAGCCGTCCACTCCCCGACGTGATCCCAAAACGGGCGAACTCGCTCGCAGTAGTAGAAGGCGTGCTCAGCCGTTTCTTCCAAGCCACTGCTGCAGCGAGGGCAATCAGGCATGTCTGCCAGGCCCGCTTTGTAGTTCAAGCCGAAAAGGGGTAACGCATTTCGTGCAAGTCGCCAGGTGAGCGAGAACTCGGAGTTGTTCAAGAAGCTCGATCCTGGCGCCCAATTCCAGTGAGAGCGGATCTCCTCCGCCGTCCAGCCTCGCCGCTCGCTAAGAGGATCAGAAGCGGAACCCACCACTAATTCCCGATATAGCTCTTTCCGAGGCCGTGAAAGGTCACTGGACCCAAGAAGGTTACGAAGGGCCTTTCGGCACTCGCGGACAAACAGTGCTTCGCCCAAAGGCTTACGTCGACCTTCAGCCTTTGGGTCTGACTGGAGGCGAGGAAAAGTCCGACTCGCCTTTCGTCTCCACACTGCGTCCCCCGTCAAGGACCGGCCCAGGTATGCAAGTCTTTCAGCAAGCCAGTGGCTCTCCAGATCAGGCATACCCAGACCCCCGTTGCGTGTACGTTGGATACAGACCTGCCTACGGACCATCGGCCTTGCACCTCCCCAGAGCAATCTGGAGAGGGATTGTTGCAGTGCCAACCGACGTGCCTTAGGCAGAGGAAGTACAGCCAATCGGTAAAGGATCAGAGGGAAGACGTACGTGGCGCACGCCTCCGCCCTGCCCTTTAAGGACAACCTCCTTGAAAGCCAGATTCCCACCTGAGCATTCACCTTGGTTTGTACTTCCGACCAATTTCGCTCCAGTTGGAGGTCGGGCCCGAACCACACCCCGAGGATGCGGATGGGTCCGCCACTCCAGCGGAATGGCCCTGGAAGAGTATTGCTACCCCTCCAAGCACCAAGCCGCAAACCTTCGCTTTTGTCAAAATTGACCTTGGCTCCTGCGATCCGCTCGTACTCGACAACCGCCTCTTTCACAGCCTTTATATCCAGGCGGCGGGACACAAAGACTGTGACGTCATCAGCGAACGCGGAAACCCTTGCAGCAAGGCTGCTAACAAAAGGTATACCGCGCAGGGACGGACTTGTCCTCTCATCCCTAAGCCTGCGCAGGAGGGGCTCCAACGCGAGGACATAGAGAAGAGGAGACAACGGGCAGCCCTGCCGGACCGACCGCTCGACCGCGAATACCCCCGAACGCCTTCCGTTCACCTGCACCACTGCCTGAGGGTTATGGTACATCATACTAATCCATCTGCGGAACTCCGGTTTGAATCCGGCAGTCTCAAAAACAGACGCCAAGAACCGATGGTCGACCCTATCGAAGGCCTTGGACTGATCTAAACTGATCAGCGCGGCTTCTGTGTCGTCTTCTATCCCCTCTAGGACCTCGCGAATCAAGTGCAGGTTGTCCTGGATCGATCTTCCCTTCACAGCAAAGGTCTGTTCAGGGCCGATCAGATCACTGATGACAAGCTGTAAACGATTAGCTAAGACCCGGGCCAAAATCTTTAACTCTGTGTTAAGCAGAGTTATGGGCCTGTAGTCGTCTAGCCCCTCCCAAACATGCCTGCCACCTTTCTTCAGCAATGTGATCACGCCCTTGGTAACGCTACCAGGGATGGCTCCCTGGGCGAACCAATGGTTGAACACATCCGTCAGAATAGGCACAAACATGTGCGACATCCTCAAGTACACTTCGTAGGGCAAACCATCTAGTCCCGGCGACTTGTTGAGGCCGACCTGCTTCAACGCATCACGGACTTCGCATTCAGTAACCAAACCCTCGCAGCCAGCCGCTTCAGCCACCCCAAGGCGGGGGAAGTCGGCAAGATAGCTACGAAACTCCCGGATCGGGAGATCAGGGCAGCGGGCAAAGCGATCCCGAAAGTGCGCCCGAAAGGCATCACGCATCTCACGACCTGATCGCAGCAGTCGCCCGTCCGCGGTCTTGACAGACGCGATGTACCGATCGGGGAACCTTCGCACTTCTTCTTCACGCGCAGTCGCGTTTGTTTTCACAGCTTCGTTGAGAGCTCTATTTAGCCTAGATCTAACTACGAATCCCTTGTAGCGCTCGCTACTCTCACGCTCAAGGTCCCTCCTAGCTAGCTCTACACCTAGGGAGTCCCCCCCAGCCACCGCCCGGGAAAGTCTATCTTCTATAGACTTCGCCTCCTTGGTCTTATCTAGGCTGAGCTGTTGACCGTATTTGGTGGCGAAGTCTCTAATCCTATATTTCAAAGAAACCCACCACCTATTCCCGGTAACCGCCCCCACTAACGCCCGCTGAATTAGGGATTCCAGCCGGTCCCGGAAGTCCCGTATCTCCAGTAAGGAGGTATTGAACTTCCAGTAGCCGGCTAGACTAGGCCTATCGGCTAACCGCAGACTGACCCTAACAAGCTTATGGTCAGTCCACGCTATCAGGTGGAACGTGGGACAACTAACGAAATCAATGTCAGCTCGTCTAACTAACACTCTGTCCAAGTAGGAACCTACTTTGGCAGAGGGCGAGCTATCTAGCCACGTCCACATCTCCCGCCCTGGGTGATCAAGACGAAACCTGTCGACGAGACCGTGACGAGTCACGAAGCCGACAAGGCTGCTATCACACCTTCCCGCACGCCTAGCTCCCCGCCCGACCTTATCTATCTTGGGATCAAGGATCGCATTCCAATCACCCATTAAGACTAGCCGCTTCGTATCGTCCAGGAACGGCGCCAACCGACGAAAAAAGGAAACCCTCTCCGCAGCGATATTGGACGCATAAACCGCAACCAGACGAAACTTGAAACTTTTCACGGCAACATCGGCCACAACCAGCCGGCCCCCGTCACCTGCAAAAACAACGTCAACATCAGCATCAAGGCTGCGTCCAACTAGCAGAGAGACCCCAGCGCTGATGCGGCTGCCGTATGCTGAGAAAACGTTAAAGTCGCTTTCCAGCACCCGACAGTCGGCATCGCAAGTGAAGTGGGTCTCCTGCACTGCAGCAACATCTACTCCGAGGTTCTTGAGTTCACCAAGCAAGCGCGCACACTTGCTTGAATCCCTCAGTCCCCTCACATTCAAACTGGCAACGTTTAAAGCCATCAATCTCACTTACCTTACTCAGTGTCGACTACGGGCCGGAAATCCTTCGGGGTGAGGATGCCGACAGCCTGACGCAGAGAACCGGTACCGAGTTCAGTTGTCACCCGGTTGTCTCTGGTGATTCCGCCGACATCTATGGGGAACCGCAGCTTTAGGGACCTGTAAAGGGACGGGTGAACCAAAATTGGGACCCTTCCCGAACAAAAAGGAATACATTTTTTCAATGAGGAGTGCTCCAACTCCGCCAGCTTTATGCCCGTATCAGTCTGACAGACCGTACTCAAGAACTTCCATACGCCCTTGGTACGGTCGCCAGCTGACCGGACAAAAGTGGTCACCATGGCTGCACTCCTAAAATTGACAGGATTAGAAACATTCAGGTTTTGTATTTTTTCAAGGCTCAGCAGCGGCTTTAGTGCCTTTCGCAGCTGGAAGTCGCCAACTGCTTCCAGCTCTACTGAGCACAAAGCCGCTGCCTGCTGTATTTGGGTGATTGTTAGTTCTTTTTCGCCCTCCTGCCGATTTGCTTTTTTTTTACTGGCAGGAGGGTCTTGTTTTCGTTTTGATGGGAACAGTTCTTGAGAGGATATGCTAGTGGGGCTGAATGAGGGAAGAGATGGAGTTCTGGTTAAGTTTAGGGGCTGGGACCGGTCTGCTGATTGTGACCTTGGGAGTGGGATTTGGTAGGGTCTGTGGTATTTCTTTAGGCACTGTTCTTGTTGGGGTGAGAGGGTGAACATTTGATATGGTGGTTGTGTGGGTTGTAGGATTTGAGGGGGTGGAAAGGGTGGTGGAGGTAGAGGTGGAGGAGTTGGTTGCTTTTGTGGTTGAGAGGAGGGACCTGCCTTGGGTTGTTCAGGGCATATTTTTTTTGCGGTCCCCTCCCCGCTGTCCCTTCTCCTCTTCAAATTAAAGTTGGTCTCCATCTCTTCCGGGGCGTTTGGTTTATTTTTCTTTTTTTGTTTTTTCGGAGATGTCTTTGTTGCTGCAGATGGTGCCGATGTTACTGGTGCGGGCGTTGCTGGAGTCTCTGTTGCTGGTGTGGCTGGTTTCGGAGTTATCGGTGGTTCTGATGTTGGTGTTGCTTCTGCTGCTACTACTGCTGCTGCTGTTTGGGCCTTTTTTTGAGGAGGGGATGAGGTTTTTTCCCCCTGCTTAGGGGATCCCCTCCTCTTTCTGGCCACCTCCGTCCAGCCCTCTTGATTGCTTGGTTTGAGCTGGGCTGGACCCGGGCCCTTGGCCTCCGCTTCTTTTCTGACTGTGTTGGTGATGGTGGCTGCTGCGTCCCCTGTTGTTGTCGTTGTTGTTGTTGTTGTTGACGTAGTTTTTTCTTTTTGGTTTTCAGGGCGCTGGGGGCAAAACTTGGCGATGTGGCCAATTTGCTTACACCCCCAGCACCTGGGGCGTCTTCCCTCCACCAACACAATCATCTGCCGATCCCCGCAGATTACTGTTTCCGGGATGGCTTTGAAGCCATCCCTTGTTAGGCACAGCCGGAAGGCATAGTCCCCGTAGGCTGTCCCGGCCGGGGATCTGAGGAGGTTGAACTCCTCAACCTGGCCAAAGGCACTTAAGTATGCTGCCAGGACCTCCCCAGTAATAATGGCCGGGACATTGCAGATCGTCACGCGGAGCCTACGGGTGCCCTGATATTCCGGCTGTAGCCTAAAGTTCTTCGTAATTATGTCTCTTTCTGCTGCTTTCGCCGCTTGTTGTTCTGTGGGAAACAGGACATCCCATGTTGCGAAACTTTTTCTGCAGAAGTACTGGCATGGGATGCCTGACTTCCTTAGCAGCTCTTCGAAAGAATCCTTATTGAGCCCCACCAGCCTTTTTGTTTTAAGGTCGGAAACGACCAGCGAGAGGACTCTTGGTATTATTTTGTCGGCTATTTCCGGGATGGGCAAAATCTCGTTTCCGTTAAAGTACTTGGCGTACTTGCCCACCCGGTCCTTCTCATAGTCAGCCGGTCCCCTCTGCTGGCCTTTCCAGGCTGTGGGGCTTTTTTGAGCCGGCTGTATTGGGCTGTCTTGGCTATCTTTTGTTTCTTGGGATTCGGCGGGGATCGGCAACGAAGGCCAATTTGCCCCTATCAGGCTTTGTGTCTTTGTTGACTTATTTGGAGTTGTTGCCCCCTCCATGGCTGCGAAAAAATAATAGCAGCCAGGAGGGTATGGTTAAACCTCCAACTGTAGCTTAGTATGGAGGGGGGGCTCTACAGTTTCAACTGAAAGAATGTCAAAAATAAGACAAGCGAAATGACACCACGCAAAAAACAGGTAGAACCCCTGACAATTAAAAAATAAATGGTAAGGCAACAAAATAAAATCCGACTTATAACAACAAACAAAAAAGTCGGATAACAAAAAAATAAAACAAGTCAGTCGTCAAAACAAAGAGTTCTCGGTAAGACTTGAAAAAAATTAAAGTTCAAACAAAGTCACAAAAAAAAACAAAGTCTTACCGAGATAACAATTTTTCAACAAGTAATCCAACAAGTAATCCAATAAAGTAACAACGCAAATCAACACTTTTCGTAAGAATAATAGAGAAGGTGTCTTCTTTATTTCCTGTAAAAATGCAGGAAGGCACAAGGCCTTAAGTTTTGTGGGGAAGGGGAAGGGTGCGGTCTTGCAATAACTAAGTTTTAACTAGTGGGACCTAGCTAGCCACATTCGCCGACCCATTCAACAATACAATATATAGTCATTCATCCGTCGCCATGCGCGCTGCTGTCACCAAAATACCACATTTGCTCGATGAAGAAAGAACCTACTTAAAATCCCGAGAGTGATGCATGATTTTATTTACAAATTGTGGTTTTTACAAATGAATTCATATGATGGGGATGGGAGAAAAAACCCCGAAATATGTACAGCAACAAAGGAAAAAATCCCCCGTTTGGTTGCCCTCCCATCCCCCCGTCTATAAAATTGGAGGCCGACTGTTTTCCGGGGCGAAAAGAACCGAAAACAAGCCGGACCTACCCTAGGTGGGGCAGGGATCCTAATCTACAGGGGTCAAAGGAAATAAGGGGTCGGGCGCGGTATGGGTTGATTCAAGCAGGTAATATGATTTTTTATACATATGAATGTTCAAGATCTTCAGTAAAAGCGGGCTGGGATATGGGTTAAGGTACAAAAATAATGGGGATGGGGAAGATCTTGAGAACTAATGACTAGGTGACGGGGACAATGACTGACAACATACTGCTAACTAGGTTGCAAGGGAAAAAAGCTTTGCCTACTTACCGGGGGTGGGGTCCCGAAGGACCCGTACCGTAGACGCCATGAGCGGGCAGAGGAGGGAAGGATGACTCCAACGTTGCCCCCTTTCTTACGACCAGGCTCGCTGCATTCACCCACCTTCTGCTGAATGTTATGCGATCCAAGCGTTTTCTATCGCATCTGATTTTGACCCTAAGCGAATGCCTAAAGTACAATACCAGATCACGATGAGAAAAGTTTGCATCGTCATACAATCCCTTCTTTCGCGTAGTCCAAATCACCATTCGAGCTACAGCCAGGATCGCGAGAAACACCACACGCTTCTCACCCTGAAACGGAGGAAGAACGTTGTCCACGACGTAACCAACGTCGAGCAGCACGAGCTGCTTGGGTTCGATGCGAGCCGTCCACTCCCCGACGTGATCCCAAAACGGGCGAACTCGCTCGCAGTAGTAGAAGGCGTGCTCAGCCGTTTCTTCCAAGCCACTGCTGCAGCGAGGGCAATCAGGCATGTCTGCCAGGCCCGCTTTGTAGTTCAAGCCGAAAAGGGGTAACGCATTTCGTGCAAGTCGCCAGGTGAGCGAGAACTCGGAGTTGTTCAAGAAGCTCGATCCTGGCGCCCAATTCCAGTGAGAGCGGATCTCCTCCGCCGTCCAGCCTCGCCGCTCGCTAAGAGGATCAGAAGCGGAACCCACCACTAATTCCCGATATAGCTCTTTCCGAGGCCGTGAAAGGTCACTGGACCCAAGAAGGTTACGAAGGGCCTTTCGGCACTCGCGGACAAACAGTGCTTCGCCCAAAGGCTTACGTCGACCTTCAGCCTTTGGGTCTGACTGGAGGCGAGGAAAAGTCCGACTCGCCTTTCGTCTCCACACTGCGTCCCCCGTCAAGGACCGGCCCAGGTATGCAAGTCTTTCAGCAAGCCAGTGGCTCTCCAGATCAGGCATACCCAGACCCCCGTTGCGTGTACGTTGGATACAGACCTGCCTACGGACCATCGGCCTTGCACCTCCCCAGAGCAATCTGGAGAGGGATTGTTGCAGTGCCAACCGACGTGCCTTAGGCAGAGGAAGTACAGCCAATCGGTAAAGGATCAGAGGAAAGACGTACGTGGCGCACGCCTCCGCCCTGCCCTTTAAGGACAACCTCCTTGAAAGCCAGATTCCCACCTGAGCATTCACCTTGGTTTGTACTTCCGACCAATTTCGCTCCAATTGGAGGTCGGGCCCGAACCACACCCCGAGGATGCGGATGGGTCCGTCACTCCAGCGGAAGGGCCCTGGAAGAGTATTGCTACCCCTCCAAGCACCAAGCCGCAAACCTTCGCTTTTGTCAAAATTGACCTTGGCTCCTGCGATCCGCTCGTACTCGACAACCGCCTCTTTCACAGCCTTTATATCCAGACGGCGGGACACAAAGACTGTGACGTCATCAGCGAACGCGGAAACCCTTGCAGCAAGGCTGCTAACAAAAGGTATACCGCGCAGGGACGGACTTGTCCTCTCATCCCTAAGCCTGCGCAGGAGGGGCTCCAACGCGAGGACATAGAGAAGAGGAGACAACGGGCAGCCCTGCCGGACCGACCGCTCGACCGCGAATACCTCCGAACGCCTTCCGTTCACCTGCACCACTGCCTGAGGGTTATGGTACATCATACTAATCCATCTGCGGAACTCCGGTTTGAATCCGGCAGTCTCCAAAACAGACGCCAAGAACCGATGGTCGACCCTATCGAAGGCCTTGGACTGATCTAAACTGATCAGCGCGGCTTCTGTGTCGTCTTCTATCCCCTCTAGGACCTCGCGAATCAAGTGCAGGTTGTCCTGGATCGATCTTCCCTTCACAGCAAAGGTCTGTTCAGGGCCGATCAGATCACTGATGACAAGCTGTAAACGATTAGCTAAGACCCGGGCCAAAATCTTTAACTCTGTGTTAAGCAGAGTTATGGGCCTGTAGTCGTCTAGCCCCTCCCAAACATGCCTGCCACCTTTCTTCAGCAATGTGATCACGCCCTTGGTAACGCTACCAGGGATGGCTCCCTGGGCGAACCAATGGTTGAACACATCCGTCAGAATAGGCACAAACATGTGCGACATCCTCAAGTACACTTCGTAGGGCAAACCATCTAGTCCCGGCGACTTGTTGAGGCCGACCTGCTTCAACGCATCACGGACTTCGCATTCAGTAACCAAACCCTCGCAGCTAGCCGCTTCAGCCACCCCAAGGCGGGGGAAGTCGGCAAGATAGCTACGAAACTCCCGGATCGGGAGATCAGGGCAGCGGGCAAAGCGATCCCGAAAGTGCGCCCGAAAGGCATCACGCATCTCACGACCTGATCGCAGCAGTCGCCCGTCCGCGGTCTTGACAGACGCGATGTACCGATCGGGGAACCTTCGCACTTCTTCTTCACGCGCAGTCGCGTTTGTTTTCACAGCTTCGTTGAGAGCTCTATTTAGCCTAGATCTAACTACGAATCCCTTGTAGCGCTCGCTACTCTCACGCTCAAGGTCCCTCCTAGCTAGCTCTACACCTAGGGAGTCCCCCCCAGCCACCGCCCGGGAAAGTCTATCTTCTATAGACTTCGCCTCCTTGGTCTTATCTAGGCTGAGCTGTTGACCGTATTTGGTGGCGAAGTCTCTAATCCTATATTTCAAAGAAACCCACCACCTATTCCCGGTAACCGCCCCCACTAACGCCCGCTGAATTAGGGATTCCAGCCGGTCCCGGAAGTCCCGTATCTCCAGTAAGGAGGTATTGAACTTCCAGTAGCCGGCTAGACTAGGCCTATCGGCTAACCGCAGACTGACCCTAACAAGCTTATGGTCAGTCCACGCTATCAGGTGGAACGTGGGACAACTAACGAAATCAGTGTCAGCTCGTCTAACTAACACTCTGTCCAAGTAGGAACCTACTTTGGCAGAGGGCGAGCTATCTAGCCACGTCCACATCTCCCGCCCTGGGTGATCAAGACGAAACCTGTCGACGAGACCGTGACGAGTCACGAAGCCGACAAGGCTGCTATCACACCTTCCCGCACGCCTAGCTCCCCGCCCGACCTTATCTATCTTGGGATCAAGGATCGCATTCCAATCACCCATTAAGACTAGCCGCTTCGTATCGTCCAGGAACGGAACCAACCGACGAAAAAAGGAAACCCTCTCCGCAGCGATATTGGACGCATAAACCGCAACCAGACGAAACTTGAAACTTTTCACGGCAACATCGGCCACAACCAGCCGGCCCCCGTCACCTGCAAAAACAACGTCAACATCAGCATCAAGGCTGCGTCCAACTAGCAGAGAGACCCCAGCGCTGATGCGGCTGCCGTATGCTGAGAAAACGTTAAAGTCGCTTTCCAGCACCCGACAGTCGGCATCGCAAGTGAAGTGGGTCTCCTGCACTGCAGCAACATCCACTCCGAGGTTCTTGAGTTCACCAAGCAAGCGCGCACACTTGCTTGAATCCCTCAGTCCCCTCACATTCAAACTGGCAACGTTTAAAGCCATCAATCTCACTTACCTTACTCAGTGTCGACTACGGGCCGGAAATCCTTCGGGGTGAGGATGCCGACAGCCTGACGCAGAGAACCGGTACCGAGTTCAGTTGTCACCCGGTTGTCTCTGGTGATTCCGCCGACATCTATGGGGAACCGCAGCTTTAGGGACCTGTAAAGGGACGGGTGAACCAAAATTGGGACCCTGCCCGAACAAAAAGGAATACATTTTTTCAATGAGGAGTGCTCCAACTCCGCCAGCTTTATGCCCGTATCAGTCTGACAGACCGTACTCAAGAACTTCCATACGCCCTTGGTACGGTCGCCAGCTGACCGGACAAAAGTGGTCACCATGGCTGCACTCCTAAAATTGACAGGATTAGAAACATTCAAGTTTTGTATTTTTTCAAGGTTCAGCAGCGCCTTTAGTGCCTTTCGCAGCTGGAAGTCGCCAACTGCTTCCAGCTCTACTGAGCACAAAGCCGCTGCCTGCTGTATTTGGGTGATTGTTAGTTCTTTTTCGCCCTCCTGCCGATTTGCTTTTTTTTTACTGGCAGGAGGGTCTTGTTTTCTTTTCGACGGGAACAGTTCTTGAGAGGATATGCTAGTGGGGCTGAATGAGGGAAGAGATGGAGTTCTGGTTAAGTTTAGGGGCTGGGACCGGTCTGCTGATTGTGACCTTGGGAGTGGGATTTGGTAGGGTCTGTGGTATTTCTTTAGGCACTGTTCTTGTTGGGGTGAGAGGGTGAACATTTGATATGGTGGTTGTGTGGGTTGTAGGATTTGAGGGGGTGGAAAGGGTGGTGGAGGTAGAGGTGGAGGAGTTGATTGCTTTTGCGGTTGAGGGGAGGGACCTGCCTTGGGTTGTTCGGGGCATATTTTTTTTGCGGTCCCCTCCCCGCTGTCCCTTCTCCTCTTCAAATTAAAGTTGGTCTCCATCTCTTCCGGGGCGTTTGGTTTATTTTTCTTTTTTTGTTTTTTCGGAGATGTCTTTGTTGCTGCAGATGGTGCCGATGTTACTGGTGCGGGCGTTGCTGGAGTCTCTGTTGCTGGTGTGGCTGGTTTCGGAGTTATCGGTGGTTCTGATGTTGGTGTTGCTTCTGCTGCTACTACTGCTGCTGCTGCTGCTGTTTGGGCCTTTTTTTGAGGAGGGGATGAGGTTTTTTCCCCCTGCTTAGGGGATCCCCTCCTCTTTCTGGCCACCTCCGTCCAGCCCTCTTGATTGCTTGGTTTGAGCTGGGCTGGACCCGGGCCCTTGGCCTCCGCTTCTTTTCTGACTGTGTTGGTGATGGTGGCTGCTGCGTCCCCTGTTGTTGTCGTTGTTGTTGTTGTTGTTGACGTAGTTTTTTCTTTTTGGTTTTCAGGGCGCTGGGGGCAAAACTTGGCGATGTGGCCAATTTGCTTACACCCCCAGCACCTGGGGCGTCTTCCCTCCACCAACACAATCATCTGCCGATCCCCGCAGATTACTGTTTCCGGGATGGCTTTGAAGCCATCCCTTGTTAGGCACAGCCGGAAGGCATAGTCCCCGTAGGCTGTCCCGGCCGGGGATCTGAGGAGGTTGAACTCCTCAACCTGGCCAAAGGCACTTAAGTATGCTGCCAGGACCTCCCCAGTAATAATGGCCGGGACATTGCAGATCGTCACGCGGAGCCTACGGGTGCCCTGATATTCCGGCTGTAGCCTAAAGTTCTTCGTAATTATGTCTCTTTCTGCTGCTTTCGCCGCTTGTTGTTCTGTGGGAAACAGGACATCCCATGTTGCGAAACTTTTTCTGCAGAAGTACTGGCATGGGATGCCTGACTTCCTTAGCAGCTCTTCGAAAGAATCCTTATTGAGCCCCACCAGCCTTTTTGTTTTAAGGTCGGAAACGACCAGCGAGAGGACTCTTGGTATTATTTTGTCGGCTATTTCCGGGATGGGCAAAATCTCGTTTCCGTTAAAGTACTTGGCGTACTTGCCCACCCGGTCCTTCTCATAGTCAGCCGGTCCCCTCTGCTGGCCTTTCCAGGCTGTGGGGCTTTTTTGAGCCGGCTGTATTGGGCTGTCTTGGCTATCTTTTGTTTCTTGGGATTCGGCGGGGATCGGCAACGAAGGCCAATTTGCCCCTATCAGGCTTTGTGTCTTTGTTGACTTATTTGGAGTTGTTGCCCCCTCCATGGCTGCGAAAAAATAATAGCAGCCAGGAGGGTATGGTTAAACCTCCAACTGTAGCTTAGTATGGAGGGGGGGCTCTACAGTTTCAACTGAAAGAATGTCAAAAATAAGACAAGCGAAATGACACCACGCAAAAAACAGGTAGAACCCCTGACAATTAAAAAATAAATGGTAAGGCAACAAAATAAAATCCGACTTATAACAACAAACAAAAAAGTCGGATAACAAAAAAATAAAACAAGTCAGTCGTCAAAACAAAGAGTTCTCGGTAAGACTTGAAAAAAATTAAAGTTCAAACAAAGTCACAAAAAAAAACAAAGTCTTACCGAGATAACAATTTTTCAACAAGTAATCCAACAAGTAATCCAATAAAGTAACAACGCAAATCAACACTTTTCGTAAGAATAATAGAGAAGGTGTCTTCTTTATTTCCTGTAAAAATGCAGGAAGGCACAAGGCCTTAAGTTTTGTGGGGAAGGGGAAGGGTGCGGTCTTGCAATAACTAAGTTTTAACTAGTGGGACCTAGCTAGCCACATTCGCCGACCCATTCAACAATACAATATATAGTCATTCATCCGTCGCCATGCGCGCTGCTGTCACCAAAATACCACATTTGCTCGATGAAGAAAGAACCTACTTAAAATCCCGAGAGTGATGCATGATTTTATTTACAAATTGTGGTTTTTACAAATGAATTCATATGATGGGGATGGGAGAAAAAACCCCGAAATATGTACAGCAACAAAGGAAAAAATCCCCCGTTTGGTTGCCCTCCCATCCCCCCGTCTATAAAATTGGAGGCCGACTGTTTTCCGGGGCGAAAAGAACCGAAAACAAGCCGGACCTACCCTAGGTGGGGCAGGGATCCTAATCTACAGGGGTCAAAGGAAATAAGGGGTCGGGCGCGGTATGGGTTGATTCAAGCAGGTAATATGATTTTTTATACATATGAATGTTCAAGATCTTCAGTAAAAGCGGGCTGGGATATGGGTTAAGGTACAAAAATAATGGGGATGGGGAAGATCTTGAGAACTAATGACTAGGTGACGGGGACAATGACTGACAACATACTGCTAACTAGGTTGCAAGGGAAAAAAGCTTTGCCTACTTACCGGGGGTGGGGTCCCGAAGGACCCGTACCGTAGACGCCATGAGCGGGCAGAGGAGGGAAGGATGACTCCAACGTTGCCCCCTTTCTTACGACCAGGCTCGCTGCATTCACCCACCTTCTGCTGAATGTTATGCGATCCAAGCGTTTTCTATCGCATCTGATTTTGACCCTAAGCGAATGCCTAAAGTACAATACCAGATCACGATGAGAAAAGTTTGCATCGTCATACAATCCCTTCTTTCGCGTAGTCCAAATCACCATTCGAGCTACAGCCAGGATCGCGAGAAACACCACACGCTTCTCACCCTGAAACGGAGGAAGAACGTTGTCCACGACGTAACCAACGTCGAGCAGCACGAGCTGCTTGGGTTCGATGCGAGCCGTCCACTCCCCGACGTGATCCCAAAACGGGCGAACTCGCTCGCAGTAGTAGAAGGCGTGCTCAGCCGTTTCTTCCAAGCCACTGCTGCAGCGAGGGCAATCAGGCATGTCTGCCAGGCCCGCTTTGTAGTTCAAGCCGAAAAGGGGTAACGCATTTCGTGCAAGTCGCCAGGTGAGCGAGAACTCGGAGTTGTTCAAGAAGCTCGATCCTGGCGCCCAATTCCAGTGAGAGCGGATCTCCTCCGCCGTCCAGCCTCGCCGCTCGCTAAGAGGATCAGAAGCGGAACCCACCACTAATTCCCGATATAGCTCTTTCCGAGGCCGTGAAAGGTCACTGGACCCAAGAAGGTTACGAAGGGCCTTTCGGCACTCGCGGACAAACAGTGCTTCGCCCAAAGGCTTACGTCGACCTTCAGCCTTTGGGTCTGACTGGAGGCGAGGAAAAGTCCGACTCGCCTTTCGTCTCCACACTGCGTCCCCCGTCAAGGACCGGCCCAGGTATGCAAGTCTTTCAGCAAGCCAGTGGCTCTCCAGATCAGGCATACCCAGACCCCCGTTGCGTGTACGTTGGATACAGACCTGCCTACGGACCATCGGCCTTGCACCTCCCCAGAGCAATCTGGAGAGGGATTGTTGCAGTGCCAACCGACGTGCCTTAGGCAGAGGAAGTACAGCCAATCGGTAAAGGATCAGAGGAAAGACGTACGTGGCGCACGCCTCCGCCCTGCCCTTTAAGGACAACCTCCTTGAAAGCCAGATTCCCACCTGAGCATTCACCTTGGTTTGTACTTCCGACCAATTTCGCTCCAATTGGAGGTCGGGCCCGAACCACACCCCGAGGATGCGGATGGGTCCGTCACTCCAGCGGAAGGGCCCTGGAAGAGTATTGCTACCCCTCCAAGCACCAAGCCGCAAACCTTCGCTTTTGTCAAAATTGACCTTGGCTCCTGCGATCCGCTCGTACTCGACAACCGCCTCTTTCACAGCCTTTATATCCAGACGGCGGGACACAAAGACTGTGACGTCATCAGCGAACGCGGAAACCCTTGCAGCAAGGCTGCTAACAAAAGGTATACCGCGCAGGGACGGACTTGTCCTCTCATCCCTAAGCCTGCGCAGGAGGGGCTCCAACGCGAGGACATAGAGAAGAGGAGACAACGGGCAGCCCTGCCGGACCGACCGCTCGACCGCGAATACCTCCGAACGCCTTCCGTTCACCTGCACCACTGCCTGAGGGTTATGGTACATCATACTAATCCATCTGCGGAACTCCGGTTTGAATCCGGCAGTCTCCAAAACAGACGCCAAGAACCGATGGTCGACCCTATCGAAGGCCTTGGACTGATCTAAACTGATCAGCGCGGCTTCTGTGTCGTCTTCTATCCCCTCTAGGACCTCGCGAATCAAGTGCAGGTTGTCCTGGATCGATCTTCCCTTCACAGCAAAGGTCTGTTCAGGGCCGATCAGATCACTGATGACAAGCTGTAAACGATTAGCTAAGACCCGGGCCAAAATCTTTAACTCTGTGTTAAGCAGAGTTATGGGCCTGTAGTCGTCTAGCCCCTCCCAAACATGCCTGCCACCTTTCTTCAGCAATGTGATCACGCCCTTGGTAACGCTACCAGGGATGGCTCCCTGGGCGAACCAATGGTTGAACACATCCGTCAGAATAGGCACAAACATGTGCGACATCCTCAAGTACACTTCGTAGGGCAAACCATCTAGTCCCGGCGACTTGTTGAGGCCGACCTGCTTCAACGCATCACGGACTTCGCATTCAGTAACCAAACCCTCGCAGCTAGCCGCTTCAGCCACCCCAAGGCGGGGGAAGTCGGCAAGATAGCTACGAAACTCCCGGATCGGGAGATCAGGGCAGCGGGCAAAGCGATCCCGAAAGTGCGCCCGAAAGGCATCACGCATCTCACGACCTGATCGCAGCAGTCGCCCGTCCGCGGTCTTGACAGACGCGATGTACCGATCGGGGAACCTTCGCACTTCTTCTTCACGCGCAGTCGCGTTTGTTTTCACAGCTTCGTTGAGAGCTCTATTTAGCCTAGATCTAACTACGAATCCCTTGTAGCGCTCGCTACTCTCACGCTCAAGGTCCCTCCTAGCTAGCTCTACACCTAGGGAGTCCCCCCCAGCCACCGCCCGGGAAAGTCTATCTTCTATAGACTTCGCCTCCTTGGTCTTATCTAGGCTGAGCTGTTGACCGTATTTGGTGGCGAAGTCTCTAATCCTATATTTCAAAGAAACCCACCACCTATTCCCGGTAACCGCCCCCACTAACGCCCGCTGAATTAGGGATTCCAGCCGGTCCCGGAAGTCCCGTATCTCCAGTAAGGAGGTATTGAACTTCCAGTAGCCGGCTAGACTAGGCCTATCGGCTAACCGCAGACTGACCCTAACAAGCTTATGGTCAGTCCACGCTATCAGGTGGAACGTGGGACAACTAACGAAATCAGTGTCAGCTCGTCTAACTAACACTCTGTCCAAGTAGGAACCTACTTTGGCAGAGGGCGAGCTATCTAGCCACGTCCACATCTCCCGCCCTGGGTGATCAAGACGAAACCTGTCGACGAGACCGTGACGAGTCACGAAGCCGACAAGGCTGCTATCACACCTTCCCGCACGCCTAGCTCCCCGCCCGACCTTATCTATCTTGGGATCAAGGATCGCATTCCAATCACCCATTAAGACTAGCCGCTTCGTATCGTCCAGGAACGGCGCCAACCGACGAAAAAAGGAAATCCTCTCCGCAGCGATATTGGACGCATAAACCGCAACCAGACGAAACTTGAAACTTTTCACGGCAACATCGGCCACAACCAGCCGGCCCCCGTCACCTGCAAAAACAACGTCAACATCAGCATCAAGGCTGCGTCCAACTAGCAGAGAGACCCCAGCGCTGATGCGGCTGCCGTATGCTGAGAAAACGTTAAAGTCGCTTTCCAGCACCCGACAGTCGGCATCGCAAGTGAAGTGGGTCTCCTGCACTGCAGCAACATCCACTCCGAGGTTCTTGAGTTCACCAAGCAAGCGCGCACACTTGCTTGAATCCCTCAGTCCCCTCACATTCAAACTGGCAACGTTTAAAGCCATCAATCTCACTTACCTTACTCAGTGTCGACTACGGGCCGGAAATCCTTCGGGGTGAGGATGCCGACAGCCTGACGCAGAGAACCGGTACCGAGTTCAGTTGTCACCCGGTTGTCTCTGGTGATTCCGCCGACATCTATGGGGAACCGCAGCTTTAGGGACCTGTAAAGGGACGGGTGAACCAAAATTGGGACCCTGCCCGAACAAAAAGGAATACATTTTTTCAATGAGGAGTGCTCCAACTCCGCCAGCTTTATGCCCGTATCAGTCTGACAGACCGTACTCAAGAACTTCCATACGCCCTTGGTACGGTCGCCAGCTGACCGGACAAAAGTGGTCACCATGGCTGCACTCCTAAAATTGACAGGATTAGAAACATTCAAGTTTTGTATTTTTTCAAGGTTCAGCAGCGCCTTTAGTGCCTTTCGCAGCTGGAAGTCGCCAACTGCTTCCAGCTCTACTGAGCACAAAGCCGCTGCCTGCTGTATTTGGGTGATTGTTAGTTCTTTTTCGCCCTCCTGCCGATTTGCTTTTTTTTTACTGGCAGGAGGGTCTTGTTTTCTTTTCGACGGGAACAGTTCTTGAGAGGATATGCTAGTGGGGCTGAATGAGGGAAGAGATGGAGTTCTGGTTAAGTTTAGGGGCTGGGACCGGTCTGCTGATTGTGACCTTGGGAGTGGGATTTGGTAGGGTCTGTGGTATTTCTTTAGGCACTGTTCTTGTTGGGGTGAGAGGGTGAACATTTGATATGGTGGTTGTGTGGGTTGTAGGATTTGAGGGGGTGGAAAGGGTGGTGGAGGTAGAGGTGGAGGAGTTGATTGCTTTTGCGGTTGAGGGGAGGGACCTGCCTTGGGTTGTTCGGGGCATATTTTTTTTGCGGTCCCCTCCCCGCTGTCCCTTCTCCTCTTCAAATTAAAGTTGGTCTCCATCTCTTCCGGGGCGTTTGGTTTATTTTTCTTTTTTTGTTTTTTCGGAGATGTCTTTGTTGCTGCAGATGGTGCCGATGTTACTGGTGCGGGCGTTGCTGGAGTCTCTGTTGCTGGTGTGGCTGGTTTCGGAGTTATCGGTGGTTCTGATGTTGGTGTTGCTTCTGCTGCTACTACTGCTGCTGCTGCTGCTGTTTGGGCCTTTTTTTGAGGAGGGGATGAGGTTTTTTCCCCCTGCTTAGGGGATCCCCTCCTCTTTCTGGCCACCTCCGTCCAGCCCTCTTGATTGCTTGGTTTGAGCTGGGCTGGACCCGGGCCCTTGGCCTCCGCTTCTTTTCTGACTGTGTTGGTGATGGTGGCTGCTGCGTCCCCTGTTGTTGTCGTTGTTGTTGTTGTTGTTGACGTAGTTTTTTCTTTTTGGTTTTCAGGGCGCTGGGGGCAAAACTTGGCGATGTGGCCAATTTGCTTACACCCCCAGCACCTGGGGCGTCTTCCCTCCACCAACACAATCATCTGCCGATCCCCGCTGATCAGCATTTCAGGGATGGCTTTAAAACCATCCCTGGTCAGGCACAGCCGGAAGGCATAGTCCCCGTAGGCTGTCCCGGCCGGGGATCTGAGGAGGTTGAACTCCTCAACCTGGCCAAAGGCACTTAAGTATGCTGCCAGGACCTCCCCAGTAATAATGGCCGGGACATTGCAGATCGTCACGCGGAGCCTACGGGTGCCCTGATATTCCGGCTGTAGCCTAAAGTTCTTCGTAATTATATCTCTTTCTGCTGCTTTCGCCGCTTGTTGTTCTGTGGGAAACAGGACATCCCATGTTGCGAAACTTTTTCTGCAGAAGTACTGGCATGGGATGCCTGACTTCCTCAGCAGCTCTTCGAAAGAATCCTTATTGAGCCCCACCAGCCTTTTTGTTTTAAGGTCGGAAACGACCAGCGAGAGGACTCTTGGTATTATCTTGTCGGCTATTTCCGGGATGGGCAAAATCTCGTTTCCGTTAAAGTACTTGGCGTACTTGCCCACCCGGTCCTTCTCATAGTCAGCCGGTCCCCTCTGCTGGCCTTTCCAGGCTGTGGGGCTTTTTTGAGCCGGCTGTATTGGGCTGTCTTGGCTATCTTTTGTTTCTTGGGATTCGGCGGGGATCGGCAACGAAGGCCAATTTGCCCCTATCAGGCTTTGTGTCTTTGTTGACTTATTTGGAGTTGTTGCCCCCTCCATGGCTGCGAAAAAATAATAGCAGCCAGGAGGGTATGGTTAAACCTCCAACTGTAGCTTAGTATGGAGGGGGGGCTCTACAGTTTCAACTTAAAGAATGTCAAAAATAAAACAAGTGGAATGACACCACGCAAGTTAAAAGACAGGTAGAACCCCTGACAATCAAAAAATAAATGGTAAGGCAACAAAATAAAATCCGACTTATAACAACAAACAAAAAAGTCGGATAACAAGTGTCGAAAACAAAACAAGTCAATCGACAAAACAAAGAGTTCTCGGTAAGACTTGAAAAAAAAATTAAAGTTCAAACAAAGTCAAAAAAAACAAAGTCTTACCGAGATAACAATTTTTTCAACAAGTAATCCAACAAGTAATCCAATAAAGTAACAACGCAAATCAACACTTTTCGTAAGAATAATAGAGGAGGTGTCTTCTTTATTTCCTGTAAAAATGCAGGAAGGCACAAGGCCTTAAGTTTTGTGGGGAAGGGGAAGGGTGCGGTCTTGCAATAACTAAGTTTTAACTAGTGGGACCTAGCTAGCCACATTCGCCGACCCATTCAACAATACAATATATAGTCATTCATCCGTCGCCATGCGCGCTGCTGTCACCAAAATACCACATTTGCTCGATGAAGAAAGAACCTACTTAAAATCCCGAGAGTGATGCATGATTTTATTTACAAATTGTGGTTTTTACAAATGAATTCATATGATGGGGATGGGAGAAAAAACCCCGAAATATGTACAGCAACAAAGGAAAAAATCCCCCGTTTGGTTGCCCTCCCATCCCCCCGTCTATAAAATTGGAGGCCGACTGTTTTCCGGGGCGAAAAGAACCGAAAACAAGCCGGACCTACCCTAGGTGGGGCAGGGATCCTAATCTACAGGGGTCAAAGGAAATAAGGGGTCGGGCGCGGTATGGGTTGATTCAAGCAGGTAATATGATTTTTTATACATATGAATGTTCAAGATCTTCAGTAAAAGCGGGCTGGGATATGGGTTAAGGTACAAAAATAATGGGGATGGGGAAGATCTTGAGAACTAATGACTAGGTGACGGGGACAATGACTGACAACATACTGCTAACTAGGTTGCAAGGGAAAAAAGCTTTGCCTACTTATCGGGGGTGGGGTCCCGAAGGACCCGTACCGTAGACGCCATGAGCGGGCAGAGGAGGGAAGGATGACTCCAACGTTGCCCCCTTTCTTACGACCAGGCTCGCTGCATTCACCCACCTTCTGCTGAATGTTATGCGATCCAAGCGTTTTCTATCGCATCTGATTTTGACCCTAAGCGAATGCCTAAAGTACAATACCAGATCACGATGAGAAAAGTTTGCATCGTCATACAATCCCTTCTTTCGCGTAGTCCAAATCACCATTCGAGCTACAGCCAGGATCGCGAGAAACACCACACGCTTCTCACCCTGAAACGGAGGAAGAACGTTGTCCACGACGTAACCAACGTCGAGCAGCACGAGCTGCTTGGGTTCGATGCGAGCCGTCCACTCCCCGACGTGATCCCAAAACGGGCGAACTCGCTCGCAGTAGTAGAAGGCGTGCTCAGCCGTTTCTTCCAAGCCACTGCTGCAGCGAGGGCAATCAGGCATGTCTGCCAGGCCCGCTTTGTAGTTCAAGCCGAAAAGGGGTAACGCATTTCGTGCAAGTCGCCAGGTGAGCGAGAACTCGGAGTTGTTCAAGAAGCTCGATCCTGGCGCCCAATTCCAGTGAGAGCGGATCTCCTCCGCCGTCCAGCCTCGCCGCTCGCTAAGAGGATCAGAAGCGGAACCCACCACTAATTCCCGATATAGCTCTTTCCGAGGCCGTGAAAGGTCACTGGACCCAAGAAGGTTACGAAGGGCCTTTCGGCACTCGCGGACAAACAGTGCTTCGCCCAAAGGCTTACGTCGACCTTCAGCCTTTGGGTCTGACTGGAGGCGAGGAAAAGTCCGACTCGCCTTTCGTCTCCACACTGCGTCCCCCGTCAAGGACCGGCCCAGGTATGCAAGTCTTTCAGCAAGCCAGTGGCTCTCCAGATCAGGCATACCCAGACCCCCGTTGCGTGTACGTTGGATACAGACCTGCCTACGGACCATCGGCCTTGCACCTCCCCAGAGCAATCTGGAGAGGGATTGTTGCAGTGCCAACCGACGTGCCTTAGGCAGAGGAAGTACAGCCAATCGGTAAAGGATCAGAGGAAAGACGTACGTGGCGCACGCCTCCGCCCTGCCCTTTAAGGACAACCTCCTTGAAAGCCAGATTCCCACCTGAGCATTCACCTTGGTTTGTACTTCCGACCAATTTCGCTCCAGTTGGAGGTCGGGCCCGAACCACACCCCGAGGATGCGGATGGGTCCGTCACTCCAGCGGAAGGGCCCTGGAAGAGTATTGCTACCCCTCCAAGCACCAAGCCGCAAACCTTCGCTTTTGTCAAAATTGACCTTGGCTCCTGCGATCCGCTCGTACTCGACAACCGCCTCTTTCACAGCCTTTATATCCAGACGGCGGGACACAAAGACTGTGACGTCATCAGCGAACGCGGAAACCCTTGCAGCAAGGCTGCTAACAAAAGGTATACCGCGCAGGGACGGACTTGTCCTCTCATCCCTAAGCCTGCGCAGGAGGGGCTCCAACGCGAGGACATAGAGAAGAGGAGACAACGGGCAGCCCTGCCGGACCGACCGCTCGACCGCGAATACCTCCGAACGCCTTCCGTTCACCTGCACCACTGCCTGAGGGTTATGGTACATCATACTAATCCATCTGCGGAACTCCGGTTTGAATCCGGCAGTCTCCAAAACAGACGCCAAGAACCGATGGTCGACCCTATCGAAGGCCTTGGACTGATCTAAACTGATCAGCGCGGCTTCTGTGTCGTCTTCTATCCCCTCTAGGACCTCGCGAATCAAGTGCAGGTTGTCCTGGATCGATCTTCCCTTCACAGCAAAGGTCTGTTCAGGGCCGATCAGATCACTGATGACAAGCTGTAAACGATTAGCTAAGACCCGGGCCAAAATCTTTAACTCTGTGTTAAGCAGAGTTATGGGCCTGTAGTCGTCTAGCCCCTCCCAAACATGCCTGCCACCTTTCTTCAGCAATGTGATCACGCCCTTGGTAACGCTACCAGGGATGGCTCCCTGGGCGAACCAATGGTTGAACACATCCGTCAGAATAGGCACAAACATGTGCGACATCCTCAAGTACACTTCGTAGGGCAAACCATCTAGTCCCGGCGACTTGTTGAGGCCGACCTGCTTCAACGCATCACGGACTTCGCATTCAGTAACCAAACCCTCGCAGCTAGCCGCTTCAGCCACCCCAAGGCGGGGGAAGTCGGCAAGATAGCTACGAAACTCCCGGATCGGGAGATCAGGGCAGCGGGCAAAGCGATCCCGAAAGTGCGCCCGAAAGGCATCACGCATCTCACGACCTGATCGCAGCAGTCGCCCGTCCGCGGTCTTGACAGACGCGATGTACCGATCGGGGAACCTTCGCACTTCTTCTTCACGCGCAGTCGCGTTTGTTTTCACAGCTTCGTTGAGAGCTCTATTTAGCCTAGATCTAACTACGAATCCCTTGTAGCGCTCGCTACTCTCACGCTCAAGGTCCCTCCTAGCTAGCTCTACACCTAGGGAGTCCCCCCCAGCCACCGCCCGGGAAAGTCTATCTTCATCTCCTTGGTCTTATCTTCGCCTCCTTGGTCTTATCTAGGCTGAGCTGTTGACCGTATTTGGTGGCGAAGTCTCTAATCCTATATTTCAAAGAAACCCACCACCTATTCCCGGTAACCGCCCCCACTAACGCCCGCTGAATTAGGGATTCCAGCCGGTCCCGGAAGTCCCGTATCTCCAGTAAGGAGGTATTGAACTTCCAGTAGCCGGCTAGACTAGGCCTATCGGCTAACCGCAGACTGACCCTAACAAGCTTATGGTCAGTCCACGCTATCAGGTGGAACGTGGGACAACTAACGAAATCAGTGTCAGCTCGTCTAACTAACACTCTGTCCAAGTAGGAACCTACTTTGGCAGAGGGCGAGCTATCTAGCCACGTCCACATCTCCCGCCCTGGGTGATCAAGACGAAACCTGTCGACGAGACCGTGACGAGTCACGAAGCCGACAAGGCTGCTATCACACCTTCCCGCACGCCTAGCTCCCCGCCCGACCTTATCTATCTTGGGATCAAGGATCGCATTCCAATCACCCATTAAGACTAGCCGCTTCGTATCGTCCAGGAACGGCGCCAACCGACGAAAAAAGGAAATCCTCTCCGCAGCGATATTGGACGCATAAACCGCAACCAGACGAAACTTGAAACTTTTCACGGCAACATCGGCCACAACCAGCCGGCCCCCGTCACCTGCAAAAACAACGTCAACATCAGCATCAAGGCTGCGTCCAACTAGCAGAGAGACCCCAGCGCTGATGCGGCTGCCGTATGCTGAGAAAACGTTAAAGTCGCTTTCCAGCACCCGACAGTCGGCATCGCAAGTGAAGTGGGTCTCCTGCACTGCAGCAACATCCACTCCGAGGTTCTTGAGTTCACCAAGCAAGCGCGCACACTTGCTTGAATCCCTCAGTCCCCTCACATTCAAACTGGCAACGTTTAAAGCCATCAATCTCACTTACCTTACTCAGTGTCGACTACGGGCCGGAAATCCTTCGGGGTGAGGATGCCGACAGCCTGACGCAGAGAACCGGTACCGAGTTCAGTTGTCACCCGGTTGTCTCTGGTGATTCCGCCGACATCTATGGGGAACCGCAGCTTTAGGGACCTGTAAAGGGACGGGTGAACCAAAATTGGGACCCTGCCCGAACAAAAAGGAATACATTTTTTCAATGAGGAGTGCTCCAACTCCGCCAGCTTTATGCCCGTATCAGTCTGACAGACCGTACTCAAGAACTTCCATACGCCCTTGGTACGGTCGCCAGCTGACCGGACAAAAGTGGTCACCATGGCTGCACTCCTAAAATTGACAGGATTAGAAACATTCAAGTTTTGTATTTTTTCAAGGTTCAGCAGCGGCTTTAGTGCCTTTCGCAGCTGGAAGTCGCCAACTGCTTCCAGCTCTACTGAGCACAAAGCCGCTGCCTGCTGTATTTGGGTGATTGTTAGTTCTTTTTCGCCCTCCTGCCGATTTGCTTTTTTTTTTACTGGCAGGAGGGTCTTGTTTTCTTTTCGACGGGAACAGTTCTTGAGAGGATATGCTAGTGGGGCTGAGTGAGGGAAGAGATGGAGTTCTGGTTAAGTTTAGGGGCTGGGACCGGTCTGCTGATTGTGACCTTGGGAGTGGGATTTGGTAGGGTCTGTGGTATTTCTTTAGGCACTGTTCTTGTTGGGGTGAGAGGGTGAACATTTGATATGGTGGTTGTGTGGGTTGTAGGATTTGAGGGGGTGGAAAGGGTGGTGGAGGTAGAGGTGGAGGAGTTGATTGCTTTTGCGGTTGAGGGGAGGGACCTGCCTTGGGTTGTTCGGGGCATATTTTTTTTGCGGTCCCCTCCCCGCTGTCCCTTCTCCTCTTCAAATTAAAGTTGGTCTCCATCTCTTCCGGGGCGTTTGGTTTATTTTTCTTTTTTTGTTTTTTCGGAGATGTCTTTGTTGCTGCAGATGGTGCCGATGTTACTGGTGCGGGCGTTGCTGGAGTCTCTGTTGCTGGTGTGGCTGGTTTCAGAGTTATCGGTGGTTCTGATGTTGGTGTTGCTTCTGCTGCTACTACTGCTGCTGCTGCTGCTGTTTGGGCCTTTTTTTGAGGAGGGGATGAGGTTTTTTCCCCCTGCTTAGGGGATCCCCTCCTCTTTCTGGCCACCTCCGTCCAGCCCTCTTGATTGCTTGGTTTGAGCTGGGCTGGACCCGGGCCCTTGGCCTCCGCTTCTTTTCTGACTGTGTTGGTGATGGTGGCTGCTGCGTCCCCTGTTGTTGTCGTTGTTGTTGTTGTTGTTGACGTAGTTTTTTCTTTTTGGTTTTCAGGGCGCTGGGGGCAAAACTTGGCGATGTGGCCAATTTGCTTACACCCCCAGCACCTGGGGCGTCTTCCCTCCACCAACACAATCATCTGCCGATCCCCGCTGATCAGCATTTCAGGGATGGCTTTAAAACCATCCCTGGTCAGGCACAGCCGGAAGGCATAGTCCCCGTAGGCTGTCCCGGCCGGGGATCTGAGGAGGTTGAACTCCTCAACCTGGCCAAAGGCACTTAAGTATGCTGCCAGGACCTCCCCAGTAATAATGGCCGGGACATTGCAGATCGTCACGCGGAGCCTACGGGTGCCCTGATATTCCGGCTGTAGCCTAAAGTTCTTCGTAATTATATCTCTTTCTGCTGCTTTCGCCGCTTGTTGTTCTGTGGGAAACAGGACATCCCATGTTGCGAAACTTTTTCTGCAGAAGTACTGGCATGGGATGCCTGACTTCCTCAGCAGCTCTTCGAAAGAATCCTTATTGAGCCCCACCAGCCTTTTTGTTTTAAGGTCGGAAACGACCAGCGAGAGGACTCTTGGTATTATCTTGTCGGCTATTTCCGGGATGGGCAAAATCTCGTTTCCGTTAAAGTACTTGGCGTACTTGCCCACCCGGTCCTTCTCATAGTCAGCCGGTCCCCTCTGCTGGCCTTTCCAGGCTGTGGGGCTTTTTTGAGCCGGCTGTATTGGGCTGTCTTGGCTATCTTTTGTTTCTTGGGATTCGGCGGGGATCGGCAACGAAGGCCAATTTGCCCCTATCAGGCTTTGTGTCTTTGTTGACTTATTTGGAGTTGTTGCCCCCTCCATGGCTGCGAAAAAATAATAGCAGCCAGGAGGGTATGGTTAAACCTCCAACTGTAGCTTAGTATGGAGGGGGGGCTCTACAGTTTCAACTTAAAGAATGTCAAAAATAAAACAAGTGGAATGACACCACGCAAGTTAAAAGACAGGTAGAACCCCTGACAATCAAAAAATAAATGGTAAGGCAACAAAATAAAATCCGACTTATAACAACAAACAAAAAAGTCGGATAACAAGTGTCGAAAACAAAACAAGTCAATCGACAAAACAAAGAGTTCTCGGTAAGACTTGAAAAAAAAATTAAAGTTCAAACAAAGTCAAAAAAAAACAAAGTCTTACCGAGATAACAATTTTTTCAACAAGTAATCCAACAAGTAATCCAATAAAGTAACAACGCAAATCAACACTTTTCGTAAGAATAATAGAGGAGGTGTCTTCTTTATTTCCTGTAAAAATGCAGGAAGGCACAAGGCCTTAAGTTTTGTGGGGAAGGGGAAGGGTGCGGTCTTGCAATAACTAAGTTTTAACTAGTGGGACCTAGCTAGCCACATTCGCCGACCCATTCAACAATACAATATATAGTCATTCATCCGTCGCCATGCGCGCTGCTGTCACCAAAATACCACATTTGCTCGATGAAGAAAGAACCTACTTAAAATCCCGAGAGTGATGCATGATTTTATTTACAAATTGTGGTTTTTACAAATGAATTCATATGATGGGGATGGGAGAAAAAACCCCGAAATATGTACAGCAACAAAGGAAAAAATCCCCCGTTTGGTTGCCCTCCCATCCCCCCGTCTATAAAATTGGAGGCCGACTGTTTTCCGGGGCGAAAAGAACCGAAAACAAGCCGGACCTACCCTAGGTGGGGCAGGGATCCTAATCTACAGGGGTCAAAGGAAATAAGGGGTCGGGCGCGGTATGGGTTGATTCAAGCAGGTAATATGATTTTTTATACATATGAATGTTCAAGATCTTCAGTAAAAGCGGGCTGGGATATGGGTTAAGGTACAAAAATAATGGGGATGGGGAAGATCTTGAGAACTAATGACTAGGTGACGGGGACAATGACTGACAACATACTGCTAACTAGGTTGCAAGGGAAAAAAGCTTTGCCTACTTACCGGGGGTGGGGTCCCGAAGGACCCGTACCGTAGACGCCATGAGCGGGCAGAGGAGGGAAGGATGACTCCAACGTTGCCCCCTTTCTTACGACCAGGCTCGCTGCATTCACCCACCTTCTGCTGAATGTTATGCGATCCAAGCGTTTTCTATCGCATCTGATTTTGACCCTAAGCGAATGCCTAAAGTACAATACCAGATCACGATGAGAAAAGTTTGCATCGTCATACAATCCCTTCTTTCGCGTAGTCCAAATCACCATTCGAGCTACAGCCAGGATCGCGAGAAACACCACACGCTTCTCACCCTGAAACGGAGGAAGAACGTTGTCCACGACGTAACCAACGTATAGAGGAGGTGTCTTCTCCGAGCGAGCTAGCTCGGAGAATATGTTTAGGTTGGACGAGTCCATCTTTTGGGGTATGGTAGGATATGTCCCCATAACAGAAATAGAACTGTTTATATGTATAAAAATAGATTTGGCACGAAATAACCTATTATCGTTTTTGGTATGCCATCAAACCCAACCAACATAACTTCCTTACATACAACACTAAAAGACGAGGAGAAAATTTTGTTTGGAGGACAGCTACGTATTGTCTTTGAGGAAATTAGGTAAAAGGCTGCATAGATTGGTCTTGTGGTTAGCATGTTGGTGAACCCTCTTCTAATGTTCTTTGATTTCTTTCTTTGTGTAGGGTGTTCTGGGTATGATATTAAACTACATCTGAAGTAGTTTGGGGAATATAAAGTACCCTTTCATTACCATTACTCTCAGGTCCATTCTCACAAAAAGTGATAGTACCTGTTAGGGTCCAATCTATGAATCAAATTGAACTGTTCAGTCCTTTACTAGGGATTAGTATTAATTATTGGGAACTATACAGTTGTCTGCTAGTTAATCTTATAAGATAGGAATAATAGTAAATAGAATTACAAATGTTAAATAGTAATACTTGAAAGCGTTTAACTGTGTGCAAACAAATGAACTCCGGCTCGTTTTAAAATGTTACCAACAAACTATAACAAATTTTACCTTACGAATTATAGATATATACATGTGTGTGTGCGCGAGCGCGCGTGCGCGCGTGAACAGGATTTGGCGTTGAATAACCCAAATTAGTTGCTATGCCATAAAACACAATGAAGTCAAATCCTCACACGAGTATGTAGCTTATACTCCCATAAAAACGGTATATTAAAAGATTTTTATTTTTCAGTAAGCATTGCTTCAGTTCTTGACAATTAACAATGTCTTTTTATCTAATTTTTCAGTAAATAGAATAACTTTCTAAAATAAATTTTAGGTTTAAAAAAAATTCAAGCAAATTAGATTCAATATGGGGATACCTGACAGCACATGTCTTTAAGTGTAGGCTGCAGATCTATCTCCTGAGATTATTTATTCAGAGGATACATGAAGTCTCAAGTAATAAAACGTAGGCTTCAGATCCATCATGCAGTGAATATTTTATCTGGGGATTATTGAAGATCTCAAGTCTTTAAGTCGCAGATCTATCTCCTAGTGATTACCTAATCTGTGGGTACATCAAGGCTGAAATCCTTAATCGTTGGCATCAGACCCCTCTCTTTGTGATTACTACCACTACAGATACCTGAAGGCAGATTTTTTTAAAGCATAGGCTGCAGATATATCTCTTTGTGATTATTCCATCTGTGGTTACCTTGTAGGCTCAAGTCCTTATGCATAGGCAGTAGATCTATAACATTATGATTACTTATACTGTAAATATATCAAAGCTGAAGTCCTTAATCGTTGGCGCTAAATCCTTCTCCTCGTGATTACTCCATCTGGTGATACTTGATGGCAGAAGATTTTAAACGTAGGCTGGAGGTCTCTCCCTTGTAATTACGTCATCTTGAATTACATGGAGGGTGAATTGATTAAACGTAGGCCTCAGATCTATTCCTTGTGGATTACTTCCTCAGGAGATACCTGAAAGCTGAAGTCTTTAAGCGTAGGCTCTAGAGTCTTCTCCTAGTGATTGCTTCGCTGGCAGATTGATCAATGTTGAAGTCTTTAAGAGTAGGCTGCAGATATATCCCTTAGTGATTACTTCATCGGAGGATAACTGTAGGATAAAGCTATAAGTGAAGACTTCAGATCTCACTATTTTTAATTATTTCCTCTGAAGGTATATAAATTCTGAAGTTTTTAAGCGTTGATTGCTGTTCTATCACCTTGTGATTACTTTCTCTGGGAATACATGAAGGCTCAAGTCTTTAAAAGTAGGCTGCAAATCTATACCTAAGTGATTACTTCCTTTGAGGATACCGGAAGGCTTAAATCTTTAAACGTAGGCTGCAGATCTATCCCGTTGAGATTACTTCCTCTGGGAATACCCGATGGCTAAAGTTTTTAAACGTAGGCTTCAAATCTATCTCCTTGTGATTACTTTCGCTGGGAATACCTAAAGGCTAAAGTTTTTAAACGTAGGCTGCAGACGTATCCTGTTGAGATTAGTTCCTCTGGGAATACCTGAAGGCCCAAGTCTTTTAACGTAGGCTGCAAACCCGTCTCCTAGCGATCACTTCCTCTGGGGATACACGAAGGCCCAAGTCTTTTAACGTAACAAATCTATCCCATTGAAATTACTTCCTCTAGGAATACCTGAAAGCTTAAGGTTTTAAACGCAGGCTGCCGATCTGTCTCCGTGTAATTACTTCCTCTTGGGATGCAAGAAGGTTCAGGTTTTTAGCGTTGGCTGCAGATCAGTCCCCTTGTGATTAATTCCTCTGAGGAAACCGTAGGCCGCAGATCTATCTCTTTGTGATTGCTTCCTCTGGGATTTCAAGTATCTATGTCATTTTTTTAAGAACTACATTATAATAAATTGTTTTTTGGGGTTTTTTTTTAGTACAATTAATATAAGCTTTTGAGTGGATGAAATTTTTTGAATTTGTTTACTAAATCCTACTCGTGATATCGTGAGTTACATAAACATGTAATATTAAAAGCGCGCTTAGTATATCAGGATATCATCGTAAGAAATGAAATTGACGCCCCAATTTCAAATCTTGGATGAAGCTGTTTGCATTTCTTATCTGGTTAATAACATTTGGAAAGTCTTGAATTAATTTGCTCTCTCCTTATGTTTTGGGAAAATAGAAGGAGAGACTGGGTTCTTTAACTTTAATTAGACAACCAATCTTGAAAAAAGAAAAGTTTGAAATTAAACCACTCTTACTTCACTTAAAATGTCCGTTGTGGAGGGGTTGGGTAAATGCATACATAAACAGCTAATATAAAGATAATTTGTGTCTCTCAATTTCGGTGAGGTCAAACTCCATGACCATTAACATGCGGTCTGAATAATCATTCAGTCATCTCTCCTCAGCGTTTCCAGAGATATTAGATTCAGGAGAAGAAGAGGGTGTTGTAGGAATAGAGTAAGTATATAGCTTAGGAAACCATGGAATTCTGCATAGTTGATGTGAAGCATGACGGTCAAACCCAAAAGAGGATCAACAGTGTACTTTAGCTGATGCTGAGCGGAGGAGCCTTATCGGTCAATACCCAGAATCGAATAGTTTGACTAAGAAAGTACTGTTACTCATCAATAAGCTTGGAGTCTATGGATGAAAAAAAAGTTACTGATAGATAACCATGATAATTAAAAGTTCAAACCACATCGCTCTTCACGTTAGTCATCAAGGGCCAAGATCTGCTGAAGTAGAAACTCTGGCCCCACGGTTAGAAAACACTAAAAGAAAAATATATTTAAAAAAGTGAAAAAAAAAACAAAAAAAAACAAACAAACACTCAACCAAATTATAATTTGTCTTTTTATTGTCAGAGTAGTTTTGTGTTCTTGTCAGACATGTTCTTTTTTTCTCATTTGTAAAAAATATTCTGAAAACATATCCAATTAGTGACATGAAATGGTGGGGTTCGGTCAAAGGTCATGCAACAGACAAAGTGTCCATATCATATGATTGTAAAAAAGGCATTGTTTCTAAAACAGTGGTTTTCAAACTTTTGGGAGCAGGAAGCCCTTTGTATTACGTGAACTATCATTTAAATAAAAATGAAATCTCGTGGATTTCCAAACAAATAAAAAAATCCCGTGAACATCCATAAAATAGAAATGTTATTCATCAAAACTATTCAATAAAAAGCTCATCCAATGTTTCGTGAGAGCAATGTGCTTGGCACAAATTCTAAATTTTTGGTGATATTTTGGATAAATAAACACGCAATTCACTTTGCTCAACAAGTTGAGATCAGTATTTGGTCATCATATTGTTAAATTCTGAAAATGTTGTTACCTTTTTGAGACAACAATGGATACTCAGAAGCCACGCTTAGCCCAAATTTTGTGGAGTGGTTGCTGTTTAAACTGAATTTTAAAGAGGTGTGCTCAACTTACGAAAAATATGAATTTGCAGTCCTATTACTAATTAGATAATATAAATTTTCAAGACACATTTGCAGGATATGCAGCTTCCTGTTGTTAACGTTGTGGACCCACTCTGGTCCCCGAAACACACTTTGAAAACCACTGCTCTAAAGCATCCGATTTTATTTTTGTTCACTTAAAAAATCTTTAACGCTAAACAAAGCTGAACAAAAGAAAAAAAAAAAACGATAATTAATGTTGTTTGAATCTATTTTTGCATTAGTTATTTTTAATTGGAATATACTTATTTCTGAGACAAATACTTGGTTGAGTCAAAAGTTTTGTAATATATTTGTTTGTGCAGGTTCACATAACGAAAGCTGTTCAAGCCTCGTTCGGTACCCGCTATAGTTGGTATTATCGTAGTAGTTGGTGCACTGCGTTTGCATGCTTCCCGTGGGATTTGAAAGCAACCGAGATAAATGTTCACTGTAGTCTAATTCAAGAACTTATGCTTTACATGGTTGAACCAAACCATAATGCCAATGAAGCAACCAAAAGCATCTGTCGTTATTTGAATGGTGAAGGCGCAGTGAATCACAGTACGGTAACCAGATGACACAAGAAATTTCGTTCTGGTTATAAGAACTATGACAATCAGGTTGGCCTAAAACTTTGGATTCTAAGGCCATAAAGGCTAATTCGGTAAGTTGCGTACGGGGAATATTTGGCTAACTCTGCATATCACACTTTAAAGTGGTTTTTCATCTTCACGAGATCGATAAAAACACGCAAACCTCTCAGATTATATCTCACGGAATCAAAATGTTGCAAAACGTTTAACTTAACCCACTAGTTATATCTAATAATTATTTCAATGATACGACAAATTTTATTGATGAATAGAACATTCTGTTAGTGAATGAAATTTTTTTTGCAAATAATTTATTATGATTTTCATTGATCATTTAGAATAATATCTAGAGAGATCAACCACTATGGTGCAGTGTGTAGTATACCAGCCTTATACATTGCATAGTTTTATATATTTAAAATTTAGTTTTCAATTTTTCACCCCCAATAAAATCCAGGTAATTTTACAGGATTTTCAAAATGGATCCTTTAAAAGACCGAAGAAGTTTATAATTGTAGCCAAAACTTAAATCAGATTAATAAAATAAATTTGAAAAGATAATTTTCTTCTGGAGTCGAAGAAAAAATTTTTTTTTCCAAATTTGAATTTCTTAATTACTTTTTCTGCTATGAATTTTGGAAAAAGTGATTATTCTATTTGAAGAGAAACAGTAAAAGCATGTCGAATATTCTCTATGTTGTCTGCAATGTCGTTAAGAACATACACAGGGTCCAAAACGTATATATATATATATATATATATATATATATATACAAAATTTGGTAGCTTTACATCAAACAATTTGACAATTTATAGAGAACAGACAAACAGTTCTCAGTTATTGATATAAATAAGAATTATCTGTCTATATCTATGTGTCTGACATTATATAGATAAGAGTTAAGGTGTGTATAAGGAGTGTTCAAAAAGGCCTAAATCGTACATAGATTTTATTTTTTTGATGCGTTCCTCTCGCCCCTAGCAATGGGTTAAATAATATCACTACTGTTCTTCGACAAGGATGGCTTTGATATTAAATAACTTACGAAGGTTGATATGCCATTCAACAAAGATACCATACCATACCATATCATACATTTTCATGGATCACATCTACACAGAAACAGAGACAGAAATCTGAATTAGTTTTTTTAGTTTTATTGGAAGAGATCGCCTGTTGCGATGCCAAAAATGTTCAACTCAGGCTCTTTTGTCTGGAAGATGCTTAGAACTTTTTGAACGAACCTCAAATGTATATCTTACCAAGAAAATTAATACAGAAATTAAAGCTTTTCAATTATATATATATATATATATATATATATATATATATATATATATATATATATATATATATATATGTGTGTGTGTGTGTGTGTGTGTGTGTGTGTGTGTGTGTGTGTGTGTGTGTGTGTGTAAATTAGGATAGTGGAGATACAGAGTCATAGGCTCAAGGAACAAAATAATAATTATAATAATAATGATAATAATAATAATAATAATAATTTAAAAAACAACAACAATAAAAAAATATGCTGCAAATTAATGGTTTCACAATTTTTTTTCTCCGATATTTCAATAAACCCTGAAGAAAATCGCCATTCGTCATAAAAACATGAAAAATTTTAAAGTAAAATAAAATTAATCATTCTTTCCTTAAACCCTAGTAATTCTCTATTGAAGTTTTAATTTTTTTTAATTTTTGATAAAGTAAAGTCAATCATTTTTGAAAAGAGTTTTGAGTTGTAGTTTTGAATATTTTATTTTCTTATACTCTAATAGAATTGGATCCACTGTAACAGTATTGGATCCTCATTCAAAGTTAGAGATAAATATCGTGGATCAGAAGTAGCAGTAATAATAATAATAATAATAATAATAATAATAATAATAATAATAAGAAGAAGAAGAAGAAGAAGAAGAAGAAGAAGAAGAAGAAGAAGAAGAAGAGAAACTGTGTTTCTGTCTTAATAACATAGCACGATTAAATGCCATTTGAACCAATTATGCCACCGAAAATGTTGAAAATAATCAGAAGAAAAACAAGTTTAGTTAATGTTGTGATGGATATGAAACAGTTAATCACAAAATATTGGAATATATTAATCTGGTGCAAAAAATGCTCATTGGTCTATAGGGTAGAGTGTTCGCCAATGATCCGGGAGACCTGGTTTCAATCCGAGGTCGCGTCATACCAAAGACTTTAAAAATGGTGCTTGATACCTCATTGCTTAACACTCAGCAATATAAGGTACGTATCAAGGGTAAGGTGGAGCAATCCGGGGAAAGGAGTAGCGCCCTCTCCTACACCTCGGTGTAGTAGTTATTGACCGATTACGGTTGCCAGCTTTACTTTACTTACAAAAAAGACTGTTTTGTGAGTGCGTATTTAAATTTGTGCATTATTTTATATTTTTTCTACCTATTTTTTTACTACAATAAAGAAAGTATTCCCTTACTGTACACATGGCTAAAAATGTACTCGAAAATTACTCATATGAATAAGGCAATATTGATTAGAAAGTTACAAATTTTCTTGAACACTTAAACGTGTTCATATATCCTTTAAAGATAAACTTTGAAAGCATTCGTTACAAGGTTTACATGTTCCCAAAGTCATATAAATTGATATTCATGAAGATATTGGCAAAATCAAACAGACTGCACACTGGAGAACGTATGCATATACTCACACACATCAGTGTATTGATTAATACTTATATATAAATGTGTGTGTATGTGTGTGTGTCTGTGTGTGTGTGAGAGAGAGAGAGAGAGAGAGAGAGAGTTCAGAGTTTTTCATAAAATAACTTGGCTGACCTTAACTAAATTTAAACTTTCATCCAAGCATAATTCCATCGATATATATATATATATATATATATATATATATATATATATATATATATATATACGCCAGTGGATCGCTTCACATGGACGAGCAAAGACAGGACGACCAGCTGGAACCTATATTCAACAGCTCTGTGCCGATAGAGGATATAGCCTGGAAGACCAGCCGGGAGCGATGAACAATAGAGACATGTGGCGAGAGAGGGTCAGGGAGATCTGTGCTGGTAGCGTGACATGATACACACACACACACACACACACACACACACACACACACACACACACATATATATATATATATGTATGTATGCATATATATAATATGTATATATATATAATATATATATGTATATATATGCATAATATATATATGTGCATATATTGATATATATGTATATATATAATTTATATGTATATGTAAAATATATATATGTATATATATAATATATACATATATATGTGTGTGTGTGTGTGTGTGTGTGTGTGTGTGTGTGTGTGTGTGTGTGTGTATGAAAGAATATTGAAAACACAAAATCAGAGGCTCTTAAAATATATTAGTTTCTTGCCTAGGTGATCATCAGAACACACACACACACACACACACACACACACACACACACACACACACACATATTTACATATATATATATATGGAGGCTAAAAAGACTTGAACGAAAAGCACATGGGAAAATTCAAATATGTAGATTTTCAAGAGTATTTGGTAAATATTATTTCCAATATTTTATACTCCAAGGATTCACAATATAAATTCTGTTTACAACAACCAATTACTTTTAGATTTACATTTTTCACTGAGAATAATAAGTCCTTTTACTAAATTTGATATCTTCATATCGAAACATTTGTCCATCATAATAGATGGACAGAAAAAAACTACTTTCAATTACTGATATAGACAGGAGTTATCCGTCTATATGTATGTGCCAAACATTATATATACATATCTGAGTTGGGATGTGTATGTGTGTCTTCCCCAAAAAGTTAATAGAATTCAAAAATCTTCAGTGATATATATATATATATATATATAATCCATTCTTTTATGAACTAATATCTATAATTCTTATGGTGTGAACAAACCCAGATAGTATAATTTGCAAATAAAAAGAATATTACACAAACTGGTATTCGGGAAAAATATTCCATAAAAAAGAAAAAACACCGACAGAATTCCTTAAGCAAAGTCGGAAATCTCATGATAATCCATTTATGTGAAACTTCTGACTTTGCAGGCTTTCATATATATATATCTATATATATATATGATAGAATTATGTGGAAAATTGAATGAATCAAACACTTAACTCAAATTTAGATGTGTGATATTTCGTTCGGCTTTATTCCATCGAATGTTTTCAGACAGAGGGTCTCTGTCTGAAGTAGTTCAATGAAATAAAGCCGAACGAAATATCACACATCTAAATTTGAGTTAAGTGTTTGATTCATCGAAATTTCAACATATTTCTATCATACTGTCAGATTAGCAAGAAAATAACGTTTCAATACACACACACACACACACACACACACACACACATATATATATATATATATATATATACTGTAATATATAGAGAGATAATATAATATTTTATAATATATATATATATAAAGAGAGATAATATAATATAATATAATGTATATATAGGGAGATAATATAATATATACATATATATAGAGAGAGAATGAGAGAGAGAGAGAGAGGGGTGGGGAGAGTTAGGATAAGGTAGATGTAGACTTAACGCTGCTTAGTGACTATTAGTTTCTCGCATATGAAATCAGACCAAGATTCTAACTCAGATCTACATAAGCTCTATCACTGATATTGAGCAAGTTTTATTTATAAATTGTGCAAACTGCATTGTCCCCAACCTTGGGGTTGAACACTCTCGCGAAGAAATTACCGGTTGCCACTCACATCATACAAAGTACTTCTAATGAAATGAGCACTCGGTAGCCGTTAAGCATATATGTAAACAAAACAAAAGATCATATGCGTTAAAATCCGTTTAATTACGTTGTGTTTGCTTGTGACTGTAGGGTAAAATATCCGGCTGGTGTAAAGTAAGCAAGGTTTCGGTCCCGTCTCTCGTGTGAACCATACTGGTGAGTTGAGATACAACTAAACAGTCTATTTGTGGATGAAAAAAAAATGTGTTGGTCTATCTGTCTTCGGAAATTATAGTTAACTGCAATAAAAGCGATCAATATTTTTTCACTCTCTTGGTCTGATGTACGCATTGGCGAGAAACTGATAGTCAACAAGCACTGTTGACTCAAACTTGACGCTATCCAATCTTAGATCTATATATGCACTATCACTGATCTTGAACAATCTTTATTTATAAATATACCAAATTACATTATATATATATATATATATATATATATATATATTCTGAGCCATCCTATATATATATATATATATATATATTCTGAGCCATCCTATACAAAGCAAATTAGTCATTACAGGCAAAGGGTTAAAAATGACAAATGAAGGGTAACCTGAATCTTCAGGTCACTAACGTCTACAGTCTGCAACACCTTCACCAACTACAAAAGATTTGTATTTGTGCATAATTTAGTGCAGGCTTTTCTTATGCCATACCATTCAATTGATGCAGTTTCTAACAGCTTCAGAATATTTGTTTTTGATTTTCTGATAAAATATTAGAATTCCTATTGACAGTTACACCTGATCCTCAATTGGTATTGGCATGATTTAATATCATAAACGCCCATCCACAATATTAGCTGACTGCTACAAAAAATGATTATAAAGAAATAATAAAGCCGAAATCTAAATTAAAATAAAGAAGGGCTCTTATTCAAGCAGGTCTTTAAAGTCAAAACCCCATGCTGAGTCACTACTTCATGGCCATTACTCCAAGAGTCAATCTGGGAGTAATGGCCTTGAAGTAGTGACATAGTGTTGTAGTACCTGTTAAATCTCATCGATGGATCCAATATATATGTTTGAAAATTATAATTATTAAAAAGGGATACTTGATGCTATATAACCGGGTGCAAATTATTTGTATTAAGAATAGTTACTGGAAGCTATAATTGTTTACAAATGGTTATAATTAGTCATTTTAAGTCATATAACAATGTATAAAATATTGGCATTTGGTGGGAATACTTGAAACCATATAACTCTGTGAAAATTATTTGCCTTTAATAGGAATACTTGAAACAATTCGATACAGGTATTCTAAGAAAGAAACCATTGTCTTAAAAGACTCTTTCTCAGAGTATTCCTTCAAAATGAATACATTTTTTAGTGTTAGTGCCTATTTTTATGATTAATGTCCCCATTGGTTCATGACTTTTGTTTTGTCTTTTTTTTCTCCACTCCTGACAGTATTTAAATCTTTAATTCAGTTGCTGCACTGGGGAACGTCTTCGTCTGATTCCATCCCCAGATCAATCGTACAGGTTAGAGATTCCGTACTTGTGGCTCGATCCCTCGTGGATTTACTCACACACAGTAAATTTGGATTCTGTGCCTGGCCTTCACAACAGACACGTGTGTTGTGTTTGCTTTTCTCTTCACTCTGGACATTTCCACACTGTCCTTTTTCACAGTCAACTCTTCTTCCGTCGGACATGTTGCCTCTATCCTGCAGAGGAATTTGTTTGAAGGTCCAAAAAATAAATTTATTGAGAGTCAGTCTGAAAAAAAGAAGAAAAAAAGAATCTTTATAATAATAATCAGATTTTTGTATGCATGTTATACAAAGGTCATTCAATGAATAACGGAATTTTTTGACTGAGAACGAACCTATTATATGTATGAAAGTCATTCAATAAATAAGGGAATTTTTTTGGGAGTGAGGATAGACTTATAATTACTAAAAAAAGTCAATAAAAAGAGAATTTTTTTCAGTGAGAAGGGACTTATTATATATACAAGACATTCAATAAATAAGGGGGATTTCCTTTTTTGGACTAAGGATGGATCTATTAAACTTACAAAGGTCGTTCAATGAAATAGGGGATTATTTTTCTTTTCTTTACTGAGGATGAACCTATTATTAGTACAAAAGTCATTCAATTAATAAAGGGAATTTTTTGAGTGAGGCGGTATCTTTTATATTTACGAGAGTCATAAAATAAATAATAAATAAGGGGAAGTTTTTTGACAGAGGATCATTCAATTAACAAGGGGATTTTTTAAACTGAGGACGGACTAAATATTCGTAAGAAGGTCATTTAAAAAATGATGGAAATTTTTTTGACTGAGGAGGGATGGAATATTCGTAGGAAGATCATTAAAAAATAAAGGCAATTTTTTGCTGTGGAGGAACCTATTATATTTACGAAGATCTTTCAGTAAATCAGAGAATTTTTCTTTACGGAAGAGGGACCTATTATATATGTGAGGACCATTCAGTAAACAAGGGAATTTTCTTTTCTTTTTTTTTTTTGCAGAGGAGGGACCTATTACGTATGCGAAGATTTTTCAGGAAATAAAGTATTTTAGGGGGCTGAAGAGGGACGTATTGTATATACGATGATCATTCTGTAAATAAGGTATTTTTTTTTACGGTGGAGGGACCTATTTTATATTCGAGGTCTCTTCAGTAAATAAGGGAATTTTTTTTTCTTTAGGCGGGGCTTGTGAAGTGTGCGAAAATCAGTCAATATGTAAAGGGAACGTTTTGTGTGCAGAGGGAATTCTAATATATACGAAAAAGTCATTCAATAAATATTGAGAATTTTTTTGACTGAAAAGGTACCTATTCTATGTACAAAGCTCATTCAATGAATTAGGGGAAATTTTGCGTGAGGAAGGACTTATCATATGTACGAAGATCATTCAATAAATAATGGGATTTTTTTTTTACTTAGGAGGGACCTACTACGTGTACGAAGGTCATTAAAGCAATAAGGAACCTTTTTTGGCTGACGAGGGACCTAGTATTTGTAGGAGGGTCATTCAAATAAGAATGGAAATTTTTTTGACTGAGGGGTGATCTGTTAGATGTACGTGAGTCAGTCTATAAAAAAGAGATTTCTTTTTTTTGGCTGAGGAGGGACCTATTATATGTACGAGGTACATGCAATAAATAAGGGAATTTTTTTTTATTGTGGAGGGATCTGTTATATGTGCGAAGGTCATTCAATAAAGGGATTTTTTTTACTTTGGAGGGACCTATTATTAGTTGGGAAATCATTCAAAAATAAAGTGATTTTTGTTTTACTGAAGAGGGACCTATTATATGTACGAGGGTCCTGCAATCAATAAGGATTTTTTTTTACATGAGGTTCATTCAATGAACACGGGGTTTGTTTTTGACTAAGTCACTGCCATGACTTCCTGGTCCACTCTAACTCAAAGAGGTAGGGTAACATATTGACCTCCGACCCGGCCGGGCTGTCAGATGAGAAATGCACCTGTGTAAATAACAGGTGCATCCGGTCGAAGATATCAGGAGATCAGGGGATAACCTTGACAGTCGACGGGTTGAATTGAGTACAAATGTGACGCTCAAAAGAATTATTATATAACCCCGGCGACAGGAAGTTCAGATCAGTTGGAGAGAAGATGCTGGAATGAGAACCATGTCCCAGCTGAGGCTGGGCCCCCAGGCCCCCGGTTGAGCAGCTCAGTAGAACGGAAAAGAAATGCTGCTGTAGCCAGAAGAGTTGGGGGGGGGTCAATATGTTGTAGTTCTGTTCAGTCTCCAACTCACCTCTCACAGATAATACCTTTCGTAACCCTTTCGAACCATTTCAAATAAATTGAGAGGTATATTTTTTTAAAGAACTGTGTCTGCTCGTCTTTATTGTGTTGAATGTTTCTGCGTGCATCTGCATATGATTATATTACAGTAGTCGTTGTTGGGGTCCCGTCTATGGATAAAATAGAAATATTTAACTATTTACTATACTTGAAACCATTTACCTGTGTGTAAAAAAACTATTAGCGTTTAAACAATTTAACTGGGTGTAAATTAATGATGAATGTTGAATTAAGTTATAAGTATTGCAATTGTTGAAATCATTCAACTGTGTACGAATATTAAGCAGCAATAGTTGAAATTGTTTAACTGTACGCAAACAAATGAGCTCTTACTTGTTAAAAATAATGTTAACTACTAAATATTAATTCATACGAATGTAAATTTGCAACCATAGTCGAGGGTGACCCAAAGGCTCCCTTCTCAATAGCTACTACACTGACGTGTAGGGGAAAGCGTTACTCCATTCCTTTGATGTGTACATTATAGTGCTGAGTGTTAAGCAAGGAGGTATCAAGTATCCTTTTTTGAGTCTTTGGTATGACTTGACCTGAAATCGAACCCCGGTGTCCCAGGCCATTGGAAAACACTCTACCAATTATACCAATAGACCAGTTATATATATATGTCTGTGTCTGCATCTGTATGCGCGCGTGTGTGTATAAAATGACATTAAATAACCTACAATAGTTGATGTGCCATAAAATAAACTAATCAACCAAGATCCATACTTTGAAAAATATGAAATACGACTCTCTAGCTGTACCTAGCATCAGTAAAGCACTGGAAAGAATTTAATCAAGAGCTTGACAAATTAAAAGGGAGATGTGGAACATGAAAGTGATGTTTATACAAATTGTAATTGGTGCTTTTTGTACAGTCACCAAAGGATTAATGATGGGACTGGAGGACCTGCAAATTACCGAACGAGTGAAGGCAGTCCAAACTACTACATTATTGAGATCGGCCAGCAGATCAAGAAGAGTCCTGAAGACTTATGGGGACTTCAAACTTCAAAGAAAACCGTTCGCGTTAGCTGATGTGAAAAAATCTCAAGGAGTAAAAAAAATAATAATCTTGGCCAGAACACCAGATCTAATAATAATCAGCAACAAAAAAAGAGAATTTTCAAAATTGTCAACTTTGCTGTCCCAGCTGACCGCAGAATAAAACTGAAAGAATATAAAAACAAGGATAAGTACCTCGACCTTGCTGGGGAACTGAAAAAACTAGGGAACATGCAGGTGAGAATTATATTAATTGTGATTGTTGCTTTTGGCACAGTAACTGAGGGATTATTAAAGGGCCTGGAGGACTTGTAAGTTGGCAGACGAGTGGATACCATCCAAACGACAGCATTATTGAGAACGGCCAGAATATTCAGAAATGCCCAGGAGACTTGCTGTCACTCAAACTCCAGTGAAAGACCATCAGCTAACACTGATGTGAAAAAATCTAATGTGTAAATAATAATAATAATCTATCCCAGAGAATGAGATGCACAAACTTTTCTGGGATTTTGAGATACAAACAGATCACCAAATCTCGGCCAGACGACCAGACCTTATTATAATCAGCAAAAAGAGAACTTGCAGAATTGTGGGCTTTACTTTCCGAGCGGACCACAGAGTAAAATTGAAAGAAAACGAAAAGAAGGATAAATATCTCGACCTTACTAGGGAACTGAAAAATCTGTGGAAAATTAAAGTGACGTTTATATCAATTGTAATTGGTGGTCTTCTTACAGTCACCATATTATTGGTACAGGGACTGGAGGACTTAGAAATAACAGGACGAGTGGAGACCATCCAAACTACTACATTATTGAGGTCGGCCAGAATACTAAGAAGGGTCCTGGAGACTTGAGGAGACTTGCTGTCACTAAGACTCCAGTGAAAGACCATCCGCTAATGCTGATGTGAAAAACTCACTTGGATAAAAACATTATTCAAACAATGGCTCAGTGAAATTGTAGGGAATACAAAAAATGGTGTACAAAGCCTGGAAGTATTTGTTGTCACTTTATCTAGTGAGCGATCATCATATGCTTCAGTTCAAGCATTGATGATATGGATATGGCAAAGAAGGGAAATTTTCAAGTGAGAAACTTAATCTCTTTTATTTGAAGCATAAAATAATACCAAAGGACAAGTTATGCCAAAGCTAAAATTGATAATATGCTACAGAATAGGAAGTGTTATGTGGATGCAGAAATGAAACGAATAATTCCACAAAAAAGTGAATGCAGCAAACTAGCATAAAAGGAGTACTAGTCTAAATATGACTGGGTAGGAAAAATTATCCACTGAGAATTGTGCAAGAAATTTAAATGTTACCATACGAAATTAAAAGTCCACTCTCCGAATGGAGACACCGACTACTTCGACATTGTAGCATGCGTGCTGCAAGGAGACACATTAGCCCCATACCTGTTTATCATCTTCCTAGACAACGGGCTTAGAACGTCTATTGATATAATGAAATATAACGGTTTCAAACTGGCAAAGGAAAGAAGCAGAAGATACCTCGCACAAACAATTACAGACGCGGACATAGCACTTCTGGCAAATACACCCACCCAAGCCGAAACCCAGCTACATAGTCTGGAACGAGCAGCTGCAGGCATAGGCTTCCATGTCAACTCTGACAAGACGTAAAACACGTACTTTAATCAAAGAGGCGACATCTCCACACTAAATGGTAGTTCTCTGAAACTAGTTGAGAAGTTCACCTGCCTCGTAATCAGTGCCTTATCAACCGACAAAAACATCAACGCGCCACTAGCAAAGGCATGGACAGCTATCGATACGCTGTCGGTCATATGGATGTCAGACCTAACCGATAAAATAAAACGCAGTTTTTTCCAAGCCATGGTCATGTCGATACTGCTATATGGATGCACTATATGGACGCTAACAAAAAGTACGGAGAAAAAGCTTGACGGCAATTACACAAGACTGATGAGAGTAATATTGAACAAGTCTTGGAGGCAGCACCCCACAAAACAGTAGATATACGGCCACCTACCACCCATCACTAAAACTATCAAAGTTAGACGAACCAGACATGCGGAACACTGCTGGAAAAGTAAGGACGAACTCATGAGCGACTTACTCCGGTGGATTCCCTTCACATAGATGAGCAAAAGCATGATGACTAGCTAGAACCTATATACAACAGCTCAGTGCCAATGCAGGATATAGCCTTGAAGACCCGCCAAGAACAATGGGCGATAGAAACGGTGGCGAGAGAGGGTCAGGGAGATCCCTGCTTGCAGCGTGATATGATGATGATATTATCAAATGGTGACAGAATCTATCAAGGAAAAGGAGACCCATAAAATTGTCTTGGATTTTGAGATTTAAATGAATCAACCGATGCGAACCAAAATGCCAAACCTACTGTTGATTAACAAGAAGAAAAGAACTTATCATCAGGTGAATTTTGCTAGTCGACCATTGAGTGAATAAAAGGAATCGAAATGATAGTCAAATACATAGATCTTGCTTGAGAGCTGAAAAACAGTGGCAAATGAAGGTGAAAAAGAAAAAAAAAAGAAGTCTTATCCCCCCCAAAATATAATCGATTATCCTATTTACCAACCCCTCCGCTCGGGCAGGATATGACACAAGGTTAATTTTTAAGCGGAGTTTAACAGGTTTGAATTCAGAGTTTTCCTTCTCCTCGACTAGTTGCCTCATCAAGGCTTAAGAACTCAGTCTGCCCTACTATTTACCCATAGCTGGAGGGAGAATTATTGGATTCCCCAGGGTATTAGTGCTATGTGAAATGCAATCAGTCTCGTCTAGAATTCGAACTTGTGTCGCCGTGTCCATTTCCAACGACGATAACCATTACACCACGGGCACCTCGATGATAATGCATGATAAAATAGTAATTCTAGTCTGATTACTAATATGAATAGGAGAGTTATTGTAGGCAGAAAGTTGACGACTGCCGAAAGCGTAGAAATTTTTAAGTAAAATCTAAAATCCATAATCACAAATTTCTTTTGTCTGCATTTATTATCAAATGAGTATGTGAAAAGTTTAAATAATGTCTTCAACTGAATTAAGAATCCTACGCAAAAAATATAAAGTCCTATCGCCTCAAATATAAAAATAACCACTCCCCGAGCTTAAATTTATGGTATTAAGCCAAAAAAAAAAAAAAAAAAAAAAAAATTAAATGGGTTTTGTAAACTTTAAAACTTTTTTATTTCAAATGTGTATTTTTTCTGAACTGCTGCAGATTGTTTTTCTAAAAAATACTAGGTCACATATGTGTCAGGAGCACAGTTAATAATCAACTGCTGGGTCTTGTATGTATTTACCAACCCCTCCGCGCAGAGCAGGATGCGACACAAGGTCAACATTTTAAGAGGACTGAATTGAGAGTCTTCCTTCTCCCAGACCGGTTGCCATACAAAAGTTAGAGCCGAGTCTGTCCTATATTTAACCCATAGCTAGAGGGAGAATAATTGGATTCATACCTTTCCCAAGGGTATTAGCCTCGTCCAGGTTTTGAATTCGGTTCGATTTATACATTTTGAAGATCGATAACCATTACACCACGAGCAACTCTTGGGTCTTGTAGAGCCACATTTTACTACTCAGGAAAAATGACAAATCCAAGTCAATGTGAGACACAGATTACAGATCTGAGTGTCTTGATCGGCAAGTACTCCTTTGATAGCCAGCATGGCGGACTCGATGGCATCTCGTGAAGTTTTACTGTTCTAACAACGACCCAAACAATTACTCATCTCAGAGGCGCCAACGGAAAAAATTGACCCGAGCAAACAAGAAAAAATGTAATTCATTGTTATTTTAAAAGTAATCCTATACAATGAGAATATACAAAAATAATGATAGAAATTTGGGTCAATTCCGCATGATTTAATACAAGCCAAGCAAGAAAGATATTAAAGAAAGAAAAGAAACATGTAAACAAATAAATAGTGAAGAATATCAACAAGATTCCCTGACTGGAATTTAAACACGAAATACTGAAAGCAAGAAACTTCTAACCAAATTACAAAGCAAAATTTTAATTATCAATTGAATTACCTGAAAATCCGGCAAGCACAGCGTGTAACATACGGACCAACAGGACAGCTATTTGGACCTTATTAGGTTGTCATCAGCAGTTTTATACCATAATCTCCCCCCACGGAGATAGAACCAGCGACCACAGAATGCAGAGCCGGAACTCTACCACTGAGCTACTAGTTCTCATTACACACAGTCGATGCCAAATTAACAAGTCATGGTTAATTCGTGGCTACTTAACCTGATATATCTTGTAGTTACATCAGTACTCTCACCGGGACGCAGTCACCTCCAGGGCAACGTATTCCCAAGAGGATTGGAGATATGCATCCGCGAAATCATAAACTCATGGGCAAGGAAATTGGCATAAAGCTGTCCTGTGGTTCCGTATGTCAAGCGCAGCGCTTGCCGGGTTTTCTGGCCATGGAAATTTAATTTATAATATAATTCCTCTATGTAAAAAAATGTATGTCGGGTTTTTAATGACTGAAACATTACAGACACCAGCACCACAAAACAAATGCTAACGCAAGAAGACAAAATAGATGTAAAATAAAAAAGAAAATTGGGACTGAACAGAAGACTACATTACCATCCCCCAAAAACCAAGACTGGAAAAAGTTAAGTTCGGATGGGAAAAGGTTTACAAAATATTACGAAATATCCAACAGACAACATCACTGAACTAAACAGTAGAAATCTCATCAAAGGGATAAATACCTAGGCTGTCCCCCACGACCTTATAAGATACTCTAGAACTTTCTTAAAATGGATAAGGGAAGAACTTAGACAAATAAACCAGAGGACAAAAAAGCTGATGACGATGCCCAAAGGCTTACATCCAAGAGAGGACAAAGACAGATTACATGTGTCAAGTAAAGAAGAAGGAAGAGGACTCGCAAGCATTGAAGATAGAGTCAATGCTTCCATACGAGGACTCGAGAACTACATTAAAAACAGCAAAGAAAGACTAATTGCAGAGGCCAGTAACAGCACGATTAACATAAGAACATACGGAACAACAACAAAAACTAGGAAATAGAAATGGGAAAAAAATAACTGTATTGAGATTTCAAGTGACGAATTGGTGAAATTTGACATGAGAACACCTAGACATTGCTAAGAAAGGGAAACCCAGGAAGAGAAACTAAATCTCTTCTTACACTTGCTGAAAACAACGTCACCATAACCAGTTATATTAAAGATATAATCAATTATGCGCAATAGAACAGCAAGTGATGTATAGTAACAAACACGAAACAATTAATCTTATATGTGAATATAACAAACTGGCGCAAAAGGAGTATAAGACTAGACACGACTGGGTGGGAAAAGAGATCCACTAGAAATTGTGCGAGAAATAAAGAATTTACCATACAACGAAATGGTATACGCACAAACCAGAATCCATCTCAGAAAATGAACCGCACAAAATCCTCTGGGATTTTGAGATGAAAAACGAATCACCCGACCTTAGTCAGGAAAACCGATCTAGCATAATTAAAAAAAAGAAAAGAGTAATAGCCGTTCCAGAAGAACACAAAGTGAAAACCAAAGAAAGCTTAAAAAGAAACAAGAAATTAGGCCTTGCCAGAGAACTAAAAAAAATCTTGCAACGTGAGGATGATAGTGATACCAAATATTATTGGAGCACTTGGAACATTCCCCAAAAACTTGAAAAGAGGACTGGAAGAGTTTAAAATCGGAGAAAGAATCGAGACTATCCAGACTACAACATTTTTGAGAACGGCAAGAATATTACGAAGATACATGAAGACTTGAGGAGACTTGCTGTCACCTAGACTCCAGTGAAAAACTTACAATCAGTGAATAATTATCAAAGTAATACCTCAGAGTTAAAACGATTAAAAAAAAAGGATTTTAGAAAATAGCAAGAAAAAAATAACTAGACCTTCTCATAGAGCTTAAAAGACTGTGACGGTTATACCAATAATAATTGGAGCATCAGGAATAAATCCGAAGATCCAAGGAGAGAAACCGAGGGGACTGGAGATTCGTAGAAGGATTGAAACTGTCTATACTAAAGAATTATTGAAATTGGCTAAATATTAAGTAGATTCAGTGGTGACTTGCTGTCACTTGGATTCCAGTGAAGGCCACCTGCTAGTTCTGGTGAGAAAACTCCCAAAGAGCAAAAAATAATTATAGATGAAAAATAATCCGGTTTGGGGTCGCTTTCTCTTTCTTCATCAATAAAGATCTGCTCAAAGCAAACACTGTCAATGGGAATTTTTTCATTTTTTTTTCTCATTAGAACAATCGGATAGATTTTATAGTGGGAATTTTTAAGACCACGTTGTACATAGATACAATAAGTATACAGCGCGAACACACACACACACACACACACACACACACACTAGTGCGCGCACTCACACTCGTGCGCGAACACACACGTGCATACAAGCGTATTCATACATATATGCACACCAGTATACCCAGATGTGTGTACCCACACCCACATGCCTGTACACAGAGACAGTTATATGAATAGATGCAAGTAAACTAACACATGTACGTACCTGTTCAAATACACACGCATTTCTGCGTACACAAGAAGACAATTGAGAAAAAAAAAATACGCTGGATGAATTACTGGAATAAAAGATTACAATAAAAAATACTCCGAATCGAAAGTTTATTCTCACAATATTTATAACATTTATTTGTTTTTACAAAGCCACCTTACGCTGTGTAAAACAACGTTCCTTTTGGTTTCTTTGACATATGAACTTTCGTGGTTCATCTAATACCAAAGCCACCCGTGTAGAAAAACAATAGGGGTACTACTTAACCCATAACTGGGTAGATAAGGTAGTTCGTACCTTTCCCAAGATTTTTAGACCGAAAGTGAACGTAATGACGTAATTGGAGCTCGAACACACTAACTCGTTAACCACTATGTCACGAGGACCTTCAGTATGAAATGCCCTTAATAACCGATTTGGGGGCAATTCTTATAGTGCTCTCAATAATTTCTTGTCGGTTTGTTGGTTTGTTTGTTTTTTGTTTAATGGCATATCAACCTTCGTGGGTTTTTAACCCATATCAGGTGGAGGAATAAGGGTACTCACCTTTACAAAAGACTTGAGTCCAAAAGTGAACATAATAACGTGACAGGTGTTCGAATTCGCTAACTTTAAGGAGACAGTCCAGCAAGTCAACCACTAACCTACGAAGATATTCCATAATATTTTGAAATAGTTAAAAAAATCATATAAATTATGGTTTTGATTGCATACAAGAATAAACCGAAACCCATTTTGTCTGTATTTATAATTGTCTATGTCTCAAGTCACGATATACCACAGAATGCAGACGACGCAGATAATCTAACGCTTCTCGAAAATCAACCTGCCCTCGCCAGATGACTGCTGCATAGCCTCAACTAAGCAGTAAGAGGCATTTGGCTTTACATGAACTCAGATAAAACAGATGTTGTGCGTTTTAAATATGATGGAACCATCTGTGCATTTAACGAAAAACTTCTAAAATTAATAAACTATTTCAAATACCTCGTGGATAATCTTTCATATACTGAAAGTGATGTAAACTTATGTATAGGAAAGGTATGGACTGCTATCGACTGACAATCGACAATCTGATTTCTCAGATAAAATAAAATGAGAATTCTTCCTGGAGGAGCTGTGAAGTACTACTCTATGGTTGCACTACTTAGAATTCAACAAAGCACTTGGAGAAAAAGCAAGGCAGGAACTTCACAAGGATGCTACGTGCTGTTTTGAACAAATCCTGAAAGCAGCACCCAACAAAACAGAAGCTGTATGGCCACTCACTTCCTATCTCATAAACCATCGATAGAAGACGAACATGATATGCTGGGCACTACTGGCGAAGCAGGAAAGAACTCATAAGCGACCAACAAAGACTTACATACATCAGGGCTGTGCAGACACTGGATGCATTCTAGAGGACCTTGCAAAAGCGATGGGCGATTGAGACGGATAGCGACGGAGCTATCAATACGACTTGATGATGATGATGATGACAACATGAAAATAGATTGGAGCGGCGGTCGTCGTGAGAGGACGTGTGATCTGATGCCAAACTCCGGGCGAAGAAGCAGAGCCAGGGTTTTTGGACAGCAGTTGATGTGATAAGATGTATTGAAATTGCCGTCAAAATTCCGGGGAAAAGCAGAAAGAATCTTAGACAAGAAGATAACTGATGCCTTCAAGCCAAGCTGTAAAAAATTCCCGCTAGCCCGTAAAAGAGAAAATACTCTCAGAAGGAGCCCGTAGAAAAGCTAAGTAAACCTTAAGACTGTTCTCTCCCTCCACCCTTCCTAAGTATTGCAATTACATATTCTCTCTCAATTTAAAGAAGGAAGAAAGAAAAGAATAAGGAAGAAAGTCATTTGTGTTTTGATATTATCCACAGATAATATAGCCGACACGTTAATTATGTGTGTCCGCATGTATTAAAAACCTTGTTATATTTTAATGTCCCCACTTGTTGAAATTTATTCATCGTGTTGTCTGCCTATCAAGTTGTCTTTTGCATGTTTCTTTTCAGCTTCATTCGCCCCAGTTTATTCTCGCTAAATGTCCTATCCGCCTTTTAAAAATATTACACGGGAAATTGTCGACTACGACAAATAATAATATTATATCTAAATCTAGAGGCCCATATCTTCCATTTTCCTAGGGTTAGGAAGAGGTAGTGGCCTGGTGGGTGTGTGTACGTGAAAAATTTGGAAACCCCTTGCCAGCAGCGGTCAGTCTATCCCCAAATTAACCCCCACATAATCTGCCAGTTCCCCTACGCACAAAAGGGAAATCTTAACTGGAACTTATTCTGCGAGGAATCACGTGCCAGACTGCCCCGTCTTCACACGTGCGAAAAATAAACTCCCGTCCTGGGTTAAATATTTCATGCTGCGTCACAGTATTCATTTCCAGGAGTCGATCAGTTGTTATGGAGTTTTTTTGTAGAATAATAAGGAAGCCAAGATACTCAAAATTCTTTCTGCCCTGTCAACATATAGATTTTACCCCCTGCAGTTTGTGTGGGGTGGTAAAAAGGGTATTCTAGATATGATAGTATGACACAAGAGATCTGGGGAGTATGTAGTACCCTACCCTTTATTGCTATTACTCCAAGGTTCACTCGAGCTCATTTTGTGACAGTCCAATGTTCCAGCGAAGTTTGAACTCACTGTCCAGTAGTAACTGTGTGCTAAACGAGCTTGTCTACTATTACTCTACAGTAAGACCATTACTTCCAGGTCTACTCTGACTTAGAGTGGAAGTACCTGTAAGTTTCCCATATACGGCTCAAATAGATTTGTTTAAAGATTATTCAAATTCGATAGAAATTTGTGCAAAAAAACAAGTCTAAAGAAACAAATACATAAAAGATATAAGTATGAATGTACAATGAATACGATTCCCTGATCTCTTAACATTAAATAACTTTAGAAGGGTTGTGTAATATAATCCTATTTACCAACCTCTCCACTCGGGCAGGATGTGACACAAGGTCAATTCTTAAGCGAAGTTTAACAGGTTTGAATTCAGAGTTTTCCTTCTCCTTGACTAGTTGCCTCACTAAGGCTGAAGAACCTAGTCTGCCCTACTATTTACCCATAGCTGGAGGGGGAATAATTGGATTCATACCTTTCCCAAGGGTATTAGGGCTATGTGAAATGAAATTAGTCCCGGACAGGATTGGAACTCGTGTTGCCGTGTCCATTTCCTACGATGTGTAATATAATAGCTGTGGGATTTCGGTTCATGCCTTTGGGTTTAGTTAGGCTGAGAACCTTTCGGCTCAGCACATGGGTTAGTTAGGTGCAAACTTGATGCAGGTGTTAACGCGTGCTCGCGTGGGCGGACGTGTCACTCAGAGATGTCACAATAGTCCGAGACGAAACGGGGTGACAAGGTGCGAATGACGTCACGCACCGGAAGCGCATGGAGATTTTTGGGAATTTTAAGAAAGTTAAGAGAGTTGAAACAAGACGCCGAACGAGGAGATTCGACTTTTGGAACCCGCTGAGGCGAGACGAATTTGCGCGCCATGGGTGCCGCACGAGATGGGGACCAGATGAAGAAGCCAGCATAAAAATATTGTTTCTCTCCTTATGTAGAAACCTTGAACTCAAAAGTAATAAAAAGGTTTCCTACCTGAACAAAAAAGTCGTTACATGTTTTCGAATTTCGAGATTCCTATCTTCTGAGTTTTCTATATGAACATTATATATATATATATATGTTACCAACATTCGATGTCCATTTCACCCATTTCGCACATGGCCGTATCTAGCGTTAATTGTGAATATGGTACATATACATATGCCGTTAAAATCAATCGATCAATCCAAGATATTTTTAAAAAATCTGTCGATTATGTTTTTAATCGAGTGTGATAGATCTATAGAGTCATTATTGATTTTCTTTTTCCCTCTATCAATCAAGCAGGAAATTTTTGTGAGGTATATAAAAGCATGTATGACTGGGTCATGGCAATGATTAACTGAAAATTGTGCAAACAACGATTTCTCTCAGACAAACAAATGATAAGAAAGAAATCTGAAACCGTTCCCTTAATTAAAGAGAAAAACATTTTAAAAACTTTCGGGTTCAAAATGACCAGTAGATTTTGTCCTTCCAGCGGATCCTTGAGTAAAAATAAAAGAAAAAGAAAAGCTAGATAAATGGATCTTGCTAGAGAGCTGAAAAATTCAAAACCATGAAAGTAAGGGTGTGTTATGTACTCCTATGGACCCCCGCATATGGCCAAGCAAAAGCAGGACGACCAGCTCGAACATACATACAGCAGCTATGTTAGGATACGGGATGTAGCCCTGAAGACCTGCCAGAGGCGATTAATGATAGGGAGAAGTGGCGAGAGAGGGTCAGGGATATCCGTGCTAGCGGCACGACATAATGATGATGATGATGGATATGTTAAGGGTGTAAGCCATCATGAGAATCGTCCATCCTATTTATAGACTTGACAATCCAACAATATTCACTAATGAAATCTACATTTAAAAGAACCAAACTGAAGAATAAACTTGGAGTAAGTACCCATTTAAATCGTGATTGTAAATCAATAAATTATAACTATAATAATTACAAATTATCCTCATTCATTTATCGTTCCGCAGTTTTCTATTGGTAAGACGTATCGTTTGTATAAAGAATCTCATAACAGGAATGTAACATATCCATGATACGGATATGTGAGATGAACATAGAATGGTCATAACGCACATACATAGATAACATAGGAATCCCGAAACACAAAAACACTTGACGACTTCTTAGTTCAGGTATGAAACTTTTTATTACCTTTGAGTTAAAAGGTTTTTCGAAACGAGGAAGAGAGAGGCACAATCTTTCTATGACGACTTTCCCATCTGCCTCCACCCCGCGCCGCAAGGCCTCAGTGAGCTCCGAAAGTCAACCTTCTTCTTCCCAGGCAGGAACTCAACTAACTGACTTTTCTCAAATCCCCCAAATCCTCCGCGCACGCTTCCGGTGCATGACGTCATTCACATCCCGCGGTCATATTTTCTATCTGGGATTTTTATTTTGACCTCTGTGAATGACACATCCAAGCCGCGCGCGTGTGAACATCTGCGTTCATGTTGCACCTAACTAACCCATGAAATAAGCGAAAGGTTCTCCGCCTAACTAAACCGAAAGGCAAGATATATAAAACGAAATCCCTCGGCCATTATATTACAGGAAGACAAAATAGCCATCAGAATTCTAACAGGGTGACTGCGTTGGAAGATGAGACGAATAAATTTGTGAAAAGGGTTTTGATTTCAGTTAACGTACTATTGGTATCATGCAAAGGGAAATTATACAATCTAGTTCAGCATTAAATTAAAAAAGGACAAAGAGTAAAATTCCAAATAGTAAATCCCAAATCAGCTAGATATCTTTTTCTATGGAGGAGACATCACATTAAATGGCTTACGTTAGTTCGTTTATAGTAATTAGGAAATTCATTTTTCCCAGAATACAACGTCAATGGTTATTTATTTCAAACAGGAAGTAGTTTATTGCTTTTAACCAAGACAATACTCGAATAGATACCAAAAGTAGTGGATACTCTTAGAACGGTCTCTAGTAGCCTGGAAAAAAGACTGAAGGAATTGGAGAGCAGAGGAAGAATCGAGACCATCCAGACGACAGTACTATCAAAATCAGCAAGAGGAATTCTTTGAAGAATCTTGAAGATCTCAGGAAATTTTTCACCAATCAGACTCCAGAAATGGTGAGAAAAACTCGCTTAGAGCGAAAATAATAGTAAAGAAAAAGACGAAGTTCAAGAAGAAGAAGCAGAAGAAGAGAAAGAAGATTCGAGAATGAATTGAGACTGTGTAGATCCTGGAAGTGCCGAGGTCTACAAAATTACAAAAGAAAATACTCGATATTTCAGGGAATTATTCGGTCGTTATTCACCTACCAGTAAAAACTTTGAAATATCTAGAGCGCACAAACAAATGGACAAAATAATAGATTGAGGTAGGTGACAATTGTGGCCCACCCATTATCACTGGAGTGCTTGAAACAGTCCTGATGTTTCAGTAAAGACTAGAAATACAACTTTTACAGACCATCCGGGACTCTGCTCAGATTTTGTGAACTGAATTCATTTATTTGGAAAAGCAGTTAAATTATGACTCCGTCTTTCAACTCCATTTTTTCCTTCCTTGATCATTTATCGACTTGTCTCGTCTGGGTTCTGAACCCAAACAAGATTCCATGGCCAAGGTCGTCTTCATGCTGTCGTCATTGACATTAATGACAATCGACAGTCTTAACTGAAAATAAAAGAAAGAAAAAGAATCCAAAGCTCTAAATTCGAGATAAACCTATAAAAAAAGTCCCCAAATGGCAAATTAAACTGTTTTATAAGTCTTTAAACTCCCACGCGACCCATATGTCCAAGCCTCTTCACCCATGCTTGTTTTTCATGGGCCATGGTTTACACCCACACAATGCTTGTTCTCCATTGATAACGGCTTATACCCGCGTATTTTTATGCCTCAGATATCACGCCCTTGCATTGCTTGTTTTTTTATTAGTTGCTGCTTATACTCGCGCATCTTTTTATGCTTCAGTTATCATGCCCACGCATTTCTACTTTCCAGTAGTCAGCTGATTTCATCTATGACCAGCTGTATCTGTCAACTTTATCCGCCGGGTTCACTGCCGGTCAAGGAAATATATTACATATTCATCTAAACTTACTTTAGACATCCCGATGTGAATCCTGGTTAAGTTTTATTAAGATTCAGATGGTAGTGAAATATAGAAATTAAGCGAATCAAAGTAACACAGAGATCAATGAAAAAGACACAGTGAGGAAGGAAAATACGAAAGATCAAATGAGATCAAGACAGATCAAAGAGCAAATCAAAGTATGACATACAAGGATAATTAAACAATAAGAATGGAAGTGGACAGGATGCACAAATAGAAAGGAAAAGTTACAAATTGTGTTAAAAGATTAACAAAATTGTGCGCAAGAAACAAGTATGATAAGAAAATCTTTATCATCATCATCATGTCGCGCTATCAGCTCAGATATCCTTGACCCTTTCTCGCTACCCTTCTCTATCGTCCATTGCTTCCGGCAGGCCTTCAGGGCTACATCCCGTATAGGCACAGAGCTGCTGTATGTAGGTTCTAGCTGTTCGTCCTGCATTTGCTCGTCCTTGTGAAGAGGTCCACAGGAGTACATCACTTATGAGTTCGTCTCTACTTCTCCAGCATGTCTCACATGTCTGGTTCGTCTAACTTGTAAAAGGCTGCTTTATGTATTTTACAAGAAAATTAGCATGACAGAAATTGCCAACTGCTTAGTCTAAAATTTTTGGTGTTTTACCAGCTTCGCACCATCAAGTTAATCAATAAATCTGTTGTTAGTTGGCTGGTTGTGTTTAATGGCATATCAATCCTTGATGGTTATTTCAAGCCAATTCTTGTTTATATATATATATATAAAGTATATATAATTTGCAAGGGAATAGTTTGTAGGTAGCATTAATTTCTAAACAAGCCTAAGCTCATTTGTTCACGTTCAGTTAAACGGTTTCAAATAGTGCTATGTAACACTAATAGTTTTATTTGCACATAGTTAATTTATTTTTCAAGTATTGCTATGTAATACTTGTAATTCAATTTAACACCAGTCATTTGTTTGTATATAGGTAAATGGTTTCAAATACAGAAAATGATTAGATCGTTGTATTTGACTCATGGATTGTTTTTTACTGGTATTACCACTCCGGGATCAGAGTGTATCTGGGATTAATGGCAGTTAAGTGGTACTTTAAATGCCCCAAAGCTATAGGATTGTATCCTCACCATCAGATGCAGTTTAGTGTCATACCGAGAACACTCTGCAGAGATGCTGTAAGCGTATTCTACAACGCCAACTGATGGGGCTAATAGATCTGTATCCCAAATATAAAAAGAAAAGCATTTCATTTATTCAACACATAATATACTTATTCAACATATCATTCCTTGTCAATGCATTTAATTTGCCAGTGAATAATCAATGCATAAACTGAACATTATTCAATCAGTAATCAGCTAATAATTACGTATATATATATATATATATCATCATCTTGTCGTGCCATCAGCACGGATATACTTGACCTTCTCTCACCACCCCTCCCGATCATTCATTACTTCCGGCAGCTCCTCAGGGCTACACTCCGTATCCTCACAGTGCTGCTGTATGTAGGTTCGAGCTGGTCGCCCTGCTTTTGCTCGGCCACGTGAAGAGGTCCATAGGAGTACATCACTTATGAGCTCGTCCCTGATTAAATGATAAACATTTTGTCAAAATAATTTTGGCAGGATCATTTCCAGTTTCCTGATAAGTGCTTTGGTTTTAGGTGGGAGTAGCTAGAAATTGTTTTGAGCGCTTTCGGACCCTTCATAGGCCATCATCAGGGTTTTTTGCAAATGTAAAAAATGTTTTTTTAAAGATTTTTTAAGTTGCAAAACACATGACATAAACGTATGCTTTGCATGAATTATTAACGAAATGAAAAAGATAAAAAGTTTTCTCATGATTCTATTTCCGTTGATATCATTTTGTTTAAAATTTGTTAGATGTCATTAGAATCTCAGTTTAATCCAACAATACGTTTATACTTAAGTGAAGGACTGCTGTTCCCACCAAATGTATTAATGTTGGCAGATATGCACTCAGAGACCAATATGTCGTCAGCAGGGCATCTCAAGTTGAATAATAGTGAGTAAGGTAGATTAATCGCAACTTGTCAGTGAGTTTGATTCTCACCGGTCACCCTATATTTCTGGCCTTGTGATATATCTAAACTTAGTAAATAACTACATGTCGTCAAAAGTTGTTAGGTGAAGAGAATATAAATTAAACTTTTGACCACACACTCTCACAAACAGGCACACAAAAATTTCGAACTCAATATAAACGTATATATATATATATATATATATATATATATATATATATATATGTGTGTGTGTGTGTGTGTGTGTGTGTGTGTGTGTGTATTTGCATACATATATATATATATTTATATATATATATATATATGCGTGTGAGTGTTTGCCAAACTCCTCTGACACCGGCAGGATGCGACACAAGATCATTTTTAAGCGGGATACTGCTGGTCTGAATTCAGATTTTTCTTTATCCTAGACTGGTTGTCATACCAAGGTTAAATAACCAGTCTGTCCGGATATTTAGCACTAGCTTGGGTGCGGGTAAAAAAAGTGGATTTATACCTTTTACAAGAGCATTAGCACGAAGTGAAATGCACTGCATGCTAATATGTATGTGTGGGTGAATGTACGTGTGTGTGTATGTGTGTGTGTGATTAAAATTCATAATTAAGTCCACGAGAATACAAATAAACATGCTTAAATTGACGTATGAATATATAAGGACATGCATAAAGAAAAGTAGAAAAAACAAAATAATCCAAATTTGATGAATTTATAATGAAAGTCGACGTTCGACGTTTCGGTTATAACAACTTTCCTCAGGGCTTTAAATTCAAGAAAAGTGTTGTTAAAACAGCTGTGGATATTTATTGAAATTGCAGGAGAAAAGAAAGCGTGCATAAAACGATTCATAATAGTATATTATTTTTTCTACTTTCTTTATACTGTCGGATTTAATTTTCTTATTTACTTCCACGGACATATATATATATATATATATATACATACATAGATATATATATATATATATATATATATATATATATATATACGTGCACACACACACACGCGCATATATATATATATATATATATATAACAAAGACATTGTCGTGAGCAATGGACACTTTGAAGCAAGCTCAATCCAAGAGGAAGCATTTCAGACTAATGCCTTCAGAAAGTGTATGAACACCTGTCTTCTTGAACAGATTGGTCTCCCTAGTCTAGGAAAAAGAAAAACTCTGAACTCAAAACCGAAAGTGAGATCAGTAATTTTACTCGATACAAACCAACTTGCGACTAGAACCGTAGCACTATCACTGACATGGTGTTGGTATGACCCTATAATTCCAAGGGATACGACAAGAATCGCAGATAGAGAGGGAGGAGAGAGAGAGAGAGAGAGAGAGAGAGAGAGAGAGAGAGAGAGAAGCTTATATATAGTAATAACTTATCGGACATACCAACTAAATACAAATATACACACATGTACATGTAATTTCGGGTTTAATGGCATATCAACCTTCGTGGGTTACTTAATGCCAAAGCCATCCTTGGAAAAGAAAAGTGATGAAATTGTTCAACCCATAGCTGGTAGGGTTATAAGGGATTTCATACTTTTCAGAAGGGTATTAATCAAAAAGTGAATGTATTAGCGCGACTAGAGTTCGAACTCGCTAACTATGATATCGCGCTCCAGGAGGTGCCCGTGGTTATAGTCGTTGGAAATGGACATGGCGACACGAGTTCAAATCCTGGACGAGACTGATTGCATTTCACATAGCACTAATACCATTGGGAAAGGTATGAATCCAATTATTCCCCCTCCAGCTATGGGTAAATAGTAGGGCAGACTAGGTTCTTCAGCCTTGGTGAGGCAACTAGTCTAGGAGAAGGAAAAACTCTGAATTCAAACCTGTTAAACACCGCTTAAAAAGCATTGACCTTGTGTCATATCCTGCCCGAGCGGAGGGGTTGGTAAATATGATATCGCGCTCCAGCACTTTGGCAACTACGCTACGAGGA